>JAESUZ010005157.1:600000-952500 GCA_017311185.1 Proteles cristata cristata
GACGCATGATTAAGTCAGTGCGTTACATTGGCAGTGGGACATGAGCAGGCCAGTAGAACAGAATAAAGAGCCCAGAGTAGTTCCTGCCTGTGTGAACACATGACTTATGGGAAAGGGGCTTTTCAGGAGATGATGCTGCGCGGCTGGGTGTCCACATGGAGAGAAACGAAACTGGACTCCTACTTTGCATGATGTACAAAAATTAAGTTTAGGTGGATTACAGACCTGAATGTGAGAGGCAACAACAGTAGAGCTTTTAAAAGATGATGTGCACTTCACGGCCTGAGGGTTGGGAATGGCTTCTTTTTCCCCCGCGCATTTATTATTTTTTTTCATTGTGGTATAATCGACATATAACCTTAGATTAGTTTCAGTATACAACATAATGATTTGATATTTGCATATACCGCAGTATATTGCAAAATAAGTCTAGGTAACATCCGTCACCATACCTGCTTGCAAATTCATTTTTCTTGTGATGAAAACTTTTAAGATCTTTTCGCAATTTTCAAATATGCAATACTTATGTACTGTATAGTCACCAGGCTCTATAGGGAATGGCTTCTTAAAAGAGACACAGAAGGCCTTAAATAAAGAAAAAGTGATGATTTGTAGACATTTAAAATGGAGAATATCCGTTTATCAGAAGATACTATTTACAAAATGGAAAGGCCAGGTACAGAGTAAGCATTCTTTCTTTGTTTTTTAAGTTTTTTATTTGTTTAAATGTTTATTTTGGGGGAGGGGCAGAGAGAGAGGGAGAGAGACAGAATCCCAAGCAGGCTCTGCACTATCAGCACAGAGCCCAACTCCAGGCTCAAACTTCCGAACTGTGAGATCATGACCTGAGCTGAAATTGAGAATTGGACACTTTACTGACTGAACCACCCAGCCACCCCTTAAAATTTTTACTTTTCATTCAGTACAATTAACACACAGCGTTCTATTAATTTCGGGCATACAGTACGGTGATTCACCACTTCCGTATGATACCCGGTGCTCATCACAACAGATGGGCTCCTTAGTCCCCATCACCCGTGTGACCATCGCCCCATCAGCCTCCCCTCTGGTGACCGGCAGTTTGTTCTTTATAGTTAAAAGTCTGTTTCTTAGCTTGTCTCTTTTTTCCTTTGCTTGTTTGTTTTGTTAAATTCTACATGAGTGAAATCATATGTAATTTGTCTTTTTTTGTTTAGCGTTATACTTTCTAGCTCCATCTATGTCGTTGCAAATTGCAAGATTTCATTCCTTCTTATGGCTGAATAATATTCCAGTATGTGTGTGTGCGCGTATCTCACATCTTCTTTATCCATTCATCAATCAGTGGACACTTTGGCTCCTTCCATAATTTGGTTATTGTAAATAATGGTGCAATAAACATAGGGATACATGTATCCCTTTGAATTCATGTTTTTATATTTTGAGGGTAAATACCCAGTATAGTGTGATTACTGGATCATAGGGTGGTTCTATTTTAAACTTTTTGAGGAACCCCCACGACTGTTTCCCACAGTGGCTGCACCAGTTCACATTCCCACCAACTGTGCACGAGGCTTCCTTTTTCTCCACATCCTCGCCAACACCTCTTGTCTTTTTGATTTTAGCCATTCTGACAGGTGCGAGGTGATATCTCACTGTGTTTTCAATTTGTATTTTTCTCATGATGAGTGATGTTGAGCACCTTACCATGTGTCTGTTGGCCATCTGGATGCCTTTGGAGAAATGTCTGTTAATATCTTATTCCCGTTTTTTAACTGCATTCTTTTGTGGTTTTTTTGTTTTGTTTTTTTGGGTTTTTTTTTTTTTTTTTGTAGATGTTGGATACTAACCCTTTATTGGATATGTCATTTGCAAGTATCTTCTTCCATTTAGTAGGTTGCCTTTTAGTTGTGTTGGTTGTTTCCTTCACTGTGCAGAAGCTTTTTATTTTGACGCAGACGCAATAGTTCATTTTTGCTTTTATTTCCCTTGTCTCGGGAGATATATCTGGAGAAAGATAGTCATAACTATGGCTGATGTCAGAGACTTTATTGCCTGCACTCTCTTCTTTTTTTTTTTTTTTTTTAAACAATTTATTTTATTTTATTATTATTTTTTTAATGTTTTATTTATTTCTAGGAGAGAGAGAGACAGCGTGAGCAGGGGAGGGTCAGAGAGAGAGGGAGTCACAGACTGAAACAGGCTCCAGGCTCTGAGCTGGCAGTCAGCACAGAGCTCGACGCGGGGCTCGAACCCACAAACCGCGAGATCATGACCCAAGCGAAAGTCGGACGCTTAACCGACTAAGCCACCCAGGCGCCCCACCTGCACTCTCTTCTAAGATTTATGGTTTCAGGTCTCACATTTAACTCTTTAATCCATTTTTGAGTGTATTTTTGTGCATGGTGTAAAAAGTGGTCCAGACTCATTCTTTTGCATGTCTCTGTCCAGTTTTCCCAACACCATTTGCTGAAGGCACTGTCTTTATTCCTTTGGATATTCTTTCCTCCTTTGCCAAGGATTAATTGACCATATACTTGTGGGTTTATATCTGGGTTTCCTATTGTCTTCTGATCTAAGTGTCTGGTTTTGTGCCAATACCATACTGTCTTGATAACTACAGCTTTGTAATAACAGTTTGATGTTTGGAATCATGATGCCTCTAGCTTTGCTTTGCTTTTTCAGGATCTCTTTGGCTATTTGGGGTCTCTTGTGGTTCCACACACATTTTAGGATTGTTAGTTCCAGTTCTGTGAAAAATGCTTCTGGTATTTTATAGAAATTCCATTAAATGTGTAGATTGCTTTGGATAGCATAGACATTTGAACAATATTTGTTCTTCCGATCCATGAGCATGGAATGTCTTTCTGTTTCTTTGTGTCTTCTTTAATTTCTTTCATTTGTGTTTTATAGTTTCCAGGGTACAGGTCTTTCCCCTCTTTGGTTAAGTTTATTCATAGGTATTTTATTTTATTTTTGGGGGATTGTTTTCTTAATATCTCTTTCTGCTGTTTCATTATTGGTGGATACAAATGCAACAGATTTCTGTACATTAATTTCTGTCCTGTGACTCTACTGGATTCATTTATCAGTTGTAGCAGTTTTTAATTTTTTTTTTTGATGTTTTATTTATTTCTGAGAGAGAGACAGCGTGAGCAGGGGAGGGGCAGAGAGAGAAGGAGACAGAGAATCTGAAGCAGGCTCCAGGCTCTGAGTTGGTTGTCAGCACAGAGCCTGATGCGGGGCTTAAACCCACGAACCATGAGATCATGACCTGAGCTGAAGTCGGATGCTTAGCCGACTGAGCCACCCAGGTGCCCCATTTCTAGCAGTTTTTGATGAAGTCTTTTGGGATGGATAGATATAAATCAAAAGTTTTACTTCTTTCTTACTAATTTGGATACCTTTTCGTTTCTTTTTCTTGTCTGATTGCTGTGCCTGGCACTTCTGGTACTATGTTGAATAAAAGTTTTGAGAGTGGACACTCCTCTCTTGTTCTTGACCCTCTCGGCTTTTCCCTCTTAAGGATCATGTTAGCTGTAGGTTTTCATATGTGGCCCTTGGTATGTTGAGGGATGTTCCCTCTTGACCCACTTTATGAGGATGTTTATCATGAATGGATGTTGTACTTTATCAGGTTCTTTTTCTTCATCTGTTGAAATGATCCAACAGTTTTTACTCTTCCTCTTACTGATGTAATGTATCTTGTTGATTGATTTGTGAATATTGAGCCGCCCTTGATCCTGGGAATAAATCCCACCTGATCCTGGTAAATTTGACTTTTTAAAAGCGCTTATGGACTCAGTTTGCTGGTGTTTTGTTGATGGTTTTGCATCCATGTCCATCAGAGCTATTGGCCTATGGTTCTTTTCTTGGGAGAGTAGTGTCTTTATCTGGCTTTGGTGTCCTGGTGACACTGGCCTCAGAATGAGCTTGGAAGTTTCCCTTTCTTTTCTCTTTTGGATAACTTGAGAAGAGGTATTTGGTAGAATTCACCTGTGAAGCTCTCTGGTCCTGGGCTTTCATTTGTTGGGAGTTTTTTTGTTTTGTTTTTTGTTTTGTTTTGTTTTTATTGATTCTGTCTCCTTGCTGGTAATTAGTCTGTCCAAATTTTGTTTCTTCCTGCTTTAGTTTTGGTAGTTTATGTGTTTCTAGGAATTTATCTATTTCTTCCAGGTTGTCCAATTTGTTGGCATGTAGTGTTTCATAATATTCTCCTACAATTGTATTTCTGTGGTGTTGGCTATTTCTCCTCATTCTCTCGTGGTTTTGTTTCAATCTTTTCTCTCTTTTTTTACTTTGATGATTCTGGCTATCTGGCTGGTTTATCAATTTTGTTGATCTTTTCAAAGAAAGAGTTCCTGTTTTCATTGATCCGTTCTATTGTTTTTAGTTTCTAGATCATTTATTTCCATTCTAAATTTTTTTAAGTTTGTTTATTTTGAGAGAAAATGGGAGAAAGAGGGGGAGAGAGAGAATCCCAAGCAGGCTCCGCGCTATTAGTGTGTATAAATGTGTTTATGAACACATCTTGAAATTTCAGGGAATCGACATAGGGATCAGAATTAGAAAGGCTAATTTTGAAGGAATAGGACCATTTGGTTGGGTGACAATGAAGAAGTAGACCTTGGCATATTAAAAACAGCATATGATGGTAGGAAGGCAGAAGGAGCACATGTTGGTGTAAATATCAAATATGATCAAGCTAATGAGGGTTAGTGCTATCTGAAAGTTCCTCTCAAGATTATTAAGTAAGGGATTATGGCTTCTTCAAATAGATGGAATGTTCTTCGTAAACAGGGATACATTCCTTGGTTTTACATGTCAGTAATGGTCCCTTAAGATGTGTTTCTTTTTCTTTTTGTTTTTTTAGACAACAGATTTTCTTTTTAAAGTTCATCTGTTCTGAGAGAGAGAGGGAGAGAGTGAGCATGAGGGAGGGGCAGAGAGAGAGAGAAAATCCCAAGCAGGTTCCTGATGCAGGGCTCAGTCTCATGAACCATGAGATCATGACCTGAGCCAAAATGGAGTCGGATATTAAGACGTGTTTCTTTAACTCCTGAATTATTTTCTCAGGGGCTGTGTGTGCACGACGGCACCTGGAAGTCAGCAGTTTATGGTTTTGGAGACCAGAGTAATTTGAAAAAACTACGAAAAGAGTCAAATCTGAAACCTGTCCCAATTGTTGGTCCAAAATTGAAAAGAAGGTATATTCACTCACAATCTGTTGTTTAGTATATCTGGTCTAAGTATGTTGTTGCTGGTCTGATTATTAATAAAGTATGCTGCTAGAAAGACCTGAGACTGTTTTATAGTGAGTTCGAGATTGCCTTCATAGCTGTGTAAAGTATAATTAATGCAGTGTTCTAAGCTCAAGTGCTTTGTATATATTAATATATTTGGGCTCAGGGAGAAAATAAATTTGTGCCTTTTCACTATCAAAATCAAACATCAGTTAAAGTTGATGCAATAAAACCACCATCTTAAAGTGTGACGATCTTGTGTGGATTATCCGTTAAGAGCCCTCTTCTGTGAAAACTTTATACGTGAGAATTCCAAACGTCTATTAGAGTCTGGCGGTTGAAATGAATCTCGTCTAGGGAAATTGGTGGGATCAAACATAGTTATACCCTGTGACGTGCCCTTAGTATGCTGTCCCTCTTGTCACGTGTTTGGTGTCAGTGTAGAGAACACAGGACAGATAGTGAAGGAAATATTAATTAAGGGCAGATCTGTCATCGTCGTCGTTATTACTGCCCCAAGACATGTTGAATGTTTTGTTTTTTTACCTACTAAATAGTTTTATTTTTTATTTTTTATAGTTTATTGTCAAGTTGGTTTCCATACAACACCCAGTCATCCCCACAAGCGCCCTCCTCCATGCCCATTACTTCCCTTCCATTCCCCCCACCCCCATCAGCCCTCAGTTTGTTCTCAGTATTCAAGAGTCTCTCATGGTTTGCCTCCCTCCCTCTCCCCAACTATTTTTTCCCCTTCCCCTCCCCGTGGTCCTCCGTTAACTTTCTCCTGTTCAACTTATCAGTGCAAACATATGGTATCTGTTGTCCTCTGCCTGACGTATTTCACTTAGCATAACACCCTCAAGATCTATCCACATTGCTACACATGGCCAGATTTCATTCTTTCTCATTGCCATGTAGTATTCCATGGTATAGATAAACCGCGTCTTCTTGATCCATTCATCCGTTGATGGACACTTAGGCTCTTTCCATGTTTTAGCTACTGTGGAGAGTGCTGCTATGAACATTGGGGTCCATGTGCTCCTATGCCTCAGCATTTCTGTATCCCTTGGGTAAATTCCTAGCAGTGCTATTGCTGGGTCATAGGGGAGTTCTGTTGTTAGTTTCCTGAGGAACCTCCACACTGTTTTCCAGAGGGGCTGTACCAGTTTACGTTCCCACCAACAGTGTAGAAGGGTGCCTGTGTCTCCACATCCTCGCCAGCATCTAGAGTCTCCTGATTTGAAACGTTGAATGTTTTATTCACAAATTCACCAAATCAGCTGTCAGCGGAGAAAATGCACCATATTCATGAGTCTGTCTTGCAGGTGGCCGGTTTCTTACTGCCGAGAGCTCTGCAGCTATTCGGTCCCTTTCCTGGGAGCGGACGTGTCTGTGGTGAAGCGGACGCAGCGCTACCTGCACGAGAAGTTAGAGCAGTCCCCTGTAAGTGTGCCCCGCTTCGTTGTTAACATGTGCACCGTGTTTGTCACAGCGCCCCGGCTATGTCATGTCGGTTTTTCACATTTCTAAAGCAAAACAGGAAGGCCCGCAAACGATGTTTCAGCGTCTGGAAGTGTATGGAAGGAACGAGGAGCGGATAGCCTCCCCTGCAGTTCAGCCCTGGCCCGCCCTGGCCCTTGTCAGCGAGACAGAACAGCAGCAGATTTGTCCGAAGTGCTGGGGTCGTGAGCCCCACCCACCCGTTTAGGGTTCTAGCTGCTAGAATTCCCTCTTGCCCGTGGACATGTCTGGGCTCTTCTGTCTTTGCCACATCCCCACCCCCACCCCCGGAGTGTCATCTTACTCCTTTCGGTGAGACTCCCACTTTTGAGGACAGTGTATCTCAATTAAAGGACTAGTTTCTCACCGAAGAGGTTGTAGGTAGACTCTACATCCTATAATGTGTAATCACGACATTTAGCTACATTCTTGCGGACTTTTGTGTTCAGGCAGAGGAAGCCAATTACCATTTGCAATGATTTCTTTAAAAAACAGGCTCCCCATGTCTGGTTTCTGAACAGGCTTTTAGAACATAACACGTTCCTGAGTGGACAGGGCTTTTGCTCAGTATTGATGAGTGCAGAGGAAGTTACAAGTACCTGACACACTTGTGCCACCGAGTCTATGGATGCAGGGGTGACATCCTGACTCTCTGCCCCTCACCCAGGTCCAGTACGCTGCTTATGTGAACGTGGGAGGCCTCACCTCTGTTATTAAGCTGATGTTTGCGGGACTTTTCTTTTTATTCTTTGTGAAGTTTGGCATTGGAAGGCAACTCCTCATAAAAGTAAGTGAGATTTTAATGAAATTAGGTCTTTACTAGTATTTTCCTTGAGATTTGAAAAAGTGTCACTGAGGGCTTTTTGTTTTTTCCCTTAGTTCCCATGGCTCTTCTCCTTCGGTTGTTTTTCAAAACAAGGCCCAACACAAAAACAGGTAACCCTTTCTTTTGTATACAGTTCTTTAAAATCATAATTTTCCTTAATTTGGTTTTACGTCTCAGTGCATCTACAGTAACAGATAACACTTGAGGGAGCACTGACTGGGTTCAGAGGTGCTTTTATGTTCTTTACATAAATTACTTAGTCTTTTCAAACACTCCTTAACGTAGATATTATCTCCACTTTACAAATAAGGAAACTGAGGCACAGAGGCTAAGAACCTTGCCCAAGGCCCTACAGTGAATAAATAGCCAAACTGCAGTGAGATCCCATAGTGATCTCAAAAATGTTTAGTCTTCCATGTTTCTCCCCCGCAGGCCACGCTCCCCCTTCCCTCTCCTCCCCCTCACCGCCCTCCCGCATCTCCCTGCCGCCGCCCCCAACACCATCTCCCCCACACCCTCCCGCACCTGCACACCGTGGTATCCTCAGTGCACGAGGGCTTCATTTCCACCATGTGGTTCGCGGCCCCTGCGTCCAGTGAGGTCGTCAGCTTTGCCTGCTTGCGCCAGGCGCCGCTGGGGGATGGGGGCCCTCACTTTGACTGATGCCCCCCCACGCGTGCGTGCCTCCCCCCTTGCTAGAAAGTGCCATCTGCTGTTCCTGTTGCTTCTCATTAGCCATCTGCCCATCTCCTCTCGGCGGTTTTTGCACGCGGTGCCGGCGCAACCCTGTGTCTGCGGGTGCCGGCCTCCTGCCTCGAGACGGAGCTGAGAACGCGTGCTGCGCGCCCCCGGTTCCTGTTCTCCGGCCCCGGCCCCGCCCGCACCCTCGCCTTCTTCCTCCCCTTCGCCTCCGCTGCTGACTTCAGCTGTCGCTCGTGGGCCCTCCTGTAATTCTCCACCTGCCCCGCCACAGCGTCTTGCCCCGCGTCCCACACGCACCCTGTGTGCTCCCCTCGCTGGAGTCCGTGCCGGGCTTGTGACTGCTAAGTGGGCTGGGTGCGCGGAGCCCTGCGTTCTGTTGTCTTTGACGTTACTGCCCTTCTTGAGATTCCGCTTCCCTTGGCTTCCGAGTCCTCCGCTCTTCCAGGCGGCCGCTCTGTTCCTCTCCTCCTTCCCTGTACCCTGAGGTGTCGCCCACCCCCCAGGGATCCGCCCACCCCTCTCTCCCTGGGCGGAGTCTGCAGGCCTCCTTCGGTCTGCGGGTTACACGCCCACGTGTGCTGGAACGTGATACCGAAAACTGACCGTGTTCGGACCTGAGCTGCTTTTCCCAAACTCTTCTCCTCCTTTACTTCTCGTCTCAGTTGGTGCCGCTGTCACCTGCCCGGTCAGAGATGCAGGCGTCATTCTAGATTTTTCTCCAAACACGTCATACCCCAGGAGGCTCTTACCCTCTCCCTTCTTCCTTTTTCCCTTCCTTCCCCCAACAGCACATAAAAGTTAGCATCTTAACCATTTTTAAGCACTCAGTGGTGTCAAATCCATATTGTTATTCACATTCCTATTCTGCAAACGCGCGTGGACCTGCAAGCACATCCGTGCCGCCCACAGCCGCACCGCCCTCCACCCCCAAACCTTTTCCCTGCGAGACTGCGCCTGTCTCCGTGGAGCAAGAGCGCGCCTCTCCTCCGTCCCAGCCCCTGGCGGCCTCCGTTCTACTCTCTTCTCAGTGTGACCGTTCTCGGTGCCTCGTACGGGTGGGGTCACACGTGCCTGTCCCTCTGCGCCTGGCGTATTTCACCCAGGCCACAGCAGGTTCAAATTTCATTCCTCTTTAACCCTGAATAGTAGTTCATTTTCACTATCACACACCACACACACATTCACACTCACAGATACACACTCACAAGGACACACACATGCACATCCCCTACACACACACACTCCCATACACAAACCCCATACACATGCACACAGACACCACACACACACACACACACACACACCTCCCCCACACCCTCTACACACCGACGCGCACACACACCTACACACACATTCACTCACAAGAGACACACACACACACCCATACACCTCCACACAGACACACTCACAAGGACACACATGCACAACCCCTACACACACACACTCCCATGCACAAACTCCCCATATGCTCTTTACACACATACACACACAGCCCCCCCTACAGACGCGCGCACACACACACCTTGTGCACACATACCACATTTCCGTTCGTCCATCCATGGACACTGAGGTTACTTCCACCTTTAGGCTACCGTGAATAATTCTGCTATGAACATGGGTTACAAATCTATCTTCAGGATCCTCCTTTCGGTTCTCGGGGTAAATATCCCGAAGGGCAGTCCTGGATCCTACGGAAATTCTACTTTTAATTTTTTGAGGAGCCACCAGGCCCTCTGCCAGCGCGCTGCCCATTGGGGACCCGCGAACGTGCTGGTCGCCCCATCTCCTTGCCAGCGCTTATGCCCCCGTTTTTCTAAGTTCTAAAACCAGATGACCACGTTCTCCCGTCACCCGCACTCTAAAACACAGACCGCCTCCCGCGTGTCGTCTGAAACTGCCTTTCGGTGGTGCGGCCTCTGCCCAGGCGCCGGCGCCGCGCCGCGTCCCCTCACCACCACCCCTGCCGTCCCTCACCACCACCCCCTGCGCCGCGTCCCTCACCACCACCCCCTGCGCCCGCATCCCTCACCACCCTCCCCCCCGCGCCGCGCCCCGCGTCCCTCCACCCACCCTCCCCCGCGCCGCGCCCGGATCCTCACCACCACCCCCCCGGCCCGCGTCCCTCCCACCCACCACCCCCTGCGCCGCGTCCCTCACCACCACCCCCTGCGCCCGCATCCCTCACACCTCCCCCGCGCCGCGCCGCGTCCCTCCACCCCCTCCCCCGCGCCGCGCCCGCGTCCCTCACCACCCTCCCCCGGCAGCCGCTCACCACCACCCCGTGCCCCGCGTCCCTCACCACCACCCCCTCGCCCGCGTCCCTCACACCACCCCCTGCGCCCGCATCTCACCACCCTCCCCGCGCCGCGCCCGCGCCTCCTGCCACCCTCCCGCGCCGCGCCCGCGTCCCTCACCACCACCCCCCTGCGCCCGCATCCCTCACCACCCTCCCCCCACGCCCGCCCTCACCACCCACCCCAGCGCCCCGCGCTTGGCATCCCTCACCACCCCCGTGCCCGCGCCCCTGCCCACCCACCCCGCGCCGTGCCCGCGTCCTCACCACCCCCCGCGCCCACCGCGTCTTCCACCCCGACCCCCGCGCCGCCGCGTCCACCACGCCCCCGGCGTCCTCCACCCACCCCCGCGCCCCCGTCCCTCACCACATCACCCCCCCCGCGCCCCCGTCCCTCACCATCACCCCCCACGCCCTCGTCCCTCACCACACCCCCAGCTCCCGCATCCCTCCGCCCCGCGCCCCGCGTCCTCATCACCTCCTCCTGCGCCTCACCACCCCGCGCCGCGTCCCTCTCCCACCCCGCGCCCGTCACCACCCCTGACCTCCCGCGCCCGCGTCCCTCACCCCCTCCCCCGCGGCGCACGCCGTCACCGAAGCTCGTTCTTCAGGGGATGGTTTCCACCCTGGGCTTAAAGCACAAAGCAGGTTCTGGCCGAAGACCCGTGTTTCCCCCGCTGAGCCGCGTCGCAGAGACTCGAAGAGTGCGCTTAGCGTGTCCGGGAGGGAGACGGCGCCTTTAGTAATCCAGCCCTTTGCTCTTTCCTCAGATCGACGGCTCCTCATTTACAATGAGGTTCTTTGGTCAAGGATACAGCCCCGGCTTTGGTCCCGAGAAGGGCAGACCAAATATCAGAATTTGTACTCAGGTGAAAGGACCAGGTATCTCGCATATGACGTAAGAGGGCTGGCGCGTTTACGTGGTCGGAAGGCATCAGGCAGCATTAGGACAGTTTTTCTTAGAGCTTAATTACTTTAGAAATAAATTTGCATAAATTATTTAAATAATAATATAAATTATTCTGTTAAAGGAAGGATTGAAATTATTATAATCTAATTTTATAGGCATATCCCTCCCCCTGGTTTTCTTTATAACTGTGATTTAATAATTCTGAGTTGCATATTTTAATATTAATAAGAAAAGGGGCTGGTTGATAGGTATTCTCATACTCAAGGGGCATTTTAAAGCAGTTTAATTATAACATAAAGCTGTGGGCCACGGTTTCTTTGGAGTCTTTAAACAGCCTGACATTGTAAAATGTGTGTGCCGTGTGCATTTTCCTGGGGAGGGTAAAGGCTTTTGATGGGTGGTTAAAAGGGTCTGTCGCCCAGAGAAGTTCAAGGACATTTGCTGTCCGTTTTACAGAGCTGTGCAGAGACACTCCTGCTTGGGAATTACAGCGTGATTCCAAGTGTAGCTTCCTTCCCCGCTGGCACATCCGCGGGCTCCATGCCACAGTCTCACTCAGGCCAGATGGCAAAGACGTCTCTGTCTTGCCCTCTTTTCAAACTCCCACCAGGCTTTTTAAGATAAATTGAATATATTTTTATTATATGACCGAACTATAAAGCCTGAAGTCCCACCTGCTTAGAAACTTTTCTTAAAGTTACTCAGTTGTTTTTTTCTTCAAGAAATTGAGTTTTTTTAAGTTTATGTATTTATTTTGAGAGAGCGTGAGCTTTAGTCATGGGGTGGAGGGGAGAAAAACAAGCCTAAGCAGGCCCCACGTTGTCAGTATGGAGCCCGATGTGGAGCTTGAACCCCCGAACTGTGAGATCCTGACCTGAGCCAAAATCAAGAGTCAGACACTTAACTGACTGAGCCACCCAGGCGCCCCCTGAATCTTTTTCTTAGGTGAAGCTTAGGGTGTTAAGAGAGATACAAGGAACGAGGATGTCAGGCTTCAGGGCGGCGGGCACGAGCGTGGACCCGCGGCAGCTGCCCGTGTGATCCTGGCTCAGCCACTGCCTCATTTTGAGTCTGTGCCTCAGTGTCGTCATCTGTGAAATGGGGATAAAAATAGCACTAACGTCATTTCATTGTTAGAATTGAGGTTAATAAAGTTAAAGCACTTGGTAACACTTCTTAACACCTACTAAGTACTGTATGGCTGTTAATTTGTATTTTTAAGTGAACAGAGTTTTGTTTTTTGTTTTTTTTTAGAAACTCCTACATACCTATAGTTAGATATCAAATCTACCATTTGAGTTTTGGGTGTTGTTGAATGTATTAATGTCTGTCTTCTGCAGAGGCCGGCTATGTGGCCACCCCCATAGCCATGGTCCAGGCAGCCATGACCCTGTTGAACGATGCCTCTGATCTTCCTAAGATGTAAGTCTGGTTTCCTTCTAATTCGAAGACGTCTTTTTCATCCGTGTCGTATTTTAGCTTGTTTTGATTCCATTTTCAGGCAGTTGGTCTGCACATAAGCACTCACCTTCCCTCTGATCCAAAGATGAAGGCAAATTAAAACTGTTAAGAAGGACAGTGTCTTAGTGACCTCTGAGAACAATGCAGAGATAAGTGAGAGGAGACAGAGGAGCGTGAGAGTCACATAAGTTGACTTTAGTTCCTTGTAAAAATAGTTCAGATGCGGAGTGAGCTGCTCTATAAAGGTCCCTGTTGTTGAATAGGATTGTCAGGAACCTCCAGTCAGTGCCGATGACACCCGGCTGGCTGCAGGAGGCCCGGACACCAAGTGTGGACTGATTCATGGCAGCTTGGCCAGATGATTCTCCAGTGGTCTCTTGTTACAGAGCATTTAACTGTTGTGTAGAAGGAGGCCAGCTTTACACGTGAGCTGTAGGCCTTCAGGCTCAGAACCAAATAATGTAGCTACGACCTGAAACAATGTTAAGTAACAAACATAAACATTGTGTAAGGTGAAGTCTCATTAGATTTTTTCAAATAATTCTACAATTGACCTCCTGGACAGTTGAAAATCCATGTATAACTTTTTAAAGAACTTCTTTTCTAATGTTTGTTTATTTTTGAGAGAGACAAGAGAGACAGAGTGTAAACAGGGGAGGCTCAGAGAGAGAGGGAGACACAGAATCCAAAGCAGGCTGTCTGTGCTGACAGCTCAGAGCCTGACATGGGGCTCGAAGTCACGAACCGTGAGATCATGACCTGAGTCGAGGTCAGTGCAAAACTGACTGAGCCACTCAGGTGCCCCATCCATGTGTAACTTTAAACTACCCCCCAAACTTAACTAGTAGCTCACTGTTGACATATATATTGTTTACTATATTCTTAAAAGAAAGTAAGCCAAGGAAAAGAAAATGTTAAGCAAATCATAAGAGAAAATACATTTTTAGTATGTACTGTAAAAACATCATGTGTAAGTGAGCCCATGTAGTTCAAACCCATTATTCAAGCATCAACTCTATACCCTTTGAAAATATTTAGTGTTTTATAAATATTAGTCATTATATTTCTTGTTTTAATTTTTTAAATTTATTTTTGAGAGAGAGAGAGCAAGCAAGGGAGGGGCAGAGAGAGAGGGAGACAGAATCCGAAGCTCCAGGCTCCATGCTGCCAGCACAGAGTCGGACGTGGGGCCTGAACTCATGACCTTTGAGTTCATGACCTGAGAAGTCAGAACTTAACCGACTGAGCCACCCGGCGCCCTGTGTTAATCATTATATTTAAAGAACTTTTTCATCCACTTAAAGCCTTATTTATGCTTTCATAATAATTTATTGCCTGAATTTATTTCACTCCGGTCCATTTTCTATCCTCCTGACTCCAAGGACTTATGAACAGCAGGAGTCCTTCGGGTTGATTGCCCTCACTGTCCCTGGAGCACAGAGCAGTGACCTGGGGGCTGAGTCACTCTGGGCCAGTGTGCTGGCCGCTGGGAGCACAGGGCAGTGACGTGGGGGCTGGGCCAGGCTGGGCGGGTGTGCTGGCCACTGGGAGCACAGGGCAGTGACCTGGGGGCTGGGCCAGAGGGCTGGGTGTTGGCCGCTGGGAGCACAGGGCAGTGACGTGGGGGCTGGGCCAGGGCTGGGCGTGTGTGCTGGCCACTGGGCAGGCAGTGACCTGGGGCTGGGCCAGGCTGGGCGGGTGTGCTGGCCACTGGGAGCACAGGGCAGTGACCGGAGGGCTGGGCCAGGGGCCAGGGTGTGCTGGGGGCGTGCCCAGGACAGGGCAGTGACCTGAGGCTGGGCTGTGCACTGGGAGCACAGGCCTGGGGCTGGGCCAGGCTGAGCACAGGGCAGTGACGTGGGGGCTGGGCCAGGCTGTGCGGGTGTGCTGGGCACTGGGAGCACAGGGCAGTGACCTGGGGACTGGGCCAGGCTGGGCGGGTGTGCTGGGGCCCTGGTGTCTTCCTGATCTTGTAGCTCTTTTGTTCATTGGCTCATTTTCAGAATGGAACCCAGACTTGTGATAGATGAACCGTTCTCGTGAGGGCTGCTGGCCTGAGCGCTGCTGCCCCAGCAGGTCATGCCAGCAGAGAGGCAGGGAGACCGGCGCCGTGCGCCTTCTCACCTGTTCTTGTCTCGCAGGGGTGGAGTCTTCACGCCTGGAGCAGCCTTCTTCAGGACGAAGCTGATTGACAGACTCAACCAGCGTGGCATCGAATTTAGTGTCATCAGCAGCTCTGAAGTCTAATTTGAAAAATTAACCGAAGACATAACATGCATGAATACATGGCTTTTTATTTGAAATTTTAAATATGATAAGCCTGTCCGACCATACGTGAAGAAGAGTGTCCTATCTGAAATATGTACACATTAAAGGCAGGAAATTGTAGTAGCTGTCCCTAAATTTCAAATCTTTGCTGATTTTGTGATTTTATTGCTTGTGAAGCAGAGCTAATATTTACTTTTTCATTGAAGAACTCATGGTCGGTGTTTTTAAGTGAGCTGGCGGGTTGGGGGGGCCTCCTTGGTGAGGCACAAGCTGGTGTTCATGTACAGTAGTAACTGCTACTCTCCTGGCCTTGATCTTGAGTGGGATCTCCCCTTCTAATGAGTTTCTCTACGTAGTTTGGGCCTCTACCAAAGGAAACCACTTTTTGCTATTTTAGCCTCGTTTGTCACCGATCTACACTAACTGATTTTTTCACACTTACCTAAGTTGAATAATAAAGGAGTGTCACTTGAATAGTGGTTCTGTGTTTGGCCCGAAGTATTTGAGGTGGTGGTGGAAACGGGCCCATTCGTGCTCTCCCCTGCGCACCTGTAACTGGGCCGCCGCGTTTTCTCGTGCTTTCTCCGGGTCTGCACCAGTGACTGGTTTTATGGCCCTCGCTGCTAAGTTTCTGTCCATTTCCACTGCCTAACCAGGATTTTCCTCCTGTTTATTTTTTTTTATTTATTTTTTTACAAATAGTTTATTGTCAAATTAGTTTCCACATAACACCCAGTGCTCATCCCCACAAGTGCCCTCCTCCATGCCCACCCCTCCTCCCCCCCACATCCACCAGTCCTCAGTTTTTGTCAGCATTCAAGAGTCTCTCATGGTTTGCCTCTCTCCCTTTCCCCCACCATTTCCGCCCTTCTTCTCCCCCTTGGTCCTCTGTTAAGTTCCTCCTAATCCTCCTATACGTGCACACATATGATATTTGTCCTTCTCTGCCTGACTTATTTCGCTCAGCATAACACCCTCAAGGTCCATCCATGTTGCTACACATGGCCAGATTTCATTGTTTCTCATTGCCATGTAGTATTCCATGGTATAGATAAACCACATCTTCTTGATCCATTCATCTGTTGATGGACACTTAGGCTCTTTCCAGGTTTTAGCTACTGTGGAGAGTGCTGCTATGAACATTGGGGTACATGTGCTCCTATGCATCAGCATTTCTGTATCCCTTGGGTAAATTCCTAGCAGTGCTAGTGCTGGGTCATAGGGGAGTTCTATTGTTAGTTTCCTTAGGAACCTCCACACTGTTTTCCAGAGGGGCTGTACCAGTTTACATTCCCACCAACAGTGTAGGAGGGTGCCCGTTTCTCCACATCCTCGCCAGCATCTAGAGTTCTCTGATTGGCTCATTTTAGCCACTGCTTCTGTTTATTTTTTGTATTAAACCAGGTTGTCCTCAGCTGAAGCCCTGAACTAAGGCAAGGACTCTTCCTTTTGTAATAAGCGTAATAAACTCACACGTAGGGTTCTGTGCCACGGCGGGGAGTGTGGGGGGGTGGGTAGGGCACGCGCCGCTGCCTTTCTGAAGTTTGTGCTCTGCAGGGAGACGCGTGATACTGATGGGAACATTCTTGGTGCTGAGCAAGCCTGTGTGCTGCCCGTACAGAGGGGTGCCCGATGTGCAGACGGAGATTCACGGTGGCGTCGTGGGGATCGCCCATCCTCTGCCCGCCGCCCTGTCCTAATCTCTGGGACCCTAGAAAAGTTTTTATCTTCTCCCAAATCAGCAAGGTGTTTGGGAACAGCAGGCTGGCCACGTGTCACCTGGGTGACACCGAGCCCCCCGGGGCCCCCATTCAGGAGGTCCGCAGGTTGGAGCCCAGGAATGTGGTTTAGATGTGCGTTTGGGACCCCCGAGTGAGGCTGCGTGTTATTACGCGTTCTTTCCAGCCTGGCGCTGTGTGTGGACGCCGGTGTGCACAACCTGCGTGTAGCACTTGGGCTACAAGTGTGTGTCACCCGGATGATCCTTCACACCCTCAGGGCTCCTCCAGCCGCCCTCGCGCAGAGAGCACACTTCTGCAGTTACCTGTGAAAGCCGTCCGAGAACATCGAGGCTCCTTTTGAAGTGTTAGCCTCCCGGGGCCTCGCCCGCAGGCCTTCCTGGGCTCCCTGCTGCTTTGCAGACCCCGGTCCCTGGGGCCATCACCACGCGGAGCTCCACACTGAGCTTCAAAGTTTCAGGTTATTTTTTAGGTGCTGTGCATAGGCCAGTCCTGCACTTGAGTTCCTGGCCTCCCCGGTGAGCCACTGGTTCCCAGTATGAAGCAAAGATCACCCGCCCAGGTTCCCCGCTCCCTGGGGAGGCTCCCCTTGGGTGCCCTTGATAGCTGCCCGCCAGTCAGTCTCACCTGCTCTGTCTTCTAACTTCATGCTTTACAGGGCAAGGGATTGGGATGGTCACGTCTATTCCCTCCGTCCTGGTTTCTTAGCAAATCAGCCCAGCCTCCCCCACACCCTGGCCTGGGACAGCTGTGCCGTGGGCCACGGGGGTCCAGGATGCCACCTGCCAAGCCCCACTGCTCGCTCAGAGGCCTGCACGGGTCTTGCTTATTTAACCTTTAAAACCTCAGAAGGGGGACAATCGCTGTGCCAGACCCATGGTCATGAGTGCAGTGGGCCAGCGTGCTGAGCTCGGTGCCGGGCACATGGAGGTGCCCACGGAGTCTCCGTATCCTGAATGCTGTTACCCGCAGGGCCTCTGGCTCAGGAGGTCTCCCTACAGCCCCTCCACCCCCACCTGGAGCGCCCAGGGCCCGTCAGCCCTTGGCGGTGGACACCCACGGGCAGGTCTTTCCGGAACCAGCATCACCTGAGCTTGACTCCCAACCGGCAGGTCTTCCTGGAGCCTCGACCTGAGCCCCGCAGCCCCGCACCGCTCGGGTCCATGGTGCACACCGCACCGTTTTCCGAGAAACTTACGAAGGCAAGATAAGCAGATGTTTTCAGAGCAAGGATTCCAAAGGAGGGGCTGGAAATAACCGTATGTCTCCAGGTCTGACGGCAAGAAACTCATCACAACAGCTGTTTGTGAACTTCCCAACTGTTTACCCTCAAAATAGCAATGGCAGATGCTTACCAGCTGCGCAGGTGTGCAGGGTGCTGGTCTAAGTGCTTTATAGGCCTTTACGTTCTTAGCGCTGTTCTCACGCCTGTGCAACAGGGAGCAGAGGCTGGGGGTCGGGGGGGGCGCCGGCCTCCAACCACGCAGTCGGGACGTGACGGGTGAAAGGGGACCGAGCCCCAGAGGGTCCAGTGGCCTCGCCCAGACCCTCCACCCCCAAGACCGTGTGTCTCCCCGCCCACCTTCACCCTGGATGTGGGTTCATTTTTACATGATTTTAAATCAAACTGCAGGACAGAAACGGCGCAAGGAAGGAGCGCGTTGAGCCCACGGCTCTGCTCTGGGGCCGAGTCCATCCAGCCGCACAGATAAGCCTCTCCCAGGGCCCAGGCTGCGGCCGCGCTACTCGGCGAGCCCCGAACTCGCTCTCTTCTGCTTCACGATGACCGCGACGTCGGCTTTCAGCCTCCGCAGGCCGGACTCCAGCAGGTCTCCGAACTCCTTCAGCCTCTGTGCCTGTTGGTGTACAAACGCTCGAAGCATTTCATCTTCTTCCTGGAAAGGAAAGGGGGGTAAGGTAGCAGACTCAGTGGGGTGCCCGGGAAGTTCTGCCGAAAAGCTGCCCTGAAGGGTGCCGGCGGAGGCGGTAAGTCACCTGCGAGCCCGTCCCGCCCCGGGAGAGCCGGCTGCGCGGCCTCAGGTGCTGCTGCTGGAGACAGGCGCTCGGTAGCCCGGGATGACCCACATCCCCTGAATACTGTGCAAGTTCTGGGGTTTGCAAAGGACCGGGTGGGGGGGTGCTCCCCGGGTAGGGCCGTGCTGCTGGTGGGTCCCCCGCCCCAGGGAAGCAGGCGCAGGGGCGCGGGGGTGGGGGCGCCACGACGGAGGGCGGGGGTGCCCGGGGAATGCCCGCGCTCGCGAGCTGGGACCAGGCTGAGCGCACTGAGCATCCCTGCAGGTGGCTCCCAGACCAGCAGGGAGATGGCTGCTCACGTACTTAGGCCGTTTTTCCCCATGTGTTTTCCAACCCGTCTTTCTCTTAAAAGTAGTCGTTTATATATTCCGAATACTACTCTGTGATGAAAAATAATACAAGGAGGTGTGGCTTTTTTTTTTCTTTAGCCTTGTTTATAGTGTCTTTCACCTCGCCTGTTTTTCTTTCTTTTCAATTGTGAGACACACACACGCACACACAAGTAGGCTAATGTGTCAGCTAAGTGAATACACCTGCTCAGGACAGACTGAGCTGCCCGAGCCCCTCCTCCTCACACCCTCTCCCTCCCCAGGAAAGACCACTACTAGCCCCACCCTGTGACCATCATTTTCCTGCCACCTGGAGTGCACCCCTGAATGGTATAATTTGCCCGTGTCCGGACCATTCTCGGAATCCTGCTGGCTGGCGTCTTCTGTTAACGTGACAGTCCGTGCTGACCAGGGGTGCTGGGATTCGCCGAGCCGCACGCGGCTACGGTTCCCAGGACAGAGGGCGCTGTCCTTGACCTCTTCACGGGGTGTCCCGTGTGGGGCTGCTGTGGACAGTGGGGTAAGAGCAGCTGGGGCATATAGCCCGGGTTTCCGCAGAATTTTTCAGCCGGCCCCTCGTCTGGACCATAGAGCAGGGAATGATCCGAGTGGCTGTTTTCACGGTTCTCTTGAGAATGTGTGTAACCAGAGCCATTGCAGATGCGCAGGAGACAGACTTCGTGCATTCATTGCCTCGCCAGGTGCTTCTCAAACTTCAGTTTAAGGCAGAATGATCTGGAGGGCTCGTTAAAGTGCAGATTCCTGGGCCTCACTCAGGGGTCTGGTTAGGTGGGTCTGCCAGGGGCCCTGGGAATTGTATTCCTGAGACCCCAGATGATTCTGGAGCTGCTAGCGGGGGCCGCTCTCTGAGACCCTCTCTTCCCGGCATCGGGGCTGAGTGCTCTGTAGAGGCGCCAGGCCCCGCGGAGAAGAGTTGAGTCACGGCTTCTAGGGTTGATGCGTCTTCCACTCTTGCTCCGTAAGTGGGCAAACACCATTTTTAAGCGGTTGAACCAATTTAAACTCTTTCCGGCAGTGCATGGGGTTTCTGTTGCTCCATACCATCATCACCGCTCGGTATTTTTTTACTTTTAAATGTTGCCAGTGTGGTGGGTTTATAATAGTGTTTCACTGTGGCTTCAATCAGTGTTTCACAAACTTAAGGGGTGACGCACTTTTTCATCAATCTATTGGCCTTTTTTTTTTTTTTCCTTGCTGGGTTATTTTTCCTTTTGATTTGTTTCGTTCTTTACTTTGAATCTTAGTTCATTGTAGGTTAAATGTGTTATAAATAACCTTTCCCAGCCGCTTTTGGCTTTATTTTGGTTTCTGGGCCAAAGCATACCATTTTAGTGCAGGTCCATCCATCGGTGTTTTTCCTGACAGCTGGGTGTTTCTCCTGTCGTGATGTCCTGTATCAAGGTCACGATCGTCTCTAGGCTTTTACCTTTGGCGGTTGGGTCCTAAGTTGACACCTGAAGTTGATTTCTGACTACAATCTTAGATAAGACCCCAGTTTCATTTTTCTTTGTATGCATTCTTTTTTTTTTTTAAAGTGTATTTATTTATTGTGAGAGAGAAAGAAGGAGTAAGGGAGAGAGAATCACAATTAGGCTCCACACTGTCAGCACAGAGCCCAACGTGGGGCTGGAACCCATCAAACGATGAGGTCATAACTTAAGCAGAAATCAAGAGCCCAACACTTAGCCGACTGAGCCGCCCAGGCGCCCCCGTGTGTATCCCTAGTTCTAGCACCAGTTGTAAAACCAATCCTGTGGCCTTCGCCACAGGCCCTCGGTGGTCACATGTGTCTCTGGTCCTGAGTGAATCTATTGCCAGGCCTTCTCTCCTTTTCCTTTGGTTACCTTATCTGTACCAGGGCTGATACCCTCCTGTCTATTATAATAGCATTAAAATAAGCCTTGGCATTGGTAGGATGAGTCTTCCTGTGCTGCGTTTGGGTCTTGGGTATTCCTTGCCTTTGCGATTCCATCTACATGACAGCATCGTCTTGTCAGCTGCCATCTCATTTGGTTGGGTGACAGTGAATCTCGTGGAGACCTCACAGGGTTGCGGTAGCCAATCTTCCAAACCATGGACACGTGGCACTTTTCACCATCTACTTAGATCTTCTTTAACATCTCCCAAGCAAAGTCTAACATTTTCTCTATAGAAGTCCATAGCTTTGGGGGAGGGGCGAGATGGCGGAGAAGTAGGGAGCTTGGTGCATTGCACTCACTCCCACGTCTCACACGGAAAAGATCTGAAGCCATAGGAAACCTTAGAGAACCCAAGAGATTGGGAGAGAAAGGACGCAGAATCCACTGAGAAAGCCTTCTAACGTGAGTGCGAACTGGGGAAGATAAAATCGGGCCAGGATCGGAGACTGGAGGGACCGGGCGATCCCCCTCTGTGGGGAGTGAGAGGGGGAAAAAGAGAGAGTCTGAAACTACTTAAGATATGGGCCCTGCCAGGCCCTGCCGCTGGGAAACAGAAAAACCTCCGCTCAGGGCACAGAAGGACGGCGCGTGACAAATCCCCATGCGCCATCTCATCCCGGAGCACACGTTCACGGGCACCGCTCCTTTGTTCCTTTGTGCTCCCTGCGTGGCTGGATTCCTGGAGGAGCCGTGCGCGCGCTCTGAGCTGGCTGGACATTTAGAGGGAAGGTGAAGGGCTTAAAACTGGGAGATTTGCCTACGAGTTCGTGTTTTGGGTGACACAGAGAGACCTGGTTTCCCACTCTCCAGCGGGCCAGACGCGCCCTGCAGACAAGCCTCTGCCCATTCTTGCCAGCCTGACCTGTCGATAGATGCAGAAAAAGCATTTGACAAAATACAGCATCCCTTCTTAATAAAGACTCCAGAGAAAGTCGGGATAGAAGGAACCTACTTAAACATCATAAAAACCGTCTATGAGAAGCCCTCAGCTAACATCATCCTCAACAGGGAGAAACTGAGAGCTTTCCCCCTGAGATCAGGAACACGACAGGGATGTCCACTCTCACCACTGCTGTTTAACATAGCTCTGGAAGTCCTAGCATCAGCCATCAGACAACAAAAGGAAATCAAAGGCATCAGAATTGGTAAAGAAGAAGTCAAACTTTCACTTTTCACAGATGACATGATACTCTACATAGAAAACCTGACAGACTACCAGAAGCCTATTAGAACTGATCCATGAATTCAGCAGAGTTGCAGGGTACGAAATCAATGTACAGAATTCAGTTGCATTCTTATACACCAATAATAAAGCAAGAGAGAAATCAAGAAACTGATCCCAATCACAATTGCACAAAAAACCATAAAATACCTCGGAATAAACCTAACCAAGGATACAAGAGATCTGTATGATGAAAACTATAGAAACCTTATGAAGGAAATGGAAGAAGACACAAAGAAATGGAAAAACATTCCATGCTCCTGGATCGAAGAACAAATATAGTTAAAATGTCATTACTACCCAAAGCAATCTACACATTCAATGCAATTCAAATCAAAATTGCACCAGCATACTTCTAAAAATAGAACAAACTATCCTAAAATTTGTATGAAACCACAAAGACCCTGAATAGCCAAAGTAATACTGAAGAATAAAACCAAAACGGGAGGTATCACCATCCCAGACTTTAGCCTCTACTACAAAGCTGTCATCATCAAGACAGTATGGTATTGGCACAAAAGTAGACACATAGACCAATGGAATAGAATTGAAAACTCAGAGCTGGACCCAAAGGTATATACCTAACTAATCTTTGAGAAAGCAGGAAAGAATATCCAGTGGAAAAAGACAGCCTTTTAAACAGATGGTGCTGGGAGAACTGGACAGGAACATGCAGAAGAATGAAACTAGATCATTTTATCACACCATGCACAAAAATAAACTCAAAATGGATAAAGGATCTGAACGTGAGACAGGAAACTATCAACACCCTAGAGGAGAAAGCAGGAAACAACCTCCTTGACCTCCACCGCAGCAACTTCTTACTTGACACATCTCCAAAAGCAAGGGAATTAAGAGCAAAAATAAACTGTTGGGACCTCCTCAAGATTAAAAGCTTCTGCACAGCCAAGGAAACAACCCAGAAAACTAATAGGCAACCAACGGAATGGGAAAAGATAGTTGCAAATGACATATCAGATAAAGGGTTGATATCCAGAATCTACAAGGAACTCACCAAACTACACGCCCAAAGGGCAGGCAACCCAGTGAGGAAATGGGCAGAAGATATGAACAGACACTTCTCCAAAGAGGACATCCAGTTGGCCAACAGACACACGAAACGATGCTCAGCATCCCTCCTCCTCAGGGAAATACAAATCAAAACCACACTGAGATACCATCTCACGCCAGTCAGAGTGGCTAAAATGAGCAAATCAGAGAACTCTAGATGCTGGCGAGGATGTGGAGAAACGGGCACCCTCCTACACTGTTGGTGGGAATGTAAACTGTGCAGCCCCTCTGGAAAACAGTGTGGAGGTTCCTCAGGAAACTAACAATAGAACTCCCCTAGGACCCAGCAATAGCACTGCTAGGAATTTACCCAAGGGACACAGAAATGCTGAGGCATAGGAGCACATGTACCCCAATGTTCATAGCAGCACTCTCCACAATAGCTAAAACATGGAAAGAGCCTAAGTGTCCATCAACAGATGAATGGATCAAGAAGATGTGGTTTATCTATACCATGGAATACTACATGGCAATGAGAAACAATGAAATCTGGCCATGTGTAGCAACATGGATGGACCTTGAGGGTGTTATGCTGAGCGAAATAAGTCAGGCAGAGAAGGACAAATATCATATGTTTGCATGTATAGGAGGATTAGGAAGAGCTTAACGGAGGACCATGGGGGAGAAGAAGGGGTGAAATAGTTGGGGAGAGGGAGAGAGGCAAACCATGAGAGGCTCTTGAATGCTGACAAAAACTGAGGACTGATGGGTGTTGGGGGAGATGGGCATGGAGGAGGGCACTTTTGGGGAGGAGCACCGGGTGTTATATGGAAACCAACTTGACAATAAACTATTTGTAAGAAAAAAAAAAAAGAAGTCCATAGCTTTATGGGCTTTTTAACTTAGTTTTTATGTTAGCTATAGGCCTAAGTACTTCATAGATTTGGTGCAATTATAAATGGCATCTTTTATACAAGGAAGTGCTGTTTGTTGCTGTTATTTTCAAATGCAGTTGATTTATTTTAACGTTTACTTATTTATTTTGAGAGATACAGAGAGAATGCGTGCGTGAGCGTGAGCAAACGGGAGGGGCAGAGAGGGAGACAGAGAATCCCAAGCACAGAGCTGACAGCACAGAGCCCATCACGGGCCTCGATCCCACATACCGTGAGATCATGACCTGAGCCAAAATCAGGAATTGGGCACTTAACCAAGTGAACCACTCAGGAGCCCTTCAGATGCAGTTTTTAAATATTGATTCTCTTGGGGCACCTGGGTGACTCAGTCAGTTAAGTGTCCAACTTTGGCTCAAGTCATGATCTTGCAGCTCGTGAGTTCAAGCCCCACATCGAGCTCTTCACTAACAGAGCAGAGCCTGCCTGGGATTCTCTCCCTCTCTCTCTGCCCCTCCCATGCTCTCTCTATCTCAAAACAAAACAAAATATATGTATGATTTTCTGTCCAGCGACTTTGTAATTCTATTAGTTAATTTATGAATTCTTCTGGATTTTCGATTTGCATACACATGTCCTCTGGAAATAATAACAGAGGCAGCATGGGGTAGTAGGAAAGAATATAGGCCGTGGAGTGACCTTGCTGAGTATGGCAGCTGGTCCTGCTACTCACCGAGTTGAGTATACTCACCCAAGTTACTTACCGTGTCTTGTGCCTTAGACCAATCAACTGTAAAATAAGGTTACTAATAATACTGACCACATCTGGTTGTTGTGAGAGTTGAGTTAGTTAGTACCTGTAAGGCACTTAGTAAATATTGTATAAATATACGCTATTGTTGCTATTATTTTTTCCCCTTTTCAACTTCTATACCTTGTATTTCTTGCTCAAGTACAATGTCACACAGAAGTAAAGTTTGCTAGCATCCCTGACTTCTTTCTGATGTAAAAGGGAAAAAGCATCCAACGATACACCGTTAAGGATCATGCTTGCTCTGTGCTTAAGATTGCCTTTATCCGATTAAGGAATGTCCATTTTGTTCCTAATATGCCAAGAGTTTTTATCATGGTAAGATGCTGCATTTTATCACCCGCTTTTTCTGAATCTATTGAAGTAATCATGATTTTTCTCTTGTAGTATCTTTTTTATTTTATTTTATTTATTTATGAGAGAGAGAGAGAGACAGCATGAGCAGGGGAGGGTCAGAGAGAGAGGGAGATACAGAATCTGAAACAAGCTCCAGGCTCTGAGCTGTCAGCACAGAGCCCAACGCGGCGCTCAAACCCATGAACTATGAGATCATGACCTGAGCTGAAACCGACTGAACCTCCCAGGTGCCCCAATAGTATCTTTTTTAAAAGAAATGCTTATTTATTTTAAAAGAGAGTGCAAGCACACGAGCAGGGGAGAGGCAAAGAGAGAATCCCAATCAGGGCTTGAACCCACAAACGCACAAGATCATGAGCTGAGCCAAAATCAAGAGTTGGTTGCTTAACTGCCTGAGCCACCCAGGTGCCCTCTCCTATAGCATCTTGATGTGATGAATCGTATTTGTTTGGTTTATAACAGTAAGCCAAGCCTGCATTTCTGGGATACTGTGGAAATCATAAAGTAAATGAATGTCACTACCTGGAAACATCCAGAAGTACACTTAAATAAAAGAGCAGGAGCAAAGACAGATGCCCAGGAGAGCGGGAGACACACCGTCCAGGCCCCTAGCTGCTCTTTTGTTTGAACACCCCACCACCCCAAGCTCAAGGAATGCAGTTCTTTCTGGGGCACCTCAGGGGCTCAGTCAATGGGACATCTGACTTCAGCTCAGGTCATAATCTTGTGGTTTATGAGTTCAGGCCCCATATCCGGCTCTGTGCTAACAGCTTGGGACCTGGAGCCTGCTTCGGATTCTGTGTCTCTTTCTCTCTCTGCCCCTCCCCTCCTCATGCTCTGTCTCTCTCTGTCTCTGTCTCTCTCAAAAATAAACATTTAAGGGGCGCCTGGGTGGCTTAGTCGGTTAAGCGTCCGACTTTCGCTTAGGTCATGATCTTGCCGTTCGTGGGATCGAGCCCCGCATCGGGCTCTGCGCTGACTGCCAGCTCAGAGCCTGGAGCCTGTTTCAGTCTGTGACTCCCTTTCTCTCTGACCCTCCCCTGTTCACACTGTCTCTCTCTCCTAGAAATAAATAAAACATTAAAAAATAGATAAATAAACATTTAAAAAAATTAAAAAGAAAAAGAAATGCAGTTCTTTCCAAAGCCTAAATTGAATGGAAGAAGATTCCTTTTCTCCCAGGAATCTGGTTACTTACAGGAGGCTTGTCTTGTCTCAGCCTGAGAAACTGCCCTCTCGCCATGTTCATGCTGTGGTAGAACACCTTCAGGGCTTTGGCAAACTCTCTGTCCGAGCTGGCTGCCCAAGTGTATGTTTGATTCACTCCTCCGGCTTCTGGCAGGCATGCTGCTGTCCAAGTTACTTTCAGGGCATTGGGAAGCTTCTGTGCTAAGATGGGAAGGAGAGAGAACATTTATTGAAACATCTGCCCTTCCAAGTCTCAGTGCACATACTTACTTTGGTGGCAATCTCAAGCACCAGTTGAGACACATCCAAAGAAATCTTACCAGGCAGAAGGGAAAAAAAATTCTCCTCTTTTTTTTTTTTTTATGAAACAAGATACAGATCAGCTCATTAAATACATCTCGGGGCTCAGTCGGTTAAGCGTCCGACCTCATCTCAGGTCATGATCTCATGGTTCACGAGTTTGAGCCCCACGTCAGGCTCTGTGCTGACAGCTCAGAGCCTGGATCCTGCTTCCAACTCTGTGTCTCCCTCTCTCTCGGCCTCTACCCTGCTCACTCTCTCTCTCTCTCTCTCTCAAAAATAAACATTAAAAATGTAAAAAAAAAAGGAAATGTATCTCAGGCGTAGGAGTTTGGAGAGAAACTTAACAGCCAAGACTTGCGTAGTCTCTCACCTTGTTGAGTAGAACCGGCCTTCTCAAGAGACTGTTTGAGAAACACGTTTTCCTCTCTCAGGGCTCGGTTAATGTTTCTGAGCAGCTCCGTCTCCTGTTCTAACCTGAGCACCTTCCTGTAGAGTTCTGATACCTGATTTGATGGGGTCTACAAAAAACACATCAGGTTAGCCTTTTGCGGGATTATCTCCATGTCCTTTGGGACTGGGTGGGGTAGAGGTAAGGGTGTGGTGGGTAGGAGTGAAGGTGTGGCGAGCAGGGCTGCAGCCCCTGGAGAAACACAGGCGTCAATAAGGAAACCATTTAAATGGAAGGAACACCAGTGATCCCTAAGCAGCTGTCGTCTGAGGCGCCCATTTGAAGGTCACATACTGTGCACACCTGGCCTGTATCCATCACAGTGGACATCTTCTTGGTGTCCACCATGATGTGGCCTTCACTTGTGACCATGAGGTCCGGCTGAGAGCAGTTCAGCTGGGCACAGCCTTCTGTAATGCGAGAGGGACACCATCACAGAAACATCTTCACTGTCCAGCCCAAGTGTTGTGTGAACAGACTTTTTAAAAGAAATGTTTATTTTTTTAGAGAAAGAGCATCAGCAGGGGAGGGACAGAGAGAGACAGGGAGAGAGAGAGAGAATCCCAAGCAGGCTCCGCACTGTCAGCACAGAGCCCAGTGTGGGGCTGGAGCTCATGAACCGCAAGATCATGACCTGAGCCGAAGTCAAGAGCCAGACACTTAACCAACTGAGCGCCCCAGGCACCCCTAGGTGAAGAGATTTAATCTCCTGTGGACTAGAGCCTAGGGACCCAGGGGAAGATAGCTCTTGGCTATTAAGAACCTGACCCCCTCCCTCCTCCACATCCTCAGCAGCCCTAGATATATTGACGTAATATCTGATTGAAGAATGCATCGTGCAAAAGAGAAAGCAAACATGGTACCTTGAAGACCCCATAAGTCAATAATGAGAGCATTTGTTTGTAAATAATTCAGAAACTCCTGAGATGCATTTAAGACTGTGAATTGGATGGTTTCTTCTATTTGGGGATTCACAACTTTCCATACAGGCTTGGTATATAAAGTGCTTGAAAGATCATAAATTCTGTACCTGAGAAAAGAACATAAAACTTAATTTAAAACCAGAAGGGGCACATTTATAAAGGAATGGAGCAGAGGAGTCAAAGAATGATTGCCTGGCTTGGTTACTTGATGCAGGATGACCTGTATTGATTCTCGTGCTGGCTAACCCCAACACCTCCACTGTTTAACACAAGTACCATCACTACCTGGACAATATTAAATGTCTACAACAAAGGAAATGGGTTGTGAGAAATACTTTCTCTCAATGATCTAAAATTATTAATTTTCCATGGGAGGTGGTAGTTTGTCCCTCGAAGTTTCCTTTTCTTTATGGCTTTATCCCTTACTCTCTTTTAGCCTGACGAAGCCTATCTAGCATTTCTTCCCTATTGTGATAGTCTTTCATTTCCAACTCAAAAGCAAAAAACAAAAACAAAAATCTGAGCCGATTCTACGTGGATAGTACAGCTTTCCTGGATAGTCTATCAGGTAATTAGAATTTCTGACTACTCCTCCAGTCACTTAGGATCAATAAACATTGCGTTTGGTCCAGCAACTTAGAAGGATGTGGGGTTTCTATTAGACGGGGAAAGAGTCATTTTGGGGTTGAGCAAGCAGGGAAACTTAAGAAAATTTCGTGATAAACTCGTTTTTCAAACTTGAGGAAGAAATTCCCTCCCGCCACAACCCACAAGGGGCTGGGGTGTGTGCGACACGTCCGCGGGGCAGGCCGGTACCCCATCTGAATGCCCCGCTCTGCGTCTTCCTTCAGCCACTTGATGCCAAGGCACCGCACGAGGCCAACCTGGAAATCCATCCTCCTGCCCAGCAACTCCGAAGGGTCGATAACCACATCCTCCTCACCACACGCTCTACAAACAGAGGACAGCATGGGTCACAGGCTAGCCTGGGCCCCAGCAGGTGAGGGTTGTGTCGTCAAAGGGAATGATTGAGATCCCTTAAGAGAGGGCCAGTTTCTCTGAAGAAAAGATGAGCGTTACCAGCTGTGGAATTTGTTCTCTCAAGAGGCATTCAAGGAGCTCACAGCCTCCGGGGAAGAGCCACAGCAAAGCCGCTCCATGCGATATGCCAACTAATATGCCAACTAGCGCTGGAGACCCGGGTGGGTTCCCAGTGGGGTGGACGACAGAGCCTCTTGAGGTGTCCCTTTCCTTGGTGAGCTCTTCACATCCCAGAGTCAACTCTGGGCCTACAAGTTCGTGAACCAGTTTGGACAGCTTTCCAACAGGACACGCCTCTCACGTCAACCTCACATGGAGCCTAGAAGCTAGGATGCCACCTTAGTGATTTGCAAGGAGAGAGAAACCCTCCGGCAGCCTAGAAGCCCAAGGTGGCCAAGGGACCAGGGAGTTGCCTAGAGTCCAGCTTCGTCTCTGGGTGCCAGTACCCCGCGGCCCTGAGCTGCTCCCTCTTCAGAAAGACAGGAAGGCCAAGGGGACCTCGCACCCAGACCGGATCCCCACATGCCCGCCTCTTTGCTTAGAACTGCTGAGAGCCCTGGGCTTTTGTGAAAAGGCCATGAACTGCCCATGGCCTGGGGAGGGAACAGAGAGGGTCCCCAGAGGAGGGCAGAGGGCGGTGTGGCAGAGTTACGGCGAGGCCCATCCCCACTGAAAGTTGGCGAGCTCGGAATGAGGCCGGGTCAGGGAACAAAGCCACCTCAGTCCCTACCTTGAGGAAAGGAACAGAAAACCGATGGGAGCTTATACCACGGATGGAGCAGGGATGAGCTGGAAAATCAGCTTCCTTCCAACCCTCGGGCCTCATCGGCAAGATCTGAGATCTTCCAGGCCAGCCAGTTTGGCCGCCCTGGTACAAATCAGATCTAATGAGGCCAAATCATGACTGCATGAGCTCTTCGGGGGACACCAAGCTGACCACCTCGTCCAGGAGAACTCAGGCTTGCTGGGAGTTTTCTGCCAGGACCAGGCTGGGGGGCGGGGGAGGGGAGGGGAGGGAGGAGACACCCACCGTCCCTCCGGGGAGCAGGGAGTCACGTGGATGTGCACCACAGCTGCTACCTCCCCGTCGCAGTTCATGAACTCCACCTGTTCCTCGAACTTCATGGAGTAGGCAAGCGACTGGAGCCAGACATGGGCTGAACCCAAGTGGATGACCTCGACAGGGTCCCAGAAGGGGTCGTCTTCCTGGGCTACGTGGCTGTCGTCTCCCTCCAGAAAGCGCTGGTAAAGTTCCTCCATTAGAAATTTCCTATTGATAAACTTGGCTTTTGACCAAATCCACACCTACAAACACAAAGGTGGGTCACCGGGATTGGATTTCACCTGCTCACAGTTCATTCACATGACTTTTCCCAGCACACTCCCTGAGATGGGCTGGGTTTGGGGCCCCCAGGGCCCCCCAACCCTCTCGTCAAGCCTAGCTTCCCTGGGAGTCCACATTCACTCCTGACTCATTGCTCCACCATTTCTTGAGTTGCTGGAGCCCAATAAACTAATAACTTAGATGATGGAGGGGTTAAACAACATCCCGTCCCAGGAGAGACAAAGGTCTGATTCTCAAGGTACACAGAAGAGTGGCCTCGAAGATGTCTGTGTCCCATAGCCTGGAACCTGCCAACGGGTCACCTTACATGGAAAAGGGAATTAGAGTTGTAGATGGAATGAAGTTTGCTTATCAGCCGACCTTACAAAGGGGAAATTCTCCTGGGTTACTCTGGTGGTAACCCAGGACCACATGTAATCATATGGACCATAAATGTGGAAGGTTGGGGGAGAAGAGACGGTCAGACAGCAGCTGAAGGGGGGTCAGGGAGAGGCTGTGTGGCTGACGTTTGGAGATGGAGCACGGTGGCCATGAACCCAGGAAAGCGGGGGCTTCTAGAAGCTTCAAGAAACAGGAAACAGTTTGTCAGGCCCTCAGGAAGCAGAGCTCTGCCGGCACCTCGCTTTTAGTGCAGGGAGGCCTGGGCTGGGCTGTGAGGTGATGTGTGGCTCACGCCCCCTGAGAACCTTCTGCTGTCCGTCCCTGTGTGAGGGGCAGGGCTGCTGTGACAGAAGCAAAGGCTGTGGTGGCCGGGGGAGGAAGATTACATGGAAAGTTCTGGACCATTAAACGGCACATTGGAAGGGGTTACCACGTAAGCCAGCAACCCCTTCTCTGAGCACCGTGAAAAACACACAAGGAACTAACCCATGCGTCCTTCTGTGAGCACTACGTGCCTTCAAAAAAACATCCTCCTCCAGACACTATAAAGACTTTGTGCGTTCCTTGTTTGCCTCAAGTAAAGCGAAACACCGCCCTCTTCCCTGAGAGGCCGTGTAAGGACCACGTGTGAACCTGACCTTGGCAGAGCACAGCACAGGCTCCAGGGGGCGGGCTTTTAAAGCCCCGTGGCGGCGAGGGCCCCGAGACGAGGGAATCCACATCCTCAGTCCACTGCATCCTTCCTGCTGGGGACAGAGGGCCCGGGCCCTGGGACCGCTCAGCGGGGCTCTGCGGCACCGGCCGCGTCTCTGCCGACCTTCCCGTCCCCGCGGGGCCTCGGGCCGAGCACTCAGACTCCCCTGCCAGAAGCTGTTGCACAGACACCGCTGCGAAGTCAGGGCTGAGACCCTCCCTCTCTCACACGGCCCCGGCTTCTCCTGAATCATCCCCGATGTGTCTCTTGATAGTCACACTAAGTGGCCTGGGTGCGTGTGTGGGGGAGGGGGGCGGTTCTTATCTCCTCCCCGGGCGGCCACGAGGGTGCCGTGTGTGTGTGTGTGTGTGTGTGTGTGTGTGTACACACTGCTGCTGTGTACCCGGCTGTTGTACCACACACACGAAACCTTCCAGGAGGGACCACGGGACAGCCAGCATTTTCGGAAGCCACCGGGGGAAGGCGAACTTCATCTGCGGAAAGGCCAGGGATACGTTCAGAAGCTAAAAATGGACAGCCTTGGAGATGACCGGTCAGGAAGACTAGTCTTTGCCAGAGAAAACAGTAAAACAGAAACAAAATCACCGTAAAATCAATCAGTGCCCAGTCCCTTAACAGAGGACCCCGTGGGCTGTGTACGGAAGCCGGCCATCGGCTCTCGCGCGCCACGTGCCTGACAGTGAGTGTCACACACCGTCTTGCCTCCTGGTTCTGGTGACGGCAGCCTGCGTGTTTGGGTAACCCTTCCGCTCCTCATAGAAAAGGCTGCATGAAATATCTTTTCAATTCGCCGTAATCAATGAAATACAGAATAGCATGAAAGCTCCTCAAAACAAGTTCTTTCAAGACGGTAGGAGACAGCCAACGCAAACCGTGGCCGAGCGCCTGGCCCCAGAGGCGTGCGGCGTCCTGGGTCACCAAAGCTCCTCCGTCCTGGTGGCCTCTTCCGGAAAACACAAAAGCACAATCACGAGCGTGCACACTGAGGATTCAGCTCCAAAGGCCTCGTGGGGCATGGCACAGAGGTCAAGGTCAAGTTCCCAGGGAGTGGGTCTCATGGGAGACCCTCCTGAGTCACCCGCGACCCCTGAAGGCCTCACTGGGGGCGTGAGGTGAGCCAGCATTGAGCCTGCTGCTGCGGACTGAATGTCGTGTCCCCCCAGACCCGTATGCGGAACCTGGCCCTCAGGTCGTGGGGGTGGGGGGCTCACGAACGGAGTTAGCACCTTAGGAAAGAGGCCCCCACATACTCCCTGGCCCCTGATGCCACGTGAGGACCCATCGAGAATGTGTTCCTCACCGGATTCCGGATGTGCCTGTGCCGTGACCTTGGGCTCCCAGCCTCCAGCTGCGGTGTCTGCTGTAGCAACAGGAAGGGATGGACCCATCCGCCCTCCCCCTACCCCCCAACGCCAGGAGACGCCCAGGCGGCCACCTTGGCACCAGCCAGAGGAAGAGATGAAACAGAAGGAGGGCCGCCTGGGGCCCTCAGGCGGTTAAGCAGCCGACCTTGGCTTAGGTCATGATCTCATTGTTCATGAGGTTGAGCCCCGTGTCGGGCTCTGTGCTGACAGCTCAGAGCCTGCTTGGGATCCTCTGTCTCTCTCTGCTCCTCCCCTGCTCACACATGCTCTGTCTGTCTCTCTTGCTCTCTCTCTCTTTCTCAAAAATAAACATTAAAAACAATAATCATAAAAGTAAATGGAGAGTGGTGGTCGGGAGTGATTCCAGGGCCTGGTGCTGTGTGGGAGAGAGGCCCAGGAGGGAAACCTGGAGGAGGAGGCTCCCCATCCCAGAGTCTGTCCCCAGGGCTCAGCTCACACCAGGAACACGCAGAGCCCTTCACTGGGTCTCCACAGGCTGCAGGGGGTCAAGCCAGCCTCTGTCCCCGTGAGGCCCCTCAGAAACCAGTCCCTAGTGGCATCCACACCTCGCGGGTCCTTTGGTTGGTCACCTTCACCATGACCTCCTTCTGTAGCTCGTGGCCCCTGGAGTCTGACGCCGCCAAATTCTTCACCTTCAGTTCCATCCTGAGTCCCTGTAAGAGGAGTGCGTCTCCATGAGCCGCCCTGCCCTGCACGGCCCGGCCGTCCTTGCCACTCTGTTCTCAACCTTACACGCTCCCCAAGTGCAGACGTTGTCTTGCAAGTGTCCTGTGGCACCGAGGGGCCACCACCCGCTCGTGTCTTCTCTGTGGCTAGAAGGCTTCAGGGTCTTGGACCCAGAGAAGCCCCTCTGGAGGGCAACCTGGAAGGGTGGCCTGGCAAGCAGGCATTGGCCTGGGGACCTGGCGGCCATGGCGGCCAGGACTGACGAGGCCTGGGTGTTGGCCTGGGGTCTGTCACTGGCTCACTGTGGGGCCCCGGGCCCTCATAGGTACCGCGAAGCCGGCTGGGGCAGTGGGGGTGACAGCCGTGGAGCCTGTTCTCTGAGTTCCTTCCGGACCTGGCATTACACCGTCTTCCAGCTCTTACCTTCTTCAGCTCTTCACCCATTTGATTGGCTTCTGCCACCAGGGGCATCAGCCTGACGTAGTCCTGGAACACAGCCAGCACGCTGGGGTCCGATTTCCCATGGCCGTGGCTCGCAGCCCCTGGAAAGCCCACGGGGCCCCAGTGACGGCGGGTCACTTGTTCTGGGGGATTTATTTATATGCTTATGTGCTCAGTTATTTGATAGTTCACCAAATGTATACATTTGAAAATTACATGGGGCGCCTGGGGGCTCAGTTAGTTGAGCGTCTGACTTCAGCTCAGGTCATGATCTCATGGTTCATGTGTTCGAGCCCCGCATCGGGATCTGTGCTGATGGCTCAGAGCCTGGAGCCTGTTTCCGATTCTGTGTCTCCCTCTCTCTGCCCCTCCCCTACTCACGCTCTGTCTCTCTTTCTCTCAAAAATGAACAAACATTAAAAAACATTCAAGGTCATAGCAGAGCCTTGTGTAGAGATCCTGATTCCCTAGGAGGATGTAGCAGTGTGCATTCACTCGACTATGGACTGGGGCTTTGACTCTGAGCTGTGAGATGGTGATTTGTAGAAGAGTGGCAAATTAAAATGACTTTTGTCCAGTAGAAGATTATTGCCCCAGAGACCATCAACCAGCTTTGTCTAAGTCAGTCTTATTTCAGGATTCTTCCTTCATATGCTATACAGTTGGCCCTTGCACAATGCAGGGGTTAAGGCCCTGACCCCCCCCCCAGTAAAAAATCCACTTAATTTTTGATTCCCCCAAAACTTAACTACTAATAGCCTATTGTTGGCCTAAAGACGTACCAATAAACAGTTGATTAATACATATTTTGTATGTTCTATGTATTATATACTTACAATAAAGTAAGCTAGAGAAAAGAAAATGTTACTAAGAAAGTCATAAGAAAGAGAAAATACGTTTATAGGAGTGTGCTGTGTTTATAAAACAAAACAAAACAAAATACCACCATGTATAAGGAGACCCACGCAGTTCAAACCCATGTTGTCTGAGGGTCAACTGTATCTATCACCCACTTATCCGTTTATTAACAAAATAGTTTAATAAATTAACTCTGACATGTGCTCACTCTACGGAAATCATATTTTTACGTTCTAAACATTTCACTTCAGAACAACAAAAGAGTATTTTCTTAAGGGAAGCAGGAGAGCACACAGTGAAAGCAGTTGCTTTTAGATCAGCACATGGAAAATGCTGGAAGGCAGGGCCCCGGGCTGCTCACCGAGCTTGTCCACACTCACTCCCTCCGCAGCTGCTCTCTCCAGCTGGAAGAAGTCATAGTCAAACCTGGTCAAGTCTTCACTGCCTCGCTCTGAAGGAAGCCCGATGTAGAGGTAGGCGCTGTTGGATCCCAAGATAATACGATCCTGGGGAGGAGCCCGGTGGTCAGGGGAGCAGGCCGCCCTCACACGGCTCTGAGCAGAGGTGCAAGGTCAGCCTGCTCCAGGGGTGGCCAAGGCCCCGTGGCCAGGCCAGCTGTGTTAAATCACAAAACCTGCGTGAGTTCCCCAGAGAGGCAAGGGACCCACGAATGCGGAGGAAGAGATTCGCATTTTGCTTTTGTGTGCATGCTTTCGTTTATTTCTTCTTTTATCCTACACGGAGCTCCGACTCCCCATTGGCCACTGGGAATCCCAGTGGGGACCAAACAGACCTGTTCACCTCTAGGACTTTATAGGCAGACAGTGTCATAGTCTGACAGAGATGCTTGAATGAAATGGGGGTGCTTCCTCAGAAGGTACAACACGGGCGCCTCATTTGCACTGGGGATCAGAGTAGTCCTCTCCCAAGGTGCGCTACTTAAGGCTCCAAGGGTGGTAAGTTTCAGCAAGGCAGAGAGGGCTGCTGCCATCAGAGCCTGGGATGTTTCGAACAATGGGAGCAGGTCCATGTGACCTTTGGCAGTGAGGCTGCAGGTGGCAGGGAGATGGTGCTCCTCACACAGGGTCCTGAAAGGGTGGTCACTGAGGATTTCCAGGAGGGCGTGGCTTAATCCAACTAGCTTGTCTAGAAGGCTCTCTGTGGCTACAGTGTGAAGATGGGTTGAAGAGGGGCTTGGGCAGCAGGGAGGCTGGTGGGGGCTCCTGTGGTCCGTGGGGACAGAGGCTGGGGTGTGTGGGGGAGATGGAGAGCCCAGTGTTTGCGAGGTGCTGTGTGGTCCCTCCCAATGGCACATCTTTTAAGAAGCCTAGGATATCCATGGGGCGCCTGGGTGGCTTAGTCGGTTAAGCATCCGACTTTCGCTTAGGTCACGATCTTGCGGTTCGTGGGTTCGAGCCCCGCGTCGGGCTCTGTGCTGACTGCCAGCTCAGAGCCTGGAGCCTGTTTCAGTCTGTGACTCCCTCTCTCTCTGACCCTCCCCTGCTCACGCTGCTCTCTCTCTCTCTCTCTCCTAGAAATAAAAAAAAAAAAAAAAAACATTTAAAAAAATTAAGAAAAAAAAAAAAAGTCTAGGATATCCTAAAAGCTTGGGGCTGGAAAGTCTTGGTGAACTTCTAGTTCACTCGTTTTTGTTTTGTTAAGTCCTGATGGGGTACTTAATGGTACCTTAATGGTGGCTCAGTTAAGGGTCCTACTCTTGATCTCGATCAGGTCATGGTCTCTCGGCTTGTGGGTTTGAGCCCCACGTCGGGCTCTGTGCTGACAGCCCAGACCCTCCTTGGGATTCTCTCTTTCCCTCTCTCTCTGCCCCTTCCCTTCTCATTCTCTCTCTCTCAAAATATATAAATTTAAAAACATTTATAGATGAATTCCCGAGAGGTGAAGTGACTTGCCCAAGTACACGCGACAAGTTAATATCAGATCTCCCGACCCAAAGCTGTGACCATGTCTATTGTAGCAGGGGGACATGGGGTGGCTGGCACCCCGTCCTGCCCAGCACTTGCCACAGTGTGGTGGCCGGGGGCACCTCCCGAGGACCCCTTCTCCTAGCTCTCCGGTGGGACTGAGGAAATTCTGCGGCCAGGCAGGAGAGTTTACCAAGTGCTGCAGTTTCGTCTTGGTCATGACGGGCACCCCGTTAACAACAACCTTGCATTTGCCGTGCGGTGTGACCGTCACCTTCCCATCCAAATTTGTGAAGGAAGCGTGTTTATCTGAAATTCTAAAAAGACAAGAGGTCATCTAATTAATCCGGATAATTATGACTTCAGCGCCCACGGTTTTGGTTGTCCCCCACTCGCACGTGTAAGACCTACGGACGCCGCAGGGTGGCCGGAAGCGGCTCAAGGGGGTCGCAGCAGAGAGGAAGCCGGAGAAGGACAGCAAAGCGGTTCTTTTAGTAACACAAGCAGCACCCAGTGAGGCCGACCGCTGCAAGGAGCCCGCAGAGGCAGGGTGACCGCTGGGGTCCTCCAAATCTCATGGGCCGCAGAACCAAGAAGTGGGGAAATGGAAAGATGCTTCAGAGGGGTGCTGGGGCAGGTGGCCAGTACTGACTGATAAGAGTCTACATGCCATAGAGAAGGTTAGATCAGTTTCTGGGTATCTGTGATACAAAGGCAGACTTTATATGCTAAAGACTTAGAGGTAGATGTCAGAGGTGTCAGATGGATAGCCCCCTAGACGTTATCCATGTGCCCTGAATGACCAGCTTCCTAACTGTTCTAGAATGTTCTTAAACTCCTTGGCTGCATTGGAATGCTCTGGGTGCTGAGACACTTGTCCATCTATATCCCTTGTGTGCATGGGGCCCAGGGATGCGGTGGGAGAGGCTTTACCCTTAGCTCATCTGGAGTTTGGCCGTCTACAGGTCCCCACAGGAAGTGGTCTAGAAAGGGAGATGGGGGGAATTCCCAGGAAGAGTTGGGGAAGGGGCCCAGAGGCTGGCGGTGCAGGGCGAAGCCATGTCAGCTGGCCCCCAGTCAGCACAGGCCTCCTCCCCTCTGCTTTGGCTCAGGACAGCTGCGGTACATCAAGGGGACGGGTCGGCTGGGTGTCTGTGGAGCTGATTGAGCCTACTGGCTGGAAATCTGTGGGCAGTCAGGGTACCTCGGAACTGGGAAGAGGAACAGAGAGGCCACGGAGGTAGGAGTTCGTGAGAACCCTCAGGGTTCCACAGGGCCTCCTCCCACAGACAGGGTCACATCAAAGGCTGGGCTTTCCCTTCATCCAGTTGGCAAGGGCTCTGAGCACAGAGATCTGAGGATCCTATCGCTTTTGGTGGTAAGACCACGAAAGACGTGGCCACTCGGGGAGGGCTCTCCCTCCACTCTCTTCATCTGCTGGCCTCATCCACCTGTGGCTCCTTGTGCAGAATCACTGTACAGGGTCTAGCAACGGGCCTTCCCTCCTCTGACCTCAGAGTCCAGGAAGCAAAGCGAGTGTGGTGAGAAGGATTTCCATGGGAGCATGAAAGACCTTTCTTCCAGAAGCCTTGCAGTGGGTTCCTGAGGGCGGGTCTGAGAATTTGTCCTGGCTTGTCCTTCAGGGTTTGTGGCCCCACCCAGTGACACCCAAATGTTGAGCACCGCCTGCGGAGTGAGTGGTCACAATTCTGGGACACAGATGATTCACACGTCAACTTACCCCAAACCTTGAAGAAGGATGGCATTGGAAGCGGACCGGCCAGCATCACATGAACCTCAGACAGAAATGGGATAATTTCTTTTCAAAATTTGTCAGGATTTGACCTTACCAAGTGAACTTGTCTGATGCTTGTGAAGGCCATTTGCTCTCCGAGAGGATGTTTAGTCATAAGTACCTGGACGCCACCCCATGTTACAAATCATTGTTTTACTTTCTGCCCCTTAGGGGGATTCCTAACTTTTTAGAAGTTCCACCTTATTGGTAGGAATTCTGGAGGAAGGAACTGTCCATTCTGGACCTTAGGAGATACGATAAAACCCGGCCGCAGGGCAGGTTTGTTCTGTGCAGCTCTGTTCTGTGAAGTAACAGATCCGGGACAGGACCGACAGCATCACGCCACCCCCACCCCCACCCCGGGGGCTGCCCCGCCCCTGGGCCCCACTTCCATCCAGTGCAAGTCCTCTCCTGTCCGGGGTATGCTCAGGGCTGGGGTGTGGAAAGCCAGGTGTTACTACAATACCATGCTGTTTTCCAAAAGTTGAATAAACAAAATGTGGTATATACACGTATAATGGAATATTGTTCTGCCTTTAAAAGGAAGGGAATTCTGGGATGCCTGGGTGGCTCTGTCAGTTAAGCGTCCAACTTGATTTCGGCTCAGGTCATGATCTCACGGTTGATGAGATCGAGCCCCATGTCAGGCTCTGTGCTTAGAGTGTGGAACGTGCTTGGGATTTTCTCTCTCTCCCTCTCTCTCTGCTCCACTTGTGCTTGCTCACTCTCTCTCAACATAAGATCAACTTGGAAAAAAAAGGAAGGAAATTCTGACACCTGCTAGCACATAGATGACCTTGAGGGTAGTAGGCTGAGTGAGATATGCTAGTCACAGAGGGACAAATGCTGTGTGACTCCAATGATGTGGAGTGCCTAGAACAGTCACATTCGTGGAGACAGGAGGTAGGACGGAAGTAGAACGGAGGGTGTCTGGGGCTAGGGGAACTGGTGTTGACTGGGGACGGCTTTCGGTTTGGGAAGAAGAAAAGGTTCTGGGGTTGGGTGGGGGTGAGGGTGGCACCACGGTGTGAATGTGCTGATGGCCCTGAACTGTCTACTTAAACATAGCTGGTGTGGTGAATTTTATGGTCTATATATTTACCACAAAAAGAAAGATTCAAAAGAGAAAGAAACATGAAGCAAGAAGCCTGAGCGGGTCCAGAGTGGCTCGGGAGGGGTGAGTACCAGCCTGAATGAAATACTTGAGGACGCCTGTGAGCTGCGGGTCCTCGTTGACGTTGAGAAGGTAAGGGAGGGTCTCCATCATCTGCTGCTCCTGGGGGAGAGACGGGGGCCTGTCACTCCACAGGCCCAGCACGTTCAAGACCGCATTGTTCCTTTCCCACCTACCTCCTACCAAAGCCATTTGTCTCTGCATCCTGTCCGATCGCCCGGGAGAGCCCAGTGTCGCCGGGGGCTCTGCTCATAGCAGGGGTGAGACCCTACCCTCGGCGGGTCAGCCATCAGGGGCCTGAGTTCATCTGGAAAGGACTGTTGCAAAGTGTAGCCAGTTTCTGCCTCTGTTCCCCCTTCTACCCTGACTTGTACCCCACTATTTTCTTCAGGTCCCCCCACATCCCCGTCATCCTAAGGCCCCGTTGGGTGCCTTACCTGGGTCATCCTTCCCACTAACTTTGGCTGCCCTACACCTCAGACTCCCCCAGTCCTGCAGGCTAGCCCAGTGGCGATCAGATGGGGGTGATCAAACGTGTTGTGTGCTGTATCCCCTCCTAGTTACCCAAGTACATCTCACCCTTCATCCCAGTATCGATAGATTGCGCTTATATAGGATTGATGGTCGATCAGAACTAGAATAAATTGTTCAGGCACAAGCAAGCTTTTCAGTCTTGAAGTTCGGATAGAGAGTAAGGGGGGTAAGAGTCCTTTCCATTGTTCCTGTCCATACTTCTAGAATCCTTGGACCCTAACTCGTCCTGAGCTCCTGGTGTCACAGACCCCGGCCCCACCGTGCTCCCCCCTGCCTGAAGCTCACTTCTCTTCCAGGCTTCCCAAGCCTTTCGGAAGCCAGCCTGGGTCTCTGTCACCACTCCAGAAGTGATCCAAGTCTAGCCATGATGTGGGGTTTGTGCAGAGCTGTGGCTTTGGGGAGTCAGGTCATGGCGGGAGTGCGCTGTAGATGGGGTGCACCAAGAGGGCATCTCCCTGACACAAGTACAAAACTCACATCACAGCCCACTTCTGTTCTGATGCCGGCAGATACTGTGCTCAGGAGCACACCGTACGGTCCCTGGAAGACGGTTCACAGCCCTCGAATTCTCCCCAAACTGTAATTATCAGCAGCCTTGACTCATCAAGGCCACTTGGCTTCCTTCCCCCTCATGCCTTACCATCCCCTCCCCTAGCGCTGCCAGTGGTACTGATAGGTATCATTTGTCACTTATCACACACCACATCTCATGTGCTACACATTCACTGGAGTAAAAACCACCCAGATGATCTGCTGGACAGATCAGGCAGCTGCCCAGGCAGCTGGTCGCACGTGGGAAGAGTGTGAGTTTCCCTGCCAGGTATGGGCCTCGGCAGGTGGAGGGAACGAAGCTCACCTTGGCAATGGCCACGTACTGCTGTCGCCACTCTTCCCGAGCCTGCTCCAGCTGGCACGCCCAGGGCCCCGATTCTGCCAGCAGGCTGGCCGGCTGCTCTGGAAGCGGGGAGAGGTCTTAAGCAGTGGGTCTACAGGGTCAAGGGCGAGGAGCAGAATAACTGTAATAGAACTTGACTCTGTTCTTGGCCAAAACCAGGGATGCTGGGCAGAGTGGGAAATTGAGCTGCGCTATCGGGTGAAGAAGAAGTCGCTCGGTTGTTTCTACAAAGAGTGCTCTCCTTTTAATTCGTAGGAACGTAGAGCACGAAGAGCGCATGAAGTTCCGTAATCTCTTTGATCGTGTAGGCATGAGAGAATGTTCTGTCTTATACCCTCAGTACCGGGAGTTCCTACGAGGCCAGGGACTCAGGGAACATCACAGGCTTATGTCATTTCCCATATATTTTGTGCTTATGAATAGTGGGCATTCAATGCTATATTCAGGTCAACATCCGTCCAGTTCACACTGAGCGCCAGAGGTTTGGACCTTCTGGCATTGCCGTTTTCACACAATTCTACTTCAATGGTTTTATAATTTGCTGTGTCCTGGTTCATCCCATTGTAAATTATTAATGGGCATAAAGTTATATATGTGTATATATATATATACACCTCCCTCCAGGCCACCAAACTGAAATCTGAGGCCTTTGTTCAAAGCAATGGTTCTGGGGCACAGTGGAGTCAGCCCAGGGCGCTGCCCCCAGAAGTCAAGGTCAACGGGCCTGGTGACGCTCTCCAGGTGACTCTGATGGAATGCCACTAAGGCTCTGGACAGTCAAACATCATGTAACTGCATGAGGCCACCAACACAGCAAATATCAAATGGCTGTTGTGCAAACCTGGGAAGGAAGAGGTGGCCTCGGCAGAAACAAACGCTTCAACATAAAAATGGTGATAAAAATGAGACCGAAATGATCATTCAAAATGGGCAGGGCCGTTAACTGCATGTGAATCTGCGTTTATCTCAAAATAAGGTGTTTTTCCCAAGGCCAGGGCCAAAATGTCCCCAGAGGATGCCCCTGGCCGGTGCTGGGCTCCCGTGATTCCAAGCGGGGATTTCCCCCCTCCCCTGCCCTGCCCCGCCCCATGCTGAGCCTGCAGCCGGTCAGGACCTGCATTGCTCCTGACTCCATTTACCTGCTGTTCTAGAGTTTCCATGAGTGAGCAGCGCTCTGTTGTACTCTGCCCTTGACTCTCTCATCAGCGTCGAGGTGTTGACCACAGCTTTGTTCCGGATCTTTTTAGCCCTTCCACGTGCAAAGATGAACACACCCTAAGTGTTGGACCCCTTTGCAGAGCACGGGCCAGAACCCGGTCAAAAGAGACCCTTAGCCCTGGGTGATTCCAGATCCCACCAGGCTGGGCGCCACTGAACCGCGAAGGCTGAAAGGGACTTTAGTGACATCTGTGGTTCAAATAAACATGGGCAGCCCAGCCAGACCCACAGCCTGGCCCAGACACATCCTGGGCTCTGAACACACTTGCCAATTGACTCCACAAGTGGAAAAATCTGTGGGGTCATTGCTGATAGTCCTAACTCAACCCTGGAGGCTGTCAGCTGGGCTCCGGGCTGGCAGGGGACCTAAGGGTTGCCTATTTCCCTGCCTTTGAGTGTCCCAGAGAGAATGTGAGACACCATGGAGCACTGCGTAGGACATACTTATGCTAACACATCACTTACTTGCCCTTCACCTGCTGTTCAGGTTTAACTGGGGAGCCTGTGTTTTTTATTTGTTAACTGCGGCTGCCTCACTCCTTTTGTAGAAGAACAGGGGGTTTTCAGGGCTTGTCCCCTGGTCACATAGCCCATGGCAGATCCGGGCTCAGAACCGTGGACTTTGGGCTACTGTTTTCTCCTTCCTCTGCATCCGTAGTCTCTCACGGGAAATCTGCTCACAACAGATTTGCATCTGATAAGCAGGGAGACCAAATTGGCGGAAAGATCTGAGCTTGCGCTGCAGACGCTGGAAGAAATCGTCTAATCCCGTAAAAACATACGGAGGCTTCCTGGTAGAGGAGGATGCTAGTACGTGTGCCTAAAATGCCAGGGCTCCCTCCCTGGGACAGGGCCACCGGGAAGGCCACTCCTCAGTGGCGCAGTAACAAGGATTGCAGAAATTGTGTGTTCTTCACCCCAACTCTGATGACAAATCACCTTCCTCGATATGGGACGAGTAGGGAGGTACGGCGTGTTGCCCAAGGTCATGTGGCCGGCTGGGCCAGATTCTGACCCACATGCAAGCCCAGAGACATGACAGGGGACACGTTACAGTAGGGGACAGTTTCATCTCACATGCCAGCTCCAGCTTCCTGGAACCAGGCCTGAGGATTCGAAGTTCCTGTCTGAGCCTCAGTGATGGATTTTGGACTCTGCCACATGAAAGGGAAAAGGTGGTGGCAGTGTGTGGCTTCTGCCCTGCTTAGAGGTTGCCTCTGTCTGTACCCTCATCTTTTTAAAAGAGGGGCAGGAGAGAGGCGCCTGGAGGGCTCAGTCGGTTAAATATCCGACTTTGGCTCAGGTCATGATATCGTGGTCCATGGGTTCGAGGCCTGCGTCCAGCTCTGTGCTGACAGTTCAGAGCCTGGAGCTTTCTTCTGATTCTGTGTCTCCCTTTCTCTCTGCCTCTCCTCTACTCATACCCTGTCTCTTTCTCAATAATGATAAATACACATTAAGAAAATATTTTAGAAAGGGTCAGGAGAAGCAGGATGCAGAGTCCTGGGACTTGTCTGGATGGCAGCCTTCTGCCCGGGGCTGAGTGTGCAGGCTCGCCTCCCTGGCTCCCAGGACAGAAGGAAACTGGCAGGGAGAGCCCCTTCCCGGGAAGAGAAGCCTAGACCTTCAGGCCACCCCAACAGCTGAACCCGTATGCACGGGGCCTGGACAAAGGAGACCAAACCCAGGGAAAGCATGGAGCCAGAGGCTGGGCAGCACCCTGGGGAAGTGCCTCACACATGCTGGTCTTCACCTGTTGGCATAAACGTCCCCTGCCTGCCACCACACACCTTCCGTGTGCCACGCGATGAGGGAGAAATATGTGAACGGCCATGCTCTTTGGCAGGAAAATACAGGGAGACGGATTCCAATCACAGCAGGTTTGGCCCCAGCCTGGAGGAGCCCACGGGACCTCTCCTGTGCAGAGCAGGGGTGATTTGAAGGCCCACGTCCCCAGTTCTGTCTCCTCTTGTTTGTTTTATTTCCTCCCACGTCTCTCTCACACAAATCATTCTGTTCTGCCTTCTGACCTCTCCCCCAACCGCCAGCCCATTGCACAGAGGCAACAAGGAGAATCCAACTCAGAACCCCTAAGGATAATACCCATCCACAGATGTACCTTTCGGCGTATCTTAATGTGGATAAAGTTTCCTCATAGCAGATGTCAGCAGGACTTATGGCCGCTATCTGTAAAAGAACATCCTGTTTAGATTTTGTCATTGTAGAAAGGTCGTTGCTGTGAGTGTGCCAAGGTTCATGGCCCAGCTGGTCGTTCAAGGTACCTTTCGAACTTTGTGACTCAGAAAGCGCAGACGCACACCGACAGCATATGCTTACCCTGATATATGCCACATACACATGCAACCTCTGCAGCTCACAGACAGCGCCGATTCATGATGCCAACACCACAGTTTCACAACACGCACACACACACACACACACACACACACACACACACACACTGAGGCTTCGAGAAAAACCAATGTCCGAGGTCTCCTAGATAATAAGGCCTCGATCCAGGCCTCTGACGCCCCTGTCCGCAGCAGTGAGCCCCAGAGGATTCTGGGATTCAAGTGACGGTTGAACATTGGCCTTGCAGTTTCTATCTGCTTCCTGAGAGGAACAGTGACCTCCCCCTCCACCACATGTTTTTAGGCGAAAGTGTGGTAGTGCCTCAGGCGTTAGCCTGTAGACCTGGAAAGGCTCTCAGGCACACACCTCCTCAGACCTGTTACACTTTTTTTTTTTTTTTGTAGTCTTAACATTCATTGCATCTAATGGGCCTTCTTGTATTTCAGGTCTTCGGGGGAGAGGGGGGACAGGGGAGCTGGGAGGGGGTGGGTGGGTCCCATGAGACCGACAGGCACTGACAGACAACCAGAAACACTTTTAAATGAAATATTTTTAAATGCTTAGGCGAAATTACATAGTAGAGAGTAAAGAAGTGTTTTGTTGTGAGTTTGGGAGAGAGTGCACAGAATGGGCCCAGTGGTGAGCAGTTTTCTCCTAACTGGGACAGAAGACAGGAGGCAGAGTGTGGCTAAATTTGTTCCTACCCACACATGGAGCTGAAGAACAGAGAGTCCGGATTTTAACACATTCCACATTGTACCCACTTAGCAAATATTCAATAGAAAGAGTCTAGAGTGTTTGCTGAGATGACACAATTCAGCTACTCTCCAGGTTCAACAGTTGCCTGGTGTCCCACACCGTCAAAATGATTTCCAGTCTTGCCATGAAATGACCACTGATTTAGAATAGTACGACATTATTGGCATTATTTAAAGATTTGGTATTAATTTTTTCCCGATAACAATAGTGTACGTTCCTTATAAAGAACCTGAAAACTACAGAAATGAATAAATAAAAAGTTAAAATTAGCAGTATTTGAACACTTAAGGAGGAAGAGTCCAAGGAGTCATGAGATACCTAAGAATGTTCTACATGAATGCAAAACGTGGCATCATGGTCCGCTGATTGTAATGTTAACACATCGCTAAATGTGACAACAGCACAATAGCTAAATCAGTCTAATGTGTTGCAAGAAAATCACTTTACCAAAGTAGTCCTGCTGTTCCCGCCCAAAGCTGGCTGGAGAAGTTTGGTCAGCACAGAATCTCTGTAGGGAATGTGCAAGACTTTCTTCCCCGTGGCTGCATCAGCCAGAGCACTGGGTGAAAAAGAAACATCAGAAAAAGAAACATATATATATATGTATGTATTGATATACTACATATGGATATGCCAAGAACAGATATGCCTCCCCGAGGATAAGTCAGAAACACCCCTCATATCTCCTGTTTGACCCCATAAACCCCAGATATGACTCTAATGATATCCAGTAGTTGAGACATCTGCTGTGTGAAGATACTGAAACAAGACAGCTAACCACATGGGCCACTGGCTCCCTCTCTGAGATCAACCCTGGAGAAACCATGCTAGACTGAGGGAAGCCCAGATATGAGGCTTTAACACACTAAACCCTGTGAGGGAAACCCAAAGAGCCTGTAGGCTACTATAGATCTGTGGATAAAGAAGAGGAGCCCATAAAGTTAGGACCCTACATGACAACATAGCAGAGAAAGAGCACATAAGTAAATGTGCCATGCCCTCCCACTCAACCCCAGGGTCTTCAAAGACAGCAGCATTGTCATTGATGAGAGCAGGGAGGAGGAGGGAGGCAAGAAATTATGATTACAAGAAGTAAAAAGAAATTTATACAGGTATTCTATCTGATTTTAAAAAGAAACAAAATGATCTTCTATAAAGAAAGAAATACAGTCATTGAAATTGAAACCACACAGGACAGGGGCTCCTGGGTGGCTCAGACAGTTAAGAGTTCAACTCCTGATTTTGGCTCAGGTCATGATCTTACTGTTCCTGGGATCAAGCCTGTGTTGGGCTCTGTGCTAACAGCATGAAGTCTGCTTGGGATTCTCTCTCTCCTTCCCTCCCTCCCTCTCAAAGCCAGAGCCGTCAGAGGTGAGGAGTTTGGAAACACAACACCATCTGAGATAGAACTCAGGAGGGAAGTGGCACCTGGCAGCCTGATGGCTTGGTCATGGACAGTGTAGAATTAAGGAGTGGACTGAAGCTGGAGACAAAGGAGAGGTGCTTGATTGTCAGTTGGCAAGAGCACAGAGTTCTGATACTAGAGACTGATGGCTGGGTGATGCCATTTTCACCTCTCTCACACATGTGCATACATGTGTACACTCACCAAACAATCCACTCCAGTAAGCTAAGCAGAGCCATCTAGTGGGGAATGGAGTAAGATGTCTGAACCAGAATTTAGAATCACGACAATAAGAATAGTAAGTGGGGTTGAAAAAAACATAGAATCGCTATCTGTGGAGATAAAAGAGGTAAAATCTAGTCGTGACAAAATTAAAAATGCTATCACTGAGATGTAGTCTTGAGTGAATGCTATGATGGCAAGGATGGATGAAGCAGAGCAGGGAATCAGAGACATAGAGGACAAACTTATGGAGAATAATGAAGCATTAAAAAAGAGGGAAATTAAGGCAAAGGAGCATGATATAAGAATTAGAGAACTCAGTGGCTCATTAAAAAGGAATGACATTTGAATCATAATGGTTCCAGAAGATGAAGAGAGAAAAAGGGGTAGAAGGTTTATGTGAGCAAATCATAGCAGAAAACTTTCCTAACCTGGGGAAAGACACAGACATCAAAATCCAGGAAGCACAGAGAATTCATTAGATTCAACAAAAACCAGCCATCAGCAAGGCATACCATAGTCCACTTCACAAAATACACAGGCTAGGAAAGAATCATGAAAGCAGCAAGGGGAAAAACATCCTTAACCTACAAGGGAAGATAGGTCAGGTTCGCAGCAGATCTGTCCAACAGAAACTTGGCAGGCTAGAAAGGAGTGGCAGGATATATTCAATTTGCTGAATCAGAAAAATATGCAGCCAAGAATTCTTTATCCAGCAAGACTGTCATTCAAAATAGAAGGAGAGATAAAATGTTTCCCAGACAAACAAAAACTGAAGGAGTTTGTGACCACTAAACCACCCTTTCAAGAAAATTTAAGGGGGACTTTCTGTGGAGAGAAAAGACAAAACAAAACAAAAAAGAACAAAATCAAGAAAGACTAGAAAGGACCAGAGAATACCATCAGAAACTCCAACTCTACAGGCAACACAATGGCAATAAATTTATACCTTTCAGTGCTCACTCCAAATGTCAGTGGGCTAAATGTTCCAACCAAAGATGTTGTTACAAAGATTCTGTTACATAAGGTAACAGAATGGATAAGAAAACAGTATCCAGCGATATGCTGTTTACCAGAGACCCATTTTAGATACTAAAGGCACCTTCAGACTGAAAATAAGGGGATAGAGAACCATCTATCATGTTAATGGTCGCCAAAAGAAAGCCAGAGTAGCCATACTTACACCAGACAATCTAGATGTTAAAATAAAGACTGTAACAAAAGATGAAGAAAAGCATTATATCATAGTTAAGGGGTCTATCTACCAAGAAGATCTAAACATTTTTGCCCTCAATGCGTTGATACCCAGATATATAATTTAATCACAAACATACAGAAACTCATTGATAGTAATACCATAATAGTAGGAGACTTCAACACCCCACTTACAGCAATGGAGAGATCATCTAAACAGAAAATCAACAAGGAAACAATGGCTGTGAGTGACACACTAGACCGGATGATCTTAACAGAGATATTCAGAACATTTCATCCTAAAGCAGCAGAACGCACATTCTTCTCCAGTGCACATGGAACGTCCTCCAGAATAGGTCACATACTGGGACACAAATCAGCCCTCAACAAATACAAAAACGTTCAAGATCATACCGTGCATATTTTCAGACCACAATGCTATGAAACTCGAAATCAACCACAAGAAAAGTTTAGAAAGACAAATACTTGAAGACTAAAGAACATCCTACTATGAATGAATGGGCTAACCAAGAAATTAAAGAGGAAATTAAAATGTATGTGGAAGCCAATGAAAATGATAACACGACAGCCCAAAACCCTCGGGATGCAGCAAATGTGGTCCTAAGAGGGAAGTATATAACAACCCAGGGCTTCCTATAAAAGGAATAAAGGGCTCAAATACACAACCTAACCTTACACTTTAAAGAGCTGGAAAAAGAACAGAAAATAAAACCTCAAACCAGCAGAAGACAGGAAATAATAAAGATTAGAGCAGAAATCAATGCTATAAGAAAAAAAAAAACCACACAGTAGAACAGGCCAATGAAACCAGGAGGTGGTTCTTTGTAAGAGTTAACAAAATCGATAAACCCCTAGACAGTTCGATCAAAAAGAAAAAGGACCCAAATAAATAAAATCAAGAATGAAAGAGGAGAGCACAACCAACATTGCAGAAATACAAACAATAGTAAGAGAATTTTATGAGCAGTTATATGCCACTAAATTGGGCAATCCGGTGGAAATGAACAAATTCCTAGAAAGACATAAACTACAAAAACTGAAATAAGGAGAAATAGAAAATTTGAATAGACCCATAACCCGTAAAGAAATCAAATTAGTAATGAACAACAACAACAAAAAAACCCTCCCGAAAAACAAGAGTCCAAGGCCAGATGGCTTTAGAGGGCAATTTTACCAAACACTTACAGAAGCGTTAACACCTATTCTTTTGAAGCTGTGCCAAAAAAAATAGAAATGGAAGGAAAGCTTCCAAACCCATTCTAGAAGCCAGCATTATGTGGATTCCAAAACCAGCCAAAGATCCCACTAAAAAAGAGAACTACACACCAAATTTCCCTGATGAATATGGATGCAGAAATCTTCAACAAGATGCTAGCCAACCAGATCCAAGAATACATAAAAAGAAGTATTCACCACGACCAAGTAGGATTTATACTGGGATGCAGGGCTGGTTCAATATCTGCAAAACAATCATTGTGATACATCACATCAAAAAAAGGACAAGAATCACATGGTTCTCTCAATAGATGCAGAGAAAGCATTTGACAAAATACAGTATTCTTTCTTGATAAAAACCCTAAAGAAAGTAGGGATAGAAGGATCATAACCCAATATCATAAAAAGCCATATATAAAAGACCCACCACTAATATCATCCTCAATGGGGAAAAATTGAGAGCTTTTTTGTGTGTGAATGTGTGTTCAGCTTTAAGATCTGGAACGCGTCCGGATGTCCACTCTTGCCATTGTTATTCAACATAGTATTGGAAGTTCTAGCCTCAGCTATCAGACAACACAAAGGAATAAAAGGCATCCAAATCGGCAAGAAGGAAGTCAAACTTTCACTCTTTGCAGATGACATGACACTCTGTATGGAAAAGCCAAAAAATTCCACCAAAAAACTCCTATAGCTGATCCATGAATTCAGCAAAGTCTCAGTGTATAAAATCAATGCACAGAAATCGGTTGCATTTCTATACACCAATAATGAAGCAACAGATAAATCAAGGAATTGATCTCATTTACGATTGTTCCAAAAACTATAAAATACCTAGGAATAAACCTAACCAAAGAGGTGAAAAATCGATACACTGAAAACTATAGAAAGCTTATGAAAGAAATTGAAGTACAAAAAAATGGAAAAATATTCCATGCTCCTGGATTAGAAGAACAAATATTGTTAAAATATTGATACTATCTGGAGTGCCAGGGTGGATCAGTTGGCTAAGCGTCTGACTTTGGCTCGGATCATGATCTCACAACTCATGAGTTCGAGCCCCACCTGGCTCTGTGCTGACAGCTCAGAGCCTGGAGTCTGCTAAGATTCTCTCTCTCTCTCTCTCTCTCTCTCTCTCCCTCTTTCAAAAATAAACATTAACAAAATTTTTGAAAATAAACAAATAAATAAACAAATGTCGATACTACCCAAAGAAACCTACGTATTCAATGCAATCCCTATCAAAATAAGACGAGCATTCTTCACAGAGATACAACAAACAATCCTAAAATTTGTATGGAACCAGAAAAGTCCCCGAATAGCCAAAGCAATCCTGAAAAAGAAAATCAAAGCTGGAGGCATTACAATTCAAGACTTCAAGCTGTATTACAAAGCTGTCATCATCAAGAGAGTATGGTATTGGCACAAAAACAGACACGTAGGTCAATGGAACAGAACAGAGAATTCAGAAATGGACCCACAAACATATGGCCAACTAATCTTTGCCAAAGCAGGAAATAATATCCAATGAAATAAAGAGTCTTTTCAGCAAATAGTGCTGGGAAAACTGGACAGTGACATGCAGAAGAATGAACCTAGACCACTTTCTTACACCATACACAAAAATAAACTCAAAATGAATGAAAGACCTAAATGAAGACAGGAAGCCATCAAAATCCTAGGGAAGGAAGCAGGCAAAAACCTCTTTGACTTCACCCATAGCAAACCCTTATGCAACACGTCTCCATAGGCAAGGGAAACAAAAGCAAAAATGAACTATGGGGACCCCATCAAGATAAAAAGTTTCTGTTCAGTGAAGAAAATAATTAGCAAAACTAAGAGGCAATGAACAGAATGGGAGAAGATATTTGCAAATGACAAATCAGATAAAGGGTTAGTATCCAAAATCTATAAAGAACGCGTCAAACTCAACGGCTGAGAAACAAACACTCCAGTGAAGAAATGGGCAAAAGGGAGCCACTTTTCCAAAGAAGACATCCAGATGGCTAACAGATACATGAAAAAGTGTTTAACATTACTCATCATCAGGGAAATACAAGTTAAAACCACAATGGGATGTCACCTCACACCAGTCAGAATGGCTGACATTAACAACTCAGGAAACAACCGATGTTGGCAAAGATGTGAAGAAAGAGGATCTCTTTTGCACTGCTGGTGGGAGTGCAAACTGGTACAGCCACTCTGGAAAACAGGATGGAGGTTCCTCAGAAAGTTAAAAATAGAACTACCCGAGGACCCAACAATTGCACTGGTATTTATCCAAGAATGTGCTGTTTCGAAGGAGCACATACACCCCAATGTTTATAGCAACACTATCAATAAAAGCCAAAGTATAGAAAGAGCCCAAATGTCCATAATAATTTGTCACCACTCTCAAAACTTAGGTATTGCACACACCTTATATATAATCCAGCAATTCCAGTCCTTTGTCTATACTCAAAAGAAACTTTAATATATTGACACTTTGTGATTTATACAAGTGTGTTCATAATAGCGCTGTTTGTAATAGCAAAAAAAACCCCAAACCAAACAAAAACAAAACAAAACAAAACAACCAAACCTGGAAACAACCAAAATGCCAATTAGCAGAACCAGTGAAGACAGTGTGGCATGTTCCCACCATGGAATGCTACGTCATAAGGAAAAAGAAGTAACAACTTCTACTACAACAAGGAATCTCACAGACACAATGTTTAATGACAGAACAGAAGGTAAATTAAGTATAGCCACAGATAACATGGACACATATTGTTAATAATGTTGGATCTAAGAGCCAGTCCTGACAATTATACTCTTGGGGATGTACTTGAGAGGAAAGAGAAATTGCTTTCCCCAAAGCACACATACGAGAATGCTCATAGCAACGTTATTCATAATAGTCAAAACCTGTACACAATCAAAATGTCCAGCACTAGGAGAATGGATAAATGATTGTGGCATATTCCTGCAGTGGAATACTACATAGCAATGAAAAAGAACTAATAATTGCTACGTGACAAACATGGCTTAATCTCCTAGACACGATCCTTAGTGAATGAAGCCAAATGCAAAGAACAATGACCTCTTATAAATGGTCATATTTCTATGAATACCAATACAGTGAGTCAAAACTAATTTGTAGTGGTAGAGATCAATTTCTTTTGGTGGGAGTGAAAGCTAGGAGGGAAGTACAAGAGAGATTTTTGGGTTTTTTAAATGTTCAATATCTTCAAACTTCATTGAGCTGAACATTTAAGATTTGCGCACCTTTTGTAATTTATACTTTAACCACTTAACAGGATCTAGAAGACAATATAACATTTTACGCTTTTTAAACATTTCGAAAATGAGTGCCACTAACTAATAATATTCACATGTGATAAAACAAGAAAGGACAAAAGAGGGAGAGAGGAACAGAGAGAGAGAGAGAGAGAGAGGATAAACAAAATTCAAGATGGCGGTTACCTCCCAGGGGTGCACAACAGAGAAATACCAACTATTTCCTGGCTTGAGGGGTGGCTTTATTAGTGTTTTTAATTTTATTAAAAAGCAATCCATTTAAAATAAAATAAATAGGAGGACCGGGTATGAACCAGTGATAACAGTGGGCCATGAGCCAAGGGTTATGATTAATCTAAGTTTTGATACCTGGGGTCATTTTTACAACAGAAATAAATACCCATGCGCTGATTATTTACCTGATAACATTTCCTAAATTGGTTAAACTTAAGTTAACTTGTGAGCCTTCCCTCAGTCTGTCTCCTTCAGATCCTGAGGATTTCTGCCTTTCACTTCCTGCTAAATCCACTAAGTTAATCGTGGATTGTTTGGTGAGGTCTCTGTCCAGGAGAATCTGTAGGAAAGCACCACAGTCACATTATCAGAGTGGCCACAGGCTGCATATGAAGTCAGTCCAGTTCACACTTTAAAACGTTTTTTTCTACTTGGGCTTCACACTCAAAAACATAACAAAATTTAAAACACATAATATATATTATAAATTAATATATATTAATACATTGCATTATTAATACATTAATAATATGTTCCATATCATATATTATAAATAACACATACATTTAAAACATAAAATTTAAAGCTTTATAAATTAATATAAGAAACAAAACATTATAAATTTAAAACATATAATAAAACATATAATACAATTCTAAAACATATAATAAAAATGAAAAAACCATCTTACGGCATTTTACAATAATACACCACCAGGCCCAAATACCTCTGTTGCTCCCTCTCAGTTTTGCAAAGCTGTTTCCAGTGATCTATCTATTAGAGACCAATTACCGCTCTCTAGTATTTTGATGATCAAACATTTTAAGTAGAAGAAACTGGAAAATCTGCAAAATGAGTAAGTGTTCAGGACGGTACGGTCACGCTCCGAGAGGTGCGAGATCACCTTGCTGGTTACATGACTGTGAGAAATAGTTTCAGCATTTAAACTGTCTGAGTTGGAAAACAGGGATAATAGCATATTAGGTGTTAGGAGGGTAACGGGTAAGAGAAATAAGGTTCCTGGCAGACGTAAGAGGGGTTAATATTATTACTGACACCAATAAGCGGAAAGTAATGCTCTACACATTTTGGGTTTTGTTTTTTTTTTTCAGTGGATTTCTTCCCTTGCCTCTAAAATACCCAGTTAAGGGGTACCTGGGTGGCTTAGTCTGTTAAGTGTCTGCCTTTGGCTCAGGTCACAGTTTGTCAGTTTGAGGCCGACACTGGGCTCTCTACTTTCCACGCAGATCCTGTTGCCAATTCTTTGTTCCTCTCTCTTTCTATCCTTCCCCCACTCATGCTTTCCTTCTCTCTCTCTCAAAAAAAAAAAAAAAAAAAATGAAGCCTAAGAGAAACTAAAACTATTAGGTTAAAAAAATCGCACAGACCATATGTAAAGTTTATGAATGTTATTACCATTGTAAAATATCTGAATAGTACTTAAAAGCCTACTAAGTTTAGTTTTTTACTTTTTTTTTTTTAATATTGATTTTAGGGAGAGCACAGGCAGGGGAGAGTCAGGAAGAGGGAGAGAACAGAGGATCCAAAGCAGGCTCTACACGGACAGGCTGACAGCAGAGAGCGTAATGTGGAGCTCGAACTCACGAACCATGAGATCAGGACCCGAGCCGAAGCTGGCCACTCACCCAACTGAGCCACCCAGGTGCCCCAGTATTTTTGTACTTTTAGCTGAAGTATAGTTGACACACAACATTATATTAGTTCAGATGTATAATGTAGTGATTTGACCATTACCTATGTTACACAACCTCCCCACGAGGAGAGTAGTCTCCACCTGTCACCATACAAAGTTATCACAATATTCTTGACTATATTCCCTATGCTCCACTTTTCATTCCTGTGACTTACTTATGTCACAACACATTTGTACCTCTTAATTTCCTTCATCTATTTCACCCACCCCTCCAAAACCTCCCCACTGGTGACCGTTAGTTCTCTGTATTTATTGCATCTGTTTCTATTTGTGTGTTCATTTGTCTTGTTTTTTAAGATTCCACATATAATTGAAATCATATGGTATTTTTCTTTCTCTGACTTACTTCACTTAGCATAATGCCCACTATTTCCATCGATGTTGTCCTAAAGGCAAGATTTCATTCTTTTTTTTTTTTTATAGCTGAGTAGTATTCATATACCACATGGCATTGATCGAACCTTAGGTTGCTTCTGTATCTTGGTTATTGTAAATGATGCTGCAGTAAATGTAAAGGTGTGTATATCTTTTGAAGCAGTGTTTTCATTTTCTTTGGGTAAGTACCCAGTAGTGGAATTACTGGATCATATAGTATTTATATCTATAATTTTTTGAAGAAACTCCACACTGTTTTCCACAGCGGCTGCACCAACTTACCTTCCTACCAAACAGTGTACAGGGCTCCCCTTCTCCACATCTTCGCCAACACTCGTTATTTCTTTTCTTTTTTTTTTTCAAATAGTTTATTGTCAAATTAGTTTCCACATAACACTCAGTGCTCATCCCCACAAGTGTCCTCCTCCATGCCCATCCCTCCTCCCCCCCACATCCATCAGTCCTCAGTTTTTGTCAGCATTCAAGAGTCTCTCATGGTTTGCCTCTCTCCCTTTCCCCCACCATTTCCCCCCTTCTTCTCCCCCTTGTTCCTCAGTTAAGTTCCTCCTAATCCTCCTATACGTGCAAACATATATTTGTCCTTCTCTGCCTGACTTATTTCGCTCAGCATAACACCCTCAAGGTCCATCCATGTTGCTACACATGGCCAGATTTCATTGTTTCTCATTGCCATGTAGTATTCCATGGTATGGATAAACCACATCTTCTTGATCCATTCATCTGTTGATGGACACTTAGGCTCTTTCCATGTTTTAGCTATTGTGGAGAGTGCTGCTATGAACATTGGGGTCCATGTGCCCTATGCATCAGCATTTCTGTGTCCCTTGGGTAAATTCCTAGCAGTGCTATTGCTGGGTCCTAGGGGAGTTCTAGTGTTAGTTTCCAACACTCGTTATTTCTTGTGGTTTTGATTCTAGTCCTTCTGACAGGTGTGAGGTGATATCTCATTATGGTTTTGATGATTGGTAATGTGGAGCATCTTTTCGTGTGTCTGTATGCCTTCTTTGAAACATGTCTGTTCAGGCCCTCTGCGCAGTTTTTAAATTGGATTATTTGGGGTTTGGTTTTTGGTTTTTGATATTGGGTTGTATGAATTCTTTATGTATTTTGGACACTAGCCCCTTATTGAACACATCATTTGCAAATATCTTCTGCCAGGCAGCGCGTTGCCTTTTCGTTTTGTTGATGGTTTCCTCTGCTCTGCAAACCCTTTTTATTTCACTGTAGTCCCAGCTGTTTCTTTCTGCTTTTGTTGCCCTTGTTTACTGGCTTCTTTTTACTACCTTTGCCTTGTAACGTTCATACCTGCTGTAGTAGTGATTGATTTATCACCTTAATGTTTGCTTTTACCAGTGACACTTTTTCCTTGCATAATTTTCTTTTTAAAAAGTTTATTCATTTTGAGAGAAAAAGTGTGCATGTACGTGCACATGAGTGGGGGAGGGGCAGAGAGAAGAATGAGAGAGGATCCCAAGCAGGCTCTGCGCCGTGTGGAGCCCGATGTGGAGCTCAAATTCACAAACCATGAGATCATGATCTGAATAGAAGCCAAGAGTTGGATGCTTAACCAACTGAGCCACCCAGGTGCCCCTCTTTGCATAATTTCCTTAATTCTAGTTACAGCCTTTTCTTTTCCACTTAAAGAAGTTGCTTTAACATTTCTTGTAAGGCCAGTTTAGTGGTAATGATCTCATTTAATTTTTGTTTGTCCTGGAAGCTATTTATTTATTTATTTATTTATTTATAATGAGAAAGAGAGAAAGAGAGCGAGCACTTAGGCAGGGGAGAGAGAGAATCTTAAGCAGGTGCTGGTCTCAGTCCCACAATCCTGGGGTCATAACCTGAGATGAAATCAAGAGTCGGATACTCAACTGACTGAGCCACCCAGGCACCCCTGACCTGGACACTCTTTGTCTCTCCTTCAATTCTGGGTCATAACCTTGATGGGTAGAGAATTCTTGGCTGTTTTTTTCTTCCTGTACTTTGAATATATCATGCCACTTCCTTCCAGTCTGCCAAGTTTCTACTGAAAAATCAGCTGATAGCCTTTTGGGGTTTCTCTTGTATGTAATTATTTGTTTTTCCCTTGCTGTTCTTTAGATTCTCCCCTTATTATTGACTTTTGACATTTTAGTTTTTACATGTCTTAGTGTGGCCCTCCTTGGATTCATCTTGTTTAGTGCTCTCTGTGCTTCCTGGACCGGGATGTCTGTTTTCTTCCCAAGGTTTGGGGAGTTTTCAGCTATGATTTCTCCAAGTAAGTTTTCTGACCTTTCCTCTCTCTCTCTTCTCTGTCTGGAGCCTCTCTAATCCAAATGTTACTATAAGCTGTGCTCATTTTAAAAATTCTTTTTTTTTTTTAATTGCTGTTCATCTAGGTGCCTTCCACCACCCTTTCAGATTGCTGAACCTTTGTTCCACATCCTCCAATTTGCTATTGATTCCCTCTGGTGTATTTTTCATTTCAGTTATATTTTTCAGCTGTGTTTAGTTCCCTTTTTTTTTTTTTAAACAGAGTAGGAAATTCCTTTGTTTGTTTGTTTGTTTTTGAGAGAGAGAGAGAAAGTAAGTCAGGGAGGGGCAGAGAGAGAGAGAATCCTAAGCATTGACAGTACAGAACCTGACACTGGGCTCAAACCCAGGAGCCATGAGATCACAACCTGAGCTAAAATAAAGAGTCAGACTCTTTTTTTTTTTTTTTAATTTTTTACTTATTTCTGAGAGAGAGACAGCATGAGCAGGGGAGGGTCAGAGAGGAGGGAGACACAGAATCTGAAACAACTCCAGGCTCTGAGCTGGCAGTCAGCACAGAGCCTGACATGGGGCTCGAACCCACGAACTGTGAGATCATGACCTGAGCCAAAGTCGGACGCTTAACCGACTGAGCCACCCAGGTGCCCCAAGAGTCAGACTCTGAACACGCTGCCACACCCAGCCACTACGTTTCTGTCTCTCTAGCTGACGTTCTTTTTTTTTTTTTTTAATTTCTAGGAGAGAGAGAGAGAGACAGCGTGAGCAGGGGAGGGTCAGAGAGAGAGGGAGTCACAGACTGAAGTAGGCTCCAGGCTCTGAGCTGGCAGTCAGCACAGAGCCCGACGCGGGGCTTGAACCCACGAACCGCGAGATCATGACCTAAGCGAAAGTCGGACGCTTAACCGACTAAGCCACCCAGGCACCCCTCTAGCTGACGTTCTTAATGAGCTCCTCCACTCTTCTCTCCAGTCTGGTAGGGCCTGATGATCACTTTGAACTCTTTATCAGATAGATTGCTTTATCTCCATTTTGCTTCGCTCTTTTAATGAGGTTTCGTCTTGTTCTTTTGTTTGGAATGTATTTTTCTGTCTTTTCATTTTGTCTGAGTCTTCATCTATTTCTGTGTATTAGATAGGTCAGCTCTGTCTCCTGGTGATTACAGTAGTGGCTTAATGCAGAGGTGTCCTGTGGGGCCCCGCAGCACTGTGCCCCCTGGTCAGCAGAACCAGGAACTCCAGGGAGGTCAGCTATGTGGGCTGCATGCTCCTTCCTGTGTGACTGGCCGTGACTGGACCCTGGCACAGCTTGCTAAGAAGCCTGGCTGTAACTGCTACAGGTGTGCGGGTGGTCAGTCCTGGTTCCCCTCTTCCTGGGCAGGAGTCTTTAGGAGGGGGTGCCTCCAGGGATGAGTGAGTGGGGCACAAGGTCAGGGCAAACAGTGTTAAGATGGTGGATGGAGAGCGTCAGAACTGGCTCCCACAAGGACTGACCAGCTAGGCTGAAGGAAGTCAAGGAAAATAACACCTTCTAGCACTGTTGTTCCTTGAGAAACTCCTACAGATCTCTGATCCTCTGACACATGCCCTAAAATCACTGCTTCTGTGCTGGGTCTCACAGTGCATGGTGGAGTGTGTGGGCCGTTTAAGAGTGGACTCTTGGATTCTTTAATTGATTTTGTTTAAGTTTGTTTATTTTGAGAGAGAGAGTGAGTGGGGGAGGGACAGAGAGAGAATCCCAAGCAGGCTCCGTATGTCAGCGCAGAGCCCGATGCCTGACTCGATTCCATGAATGGTGAGGTATTGACCTGAGCTGAAATGAAAAGTCAGGTGCTTAATCGACTGAGCCACTCAGGCGCCCCTGACTCTTGGATTCTTATAGTGTTTTGCTTCTCCCAGAGTTAAGTCCACTGATTTTCAAAGCAAGGTGTTATAAGGCTTGTCTTTCTGGTGCAGGTCTCCAGGGCGGGGGGTGGGGGGTGGGGAGGGGGTGGTGTCTGAGGTAAAGCTTGATACCCTCACTCATCAGGGAAAATCTTGATGCCTATGATATCCTTCTTGCTTGAGGGTCATTGTGCCTGGAGTTTGCCCTACCGCCAGGTCTCTGCCCTCCTACCCTTCTCACTGTGTATCTCCTTATGTCTTCAGCTGTGGAAGAGCTGTACTGCTAGACTTCAGGTCATTTCCAGAATGAGTGGGATTCTGCATAGTCATTTCTCTGATTGTGAGTAGGAGGAGATGGGCTCAGATCTCTCTCTGCCATCTTCCCGGTCGTCCCTTAAATTTCTTTAAAATGCAGGTTCTTATTTATCCTTACCAGCATTCCTACAGGATAGCATTTTACAGAATAGGAATGGAGACTGAGGGTAAGGAAGTTATTTCCCGAAGTTTCAAAGCTGGTAAACAAAGAGTCAGATATAGCCCAGTGTTTTCCCACTATTCCTGGTTAGAGCAGGGTAATCTTCATTGATTCCCATTCTATCTATTATTAGGGCTGTGGCTTAGGGAACAGAGATGGTGAAATCCTAGCTAGCTGCCCTGATTACCCAGGCTTTGTAAATAACTATTTCTGAATCCAAGCAGTGATGATCTAGAGTTCACTCTCTGATATCTACCAAGGAGTATGGAGAAAAGTGTGCTCAATTTTATTAAAAATTCTAGTTAGTGGAGAGTTACACGGATGAGCTAGTTTCAAAGACTTCATCTTGCTACTTCCACGTATCAGAAAGGTAGTTCAGTATCTAGTGTCCTCTAGGTTCAGGGATCTGAAAGCCAGTCATCAGGGGAGCCAAGGTGGAGAAGAGAAAGCGCCTCCCTTCCTCCTGTTTCTGACCCCAGAGCCCATGGTTGGAAGCAGCCACCATAACCCACAGGTCAAACCTGAAAGGATTTCATTACACTCACCAGCTCATCACGCCCCTGGGAACCTTCCCACATACCACGCCTGGTGAGAAACGGGGCTGGCTGCCCTCCTGCACATCTCACCTGCTTGAACTGAATGGTGATAACCATATGAGACCGGCTGCTGCTGGCGTTCATGTTGGTCGATGCTGTGGTCCTTATTTTCGTCCCTTGATCCATCAGCCTTTCAATCTGCGTGTAGTTCTCACAAGGCACTGACGTCAGGCCATCCACATAAAAGCCCAGCTGTTGATCTTCCCTCACTTTTAGTCCTCTGGGTTTCTTGGTTCTAGACAGCAAGTCTCGTATCTGTGGAAAAAAGAATATAAACTTCAGGAAGCCGGGGATTTCTGTTTGGGTCACTCTTACACCTCTGCCTAGGATATATTAAATACAAATTTATTAAATGAATAAATGCTAAGTGTAGGTACTGGACACCCTCATAATTTAGGTAAGTAAGAAATAGGGTAATGGCCAGCAAGAGGGAAATCTGTTGTAATTGCTGACATAGCACAGTTTTTTTAAAACTCAGTTCTAGTATTTTCTAGTACCTAGGGCACTCCATCCACCCTTCCGGTGGGACCAGTAGATCCTGACACTTCTGACAAAGGAGAGGCACTCAGCAAATGCTTTTTGGCAGAGCAGTGTAACCAGAATTAGGCTAACAAATAATGGTGAATACACTGTATGTAGTGTACTAGAAGCGTGTAAAGCCACTTATACAGCATGATAGAATAGTGGAGTAGGTGTGCCCAGGTGTCTGGCTTTCAACAGGTGCTTCTAAAACATTTGTGCTCGAAACTCTTATTCTCTTATTGACATGAACATTCTGCCAGGAATCCTGTTAACAGTTTTATTTTATTAACAACTCCTTTGTGGATAATATAGAAATACATAATCCTAGCCCCTTTCTGAATTACCACGAATTCTCTGTTACAAAGTAATGACATCATATTTTACTGAAAACAGTGACAAATGAAAATAAAAGCAAATAGTAGGTAGTAGCTAGTTCTAAGTACCTAAGGTCAGCAGAAGGTATGGCACTTAGGAGAGATCATGCTCCCCCAAATGCACCACCCTGAACTCTACTTCCAAGGGAAATGGATTCAATCCAAACAGTATTTGCAACAGTCAAGTCTGACAAGAGAATAAGGGTGATTCTTTGGATCTTCCTTTTGGAGATTCGTGAGATGTCACTCCCAGATCATGGCCTCGGGTGAAAGCCCATGTTGCCTCTCTCCCAAGAAAAGCCACTTCTGACAAGGCCAAATGGGTCCTACTGTGTCCCCTGAGGGGTGGTCGGTGTCATATGGTGCAGAGACATCCGGGCTGGGAGCCTGAAGACCCGGGTTCTCAGTTCTGGCTTTGCCTCCAACCTGGGAGTGCTTTGGAAAATCTCTTATTTCCCCAGTGTTCATACTAGGAGGAGGTGGATTAAACAATCTCCGAGATGTCCCCCAGCTCTGTTGTTCTACAGCTTTGTGTCCTAGAACCAAAGCAAGATCACAGGTTGAAGCTTGGGCAAGCCAAACTAAGGCAGTGGACATAAAGTGCCAGAGATAAGGAGATGTCAAACACAGAGAAAAATTCCTAGCTCTCACTAGGAAGCCTTTCCCTTAATGTAAAAAATGTCAGAAGGGGCCTCCACGGCTGAAGATGGGCCTGAATAAGACTTATTAGAAAAAAATCTAACTAGATTTATCTGGATAGAGTGGAAGTTTGGGGGCCCAGAGACAAGGGCAGATCCTGGTGCCAGGGCCCTCCAGGTAGTGTCTGGAGATCAGAATTGGGTGACTGTCTTCATTCACCTGGGCTTTCCTGAGAATCCCCTAACTCTGCCTCTATTTGGCACGTCTTCAAATCAAGCTTCAACTCTGCTGCTGGTCAAGCTTCACTCTGCTGCTTGAGAACTCTCCTAGAATCCCAGTCTGATTATCTGATTTCCCTGTTAAAACCTCCACTGATTCTCCACTGCCTACAGGACAAAGGCCCTTTAGTTTTTGGCAGAGCCTATCTTTGGCTTCATCTCCTGATGCTCCCACCATGCATCCAACTCTGGCTCCACAGAGTACTCCCTGTTCCCTTCAATGCCATGCACTTTCATGCATTTTTGGACTGGCGAAAACTAATCCTGCCTAAAGTGCCCCTATCTGTGGCCCCTCCTGCGGCCTCACCAAGTTCATACACATCTCTCCAGGCCCAGTCTAAGTCCAGAGTTGCCAAACGTTGCCAAACATGCCAGCCAGTCATGCAGTCCCTCCTCTCTTCCCCTTGCTCTTCGCCATTCATGCCACACATGTAATACATCACTGTCTGTAGAGGTGTTTGATTCCCACCAGACTCCTCCATGGTGGGAATTAGGTCCTAGGATTAACTCATCCTCAGAGTCTGGTATTAGAGGTACCTAATATACTTCATTTTAAATACCTAAAGGAAAAATACCAGAGACTCGTGGAATGAGAGAAATGGAAAGCTTCCTAAGATGTCCAGTATTCTCATTTTAGAAACAACAAAATAGAATTCTACACAGCTTATCATCATAAACAGTTATCAGTGTGGGAGACCACAATGAGATGCCCACCAGAACTTGGTAATAAAAGAAATTAAATAATTAAATTGTCTTCCTAAAGTTATTGGTTTGAGATAAAGGAGCCAAGTCTTAACAACCTGAAAGAAATAGAAACTTAACCAGTGACCTTAACATAAGAACCCATTTGGAATCCACAACTACGTGGTCAATTAATCTTTGACAAAGCAGGAAAGAATATCCAATGGGAAAAAGACAGTCTCTTTGACAACTGATGTTGGGAAAACTGGACAGCAACATGCAAAGAAATGAAACTGGACCACTTTCTTACACCATACACAAAAATAAATTCAAAGTGGTAAAGACCTAAATGTGAGACAGAAAACCATCAAAATCCTACAGGAGAACATGGGCAATAACCTCTTTGACATCAGCCCTAGAAACTTCTTTCTCAATGTCTCTGGAGGCAAGAGAAACAAAAGCAAAAATAAATTATTGTCTGTTTACCAAAGTAAAAAGCTTCTACACAGCAAAGGAAACAATCAACAAAATTAAAAGGCATCCTATGGAATGGGAGAAGATATTTGCAAATGATGTATCAAAGGGTTAGTATCCAAAATCTATAAAGAACTTATAAAATTCAACACCCCACAACCAAATAATCCAATTTAAAAAAGGACTGAAGACATGAACAGACATTTCTCCCAAGAAGACATACAGATGGCCATCAGACACATGAAGAGATGCTCAACATCACTGATCATCAGAGAAATACAAATCAAAACTACAGTGAGATATCACAGCTGTCAGGATGGCTAAAATTAACAACACAAGAAACAACAGGTATAGGTAAGGATGTGGAAAAAAGGAAACTCCATTGCACTGGTGATGGGAATGCAAACTGGTGCAGCCACTGTGGAGAAGTATGGAGGTACATCAAAAAAGTTAAAAATAGAACTACCCTATGACCCAGTGAGTGCACTACTAGGTATTTACCCAGTGAATACAAAAATACTGGGCTGCTTGGGGGGCTCAATCAGTTAAGCATCTGACTCTTCATCTCAGCTCAGATCATGATCTCACAGTCGTGTGTTCGAGCCCCACATTGGATGCTGAGCATGAAGCCTACTAAAAAAAAAAATCTGAAAATACCAATTCAAAGGGATACATATAAATAGCAGCATTATTTACAATGGCCAAATTATGGAAGCAGCCCAAGTGTCCATTGGCTGATAAATAGATAAAGAAGATGTGGTCTGTATACACAATGGAATATCACTCAGCCATTCAGCCATAAAAAACAATGGAAATCTTGCCATTTGTGATCACATGGATAGAGCTAGAGTGTATTCTAAGTGAAATAAGTCATTCAGAGGAAAAACACCCTATGATTTCACTCATAAGTGAAACTTAAGAGACAAAACAAATGAGCAAAGGGGAAAAAAAGAGAGACAAACCAAGAAACAGACTCTTAACTACAGAGAACAAACTGCCGGCCACCAGAGGGGAGGTGTGTGTGTGGGGGTGGGGGGTGAAATAAGTGATGGGGATTAAGGAGCACACTTGGCATGATGAGCACCAGGTATTGTAGGGAAGTGTTGAATCACTATATTGTACACCTGAAACTAAACCATGTTAACTGACTGAAATTTAAGTAAGAACTTTAAAAAATAAGAGAATCCATTTGAATTTACTATCAACCTTCAAAGGTAGTAAATGACTCATGGAAACATGTAAGAAACAAAAGGGATATTTTCTCTTCTTAATATAAAAAACTGACAGATTTCTGACGGTTTTTCTCCTTAATAGAAAAACACTGACAGATTTATTCCTCTAATAATATTTATTTAGGAGTGATTAAGTGCAAGGCTTTAGATAGTGCTTGGGGATCACACAAAACTATTAGGCTATGGTCTCCTCTAGGAAACTTACAGTTATGATACCTTTGTCCATTCATCCACTCAGTAAATATTCAGGAGCATCTGTTCTAAGCCTAAAAGTGTATTGGGTATTGAGACAGTATTTTCTGCAGAAAGGTATTCACAAAGAAATGGTCTGTTTTGGAGATAGAAATATTTTATTAAATTTCACATGATCAACTCATGGGGAAAGGGCAGCGAGACCACAGTACATCTCAATGTGTAGTATCTTATTTGAAATTCTCTATGAACGAGAAGACTGAGCTCTGAGTTAAAGTGATTCTTCCAAAGTCACATGGCTAGTCCATGAGTGAGCTGTGGTCTGAGACCATGCCCTTTCTCTAGGGACAAGGCAAACCATGGCCTGGGAGCTAAACACCACCTGTTTTTGTATGATCCTTGACATAAGACCATTTTCTGCATTTTTAAATGACAGAAAAAAATCAAAAGGTATTTTGTGATATGTGAAAAACTGATGAGAAGAACAAAAGCAAGAGAAATGTAGTTACAGTAGAGTCTCCTTACAACCTGCAGCCCGCTGATAAATCCCTGAGATGTGCAGAGCGGGACCTTTCTTAAGGGACTTGTGGCCACCTTAATGTTGATATTTCATTAAAGACTAAAAGCAGCCTTATCTTAACAAAAGGTATCCCCCTAGGGTCCTTCTAGCATGCACAAATTCCTTAGAGACCTATGCTATTGCTAACTCCTGTTAACTAAAAATTTAGTGTGTAATCAGTCACTCTCATAATCCCAATGCAGCTCTTCCTGCCCACAGGTGCTGTCCCTGTACTATAATAAAGGCACCTTTTTGCACCAAAAATCTCAAGAATTCTTTCTTGACTGTTGGCTCATGGCCCCACATCAAAATTATGTGAAATTCAAGTTTCAGTGATCAGGAATCAAATTTTATTGGTACACGGCTGTGCCCATTCACTCATACATCATTTGTGTTACAAGGACAGAGGTGAGTAGTTGCAGCAGCATATACCATCTGGCCCTTCGGAAATAAAGTTTGCTGCCACCTCCTCTACCCCACATGGCGACTAAGGTCAACTGCTGCAGGATGTGTGGGAGCCCTGACCCTGGAGCTGTACCTCTAAAGGCAGTGCTTTCTTCAACAGCAGAGAAAGCAGGGAGGGTATTCCAGGGAGAGAAGGGCAGAAGATGCAGGAAAGAATGACGTGTTCTGGAAAGAAAGAAAGAGGTCTTTGTGGCTGAAGAATATGTGCGGAAATGAAGGGTCAAGAAGTGGAGCCGAGAGGTGGGTCAGGGCTGGGCAGCCAGGGCCGGGCCACAGAGTTCTGACTGTACTTATAGTGCAGGGGAGGGGGGGGGCCGATATTGATTAAGCTGCAGAGTCACTCAGATTTGTGGGTCAGAGAATAGAATCACTGTTACCTGCTCGTTGTAAATTTCCAGCATACTGAATGTAACCTGTATAGAAAGGAACATAAAGTAAATATTCTCTAGAAAGGCATCTTTGGGAGAAAAAATTACTGTAGGAACAACATACATTTCTCACAAAGCAAAAGGCTATTATTAAATATACCAGTGCTCTATTTCACATGCAGTAAGAGATTCTTACATAATTTTAATGATATGGAAGAAGTTCTTAATATAAATGAAAAACAGACATACACCTCTTTGTGTGTGTGTGTGTGTGTGTGTGTGAGATAGAGAGAGAGAGAGAGAGAGAGAGAGAGAATTCCAGTGTCAATTGGCAACAGAAGAAGTTATTTTTAAAAAATGTTTTAATGTTTGTTTTTGAGAGAGAAACAGAACACAAGTAGGGGAGGGGCAGAGGGAAAGGGAAACACAGAATCTGGAGCAGCACAGAGCTGTCAGCTCAGAGCCTGACACGGGGCTCAAATCCACAAACCGTGAGATCATGACCTGAGCCAAAGTTGGATGCTTAACCAACTGATCCATCCGGGTGTGCCAGAAAACAGTTATTCTTTATTGCTCACCCCTACTCTCAACATATGTACAGAAAAAGGCAAAGGCCCTACCGTGATTTTGGAATATTGCTGGACAAGCCGACCCTCCTTAAGCGGGAGACTGGAGGGCTCTGAATGGTTCTAGCATAAAGAAAAGGCCCCAAGATACTGACATTTGCCACCACCCCTCCACCCAGGGGAAGGCTGGCTTATGCATTTCATCACCCCGTCGTGGGTCTTGCCATTCATACCTCCTGTCCCCAGAGCTTGCAAGTAGCTTGAGTGTCACATGTTTTAAACAAATGGCCTAGGATTAGCAGACCAGGAAAGGCTCCAATATGAGAGATCAAACAAACTGTAGAAAAAAGGAACTCCAAGAAAGCAGACAATGCACGCAGTAGAAGAAATGGTTTTTTAAAGTCCTATAGGGGCACCTGGGTGGTTCAGTAGGTTAAGTGTCCAATTTCAGGTCAAGTCATGATCTCATGGTTTGTGAGTTTGAGCCCTGCATTGGGCTCTGTGCTGACAAACTCAGAACCTGGAGCCTGCTTCAGATTCTGGGTTTCCCTCTTTCTATGCCCCACCCCTGCTCACACTGTGTCTCTTTCTCAAAAATAAATAAACATAAAAAATATATATATAAATAAGTCCTATAATTCATAGCATCAGAGAGAAAAAGAATTCTATCCATGAAAAAACAGGGTGCTATTAAAAAGGAACAAGAGAGTAAGAATGTTTGTATATTAAACTTGAGGAAAGATAGCCAAAATGACAATGTAGTGGAAGGGTTATAAGATATAGTTGAGGGAATCTTCCAGAATGCAGGGGGGAAAAAGACCAAGAAGTGGAAAGCAGGAAGTAAAACATTATACAAATACATTAGCACAAGAGGTCTAAAATCTGACTAGTAGGAGTTCTAGAAGGGAGAACAATGATAAAGTAATATAAGAAAAACTACTCAGAACTGAAGACAAAGATCTCCAGGTTGAAAAGGGTCCATCAAGTCTCCAGCATGATGAATGAAAAACGCTTGCACTTAGACACACCAGAACATCATGGGTGAAAAGAAGATCCTAAAATCTGAGAGAGAAACTAAAAGTCAAAAAAGTTCACATAGAAAGAATCAGGAACCAGACTGGTACCAGACTTCCCAGCTGCAAAGTTGGAAGTCAAAAGAAAATAAATAATGTCACCAATTATTCTCAGAGATCTAGAATTCTGTTCTGGATACACTTCAATCAATCTGGGAGTAAGAAAATGTATTGTCAACAATGCAAAGATGCAAAGTATCCCCAATCCACCTATTCTAAGGAAATTGCAGCAAAAGGAGAGCATAAACCAGGAAGCAGAAACATGTTATATTTAGTAGTCCAAGGAGGCAACAGAGAGGGATGTGGTGATAGAGTTCCAAAATGACAGTTTACAATAGCCTTGGGGAATCACTGCTCTAAATCACAGAAGGAAAATGGGAGATGCCCACCCCTGACTAATGGAGCTGATAAGACAGTGTATCAGAAATAGTATTAATAGGTAGGTGACAGTGATCTGGAGCATTTAGAAAAACACATGGAGAGATTTATAGAATACCAAACACATACACGCATACAAGGCAATTAAAAATTCAAAGGAAAACAAAAAAACCCCACAAATTTTAAAATTAAAAATTAAAAATACTTGAAGAAAAACAGTATAGAGAGGAGTTTTTGTATTGGTTCAGCAGTGAATAATATTTGTACAGCTAAAATGCTAAACATTACTGATTTAACCAAATTTTACAATAATTCAGGGGTTATGTGGGCAAGAAAGCGCTGTGGTGTATAGTGTTAGTGTGATGGAGATAAATTCTCTTTTACTGTGGTAAGAAGGTCAACAGCCATTTTAGACATTTTTACTAAGAGGAGAAAAACCAACATTGTTTGAAAGTATGCAGATGGATACCAGGGCAAACGGTGAAGCATGGAAGATGGTAACCTTTGGGCAATGGTGGGCAAGGAGGGGAGGAGAGGCAGTTAAGAGACTGGTGGCTTCCATCACAAGGCTGTCAGTGCAATTCTGCAGGTGCCTCTACTGAGACATGATTCGCATACCACGCCATCATTCCGCTTAAAGTGTATGATCTGGGGCACCTGGGTGGCTCTGTCAGTTGAGCATCCAACTCTTGGTTTCAGCTCAGATCGTGATCTCACAGTTCGTGAGATCGAACCCCACATTGGGTTCCACACTGAGCATGGAGCTTGCTTGGGATTCTCTCTCTCCCCCTCCCCTGCTCATTCTCTCCCTCTTTTTCTCTCTCTCAAAAATAAACATTAAAAAAATTAAAAAGTGTACAACCCACTGGTCTTAAGTATATTCACAGAGCTGTGTAACTATCCCCACAACCTAAGTTAAGAATGTTTTGTCCCCTCCAAAAAGAATCCCATTAGCAGTCACTCTCCACTTTCCACTTTACCTTCTCTGTTCCTCTGGGCTCCACCCCAGCCCTAGGTGACCACCAATCCACTTTTTGTCTCTATAGATGTTTCCTATTCTGGCTGTTTTATGTTAAGGGAATCAAACAGAATGAGATCTTTCCTGCGTGGTTTCTTTCCCTCTGCACAATGTTTTCAAGGTTCATTCATGGTTTGTTTCTTTTTTATTGTTTGTTTTACTTTATTTTAGAGAGAGAGCACATGCGATGGGGGCGGGGCAGAGAGAGGGAGAGAGAGAATCCCAAGCAGGCTCCATGCCCTGCGCAGAGCCTCATGTGGGGCTCAATCTCACAGCCCTGGGATCATGACCTGAGCTGATCAAGAGTCAGTCGTTCAACCAACTGAGCCCCCTAGGTGCCCCAAGTTTCATCCATGTTGAAGCAGGTGTCAGATGCTACAGTTGGCTCTACCGCTGAGTAAATTCCATTGTCTGGCCCTACCACCTTCCATTCATCCATTCGTCACATGATGGTTGCTTGGCTTGTTTCCAATTTTTGGCCATTGCAAACAAAGTCACTGTGCAATGTTCGTGAATACGTTTTTGTGCGGACGTAGGCCTTCCTTTCCCTTAGGTAGTTTGGGTTTTTAAACTATATTTGTATTACTTTGAAAAAACAAGCCATTAAAAAATTACTAATATATGTATTAAATGTTAACAGCATTTAGTTGGAAGATGAGATTATGAGCAATTTCTTTTCTCTGACTTGGACACATTACTTCTAAAATCAGGAGGAAACTTGAGATTAAAAAAAGATGATGCAGCACTGGGTGTTATGTGGAAGCTAATTTGACAATAAACTATTTGTAAAAAAATAAAAAAATAAAATAAATAGAAAAAGATGATGCGTTGTTGAATTTTCATGACACAAATTGCACCTGTCGCTTAGAGGAAACAGAAACACAGACTCTGGTTACAGGTATTTGTCAATTTACCACCACCTTCAGGGAGTTTAAAATTCAGTGGGGGCCTTCTGTGTTAGGGCGAGTAGGAAACTCTGTTGGGGCAACTGAGAAAGAAAACAACCGTCCTTATTTAGAAATAAAAATCCATAAATGAAAGTGAAGATGCGGCCGCAGCCTTGGTAGAAGAGGGGGGTAAAGGAAACTATAGGAGAATTAGTTAGGGTCTTGTTGATCAGCCTCAATGACAACCCCTTGTTGAGTGTTAGCTTTAAGGCAGCTGCTTCTAGGATATTCAAAATGCCTTTAAAAAATATTTCCTTGGGTGTGCCTCAGGACCAGAAAACTTCAACAGTCTAGTTAACCGCCACTTGATTTTGTAATCCTGAAAAGACTTGGGTATGGAAAATCAACATCATCCCCAAATAGAGATGCTGATAATTTGGGGCCAGGAATTTCCAAAATGCAAAAGAAATCCCTTAAAGAAGGGAATTTAGGACAATACGTACCTGGTATTCCTGATTTCTCTCCCGCTTCTCAATTGCTTGAAAGAGCTCTTCACATATATTTGGAATGATGCCCTTGTTTGCACCAAACCCAACCATGGAATAGCTTTTTCCAGAGCCAGTTTGGCCATAGGCTAGGAGGGTGGCATTATAGCCTTGCCAAGCACTGTCCAGAATTCCCCTGCCAAGATCATGGAAAACATCTTTCTGGAAAGATCAGAAGCACAGTGTTCAGCTCAGGCTTTACACAATACCCTTAAAATATAGATATTCGAGTTTTGATGAATTGCTTAATTAGTACCACACGACCTACTTGAAATAAAATTCTGATGCTGTCTTAGAACAAAGGAAGTAAAGCTGGAAACCAAAAAGAGATTTGGCAATTTGGAAAACACCGATGACCATGAATCTTCAACTAGCTGGTATCCATCAGTAGCACATCTGTGCATCTCACAGCCTTGCCCAAACCTAGCTTGCTAAGTCATTAAAATTCAGCAGTTAGACAAAAATTTCAAGGGGTCAGGGGTCAGAGACTAGTCAGAGTGTCTCCTACTTTCTCTTTATTCTTGACTCCAAACAATAACATCACAAAATCCCTGTACTAATTTTAGTCCTCTGCTGGTGAGCTCTTGTTTTGTTTTGTTTTTTGTTTTGTTTTGTTTTGTTTTTGTGGCCACAAGAACCAGTGGTTCTGGAGAATTTCTACAACACACACACATTCATGGGCACACACTCCCTTTTTAAGTGGGAGACACAGATGTCTGTGCCCACAACCGCTTGAAAGAGAAGATGTGGTCTGGCTCCTTCATTATCTGGGCTATGACCACAGCCAGCAATATTCTCTTATTTGAGGCTGTTTCAAAGAGCACGTTCTTCGCTGGTCTCTAACATCAATAAAATAGTAAGTAAGCTTGGAGCACCTGGGTGGCTCAGTTGGTTGAGCATCCAACTCTTGTCAGCTGGGGTTATGATCTCAGGTCATGGGATCAAACCCCATGTCTGCTCCGTGCTGAGCGTGGAGCCTGTTTCTGTTCTCTCTCTTCCTCTGCCCTCCCCCTGCTCATGCACATACAGATTTGTGCTCTCTCTCTCAAAAAAAAAAAAAAAAAAAATAGTAAGCTTTGCATGGTCCCTCCAATCCAAAAGGTACATTTGTGTAATTTATATAATTTTTGCTTCTGGGAAAGATGTGCATACCAACATAGTAGGATTTATATGTGGACAATAGGAACCAATTTTCTCATACTGTTCATTTCTCATAAGAAAGGAATACAAATTATTACATGACAAGGTTTAGGGAAGCTTCAGGCCTAAAATGTAGAATTTGGCCAGTGGTTTCCGAAAACATTGTGACTATACTTTCCCCAGAAAAATGTATTCTCATAAAAGATATCTACTCTATACCTTAGGAGCTGTTAGCTAAACCTAAGGAGCGCCTGCTAAGCTTAGTGAAGTAACTAGTTCTGGAGTTAGAATTACATTCCTAATTTTTTCCTACTCACTATCCCGTCATCAAATATATGATGCATTGTCCTATACTACAATGTGTGAAACAGTAATTCTGCGATCTCGTAACAGGCGGTCAACAAAAACTTGATGGTGGTCCCCATGTGGGCGTGAGGAAAGGTGACAATCACATTTCTTTACAGCACAATTCTTGCAGTCTTTTAAAACGATCTTTTTAAAGATTGAGATGTAATTGGTATATAACATTATGTTAGGTTCAGATGAACAACATAATGATTTGATATTTGTATATATTGTGAATCGATTACCAGAGTTAGTCTTTTTGATGATGGCCATTCTAACTGATGTGAGGGGATGCCTCTTGTAGTTTTGACTTGCATTTCCCGATGATGAATGATGTTAAGCATCTTTTCATGTCCCTGTTGGCTATTTGCATAGCTTCTTTGGAAAAACTCTCTATTCAGTTCTTCTGTCCATTTTTTAATTGGATTATTTGTTGTTGTTGATGATGATGTTGTTGTTATTTGTTATTAACTGTTATGAGCTCTTTATCTATTTTGGATATTAACAAGATACATGATGTGCAAATACTTTCTCCCATTTTGTGTGTTGCCCTTTCATTTCATTGATGATTTCCTTGGTTTGATATAGTCCAAAACATCATTTCCAAGACTGATGTGTAGCTGTTTACCACCTATGTTTTCTTCTAGAAGTTTTATGGTTTTGGCCCTTATGTTCAAGTTTTTAATACATTTCAAGTTTATTTTTATGAGTGGTGTGATGTAGGGGTCCAGTTTTATTCTTTTGCATGTGACTGTCCAGTTTTCACAACACCATTTGTTGACAGCACTGTCCTTTGCCCCTTTGTCTATTTTTGCCTCCTTTGGCATAGATTAATTGACTATATATGCATGAGTTTTTATCTGGCTCTCTATTCTATCCCACCGATCTATGTGTGGTTTTATGCCAGTATCATACTGTTTTGATTACCATAGCTCTGCAGTATAGTTTGAATCAGAGAGTGTGATGCCTCCTGCTTTGTCCTTTTTCTCAAGACTCCTCTGACTATTTGGAGTATTTGTGGTTTCACACAGATTTTAGAGTTGTTTGTTCTGTTTCTGTGAAAAATGCCATTAGAATTTTGATGGGGATTGCACTGAATCTGTAGACTGCTATGGATAGTGTGGAAATTTAACAGTATTAATTCTTTCAAGCCATGTGCACAGATTATTTATTTGTGTCTTCAAGTTCTTTCATCAATGTCATCATTTTATGTGTACAGGTCTTTCACCTCCTTTGTTAAATGTATTACTTGGTATTTTTGGAAAAAATGAAGCAAGATTGATACATATTATATTCATCCATTTTAAGTAAGCCATTTTAGGGACACCTGTGGCTCAGTTGGTTAAGTGTTCCAACTCTTGATGTCAACTCAGGTCATGATCTCATGGTTCATGAGTTTGAGCCCCACATCAGGTTCTGTGCTGATAGTGTAGAGCTTACTTGGGATTCCTTCTCTTTATTTCTCTCTCTCTCTCTGCCCCTGCCATGCTCTCTCTCTCTCTCAAATAAACTAAAAGTTTTTCAAAAAAATAAAGTATGCCATTTCATATTTTTATTGAAGTTGATATACGATATTATATTAGTTTCAGGTGTACAACATAGTGATTCTACAATTCTGTTACAAAATGCTCACCATGATGAGTATAGTTAACATCTGTCACCATGCAAAGTTATTACAATATTTTTGACTATATTTCTTTTTTTTTTAATGTTTATTTTTGAGAGGCAGAGTGAGACAGAGAGAGACACACATGGAGCATGAGCAGGGCAGGGGCAGAGAGAGAGGGACATACAGAATCTGAAGCAGGCTCTAGGCTCTGAGCCATCAGCACAGAGTCCAACATGGGGCTCAAACTCACAAACCATAAGATCATAACCTGAGCTGAAGTCAGATGCTTAACCAACTGAGCCACCCAGGTGCCCCATGTTATTGACTATATTTCTTTTGATATACTTTTCATCCCTGTTACTTATTTTATAACTAAAAGTTTGTACCTCTTAATTTCCTATACATATTTCACCCATACCACACCCGCTCTCTTCTGACAACCACATATAGTTCTCTGTATTTCTGAATATCTTTGTATTTTGTTTGTTCCTTTGTTTTTTTAGATTCCACATGCAAGTGAAGTTATTGGTATTTGTTTTCTCTGATATTTCATTTAGCATAATACCCTCTAACTCAAAATGCTGTTGAGAATGACAAGATTTCATTCATTTTTTTTTTACAGCTAAATAATATTCCATTGAGCATATTCACATCTTTATCCATTCATCTACTGATGGACATTCGGGCTGCTTCAATACTTGGCTACTGTAAATAATGGTGCATTAAACACAAAGATGTATATATCTTCTTTAATTATTGTTTTCATTTTCTTTGGGTAAATACCCAGAAGTGAGGTTTTTATTTTTCATTTTGAAGAGCCTGCATATTGTTTTCCATAGTAGCTGTACCAGGTTACATTCCCACAGTGTACGAGGGTTCCCTTTTCTCCACATCTTTGCCAACACTTGCTATTTCTTGTCTTTTTTGTATTAGCCATTTTGACTGGTTTGAAGTGAGATCTCATTCTGGTTTTGACTTGCATTTCTCTGATGACTAGTGATGTTGAACATATTTTCATGTGTGTGTTGGCCATCTGTAAATCTTCTTTGGAACACATCTATTCAAGTTCTGTCTCCATTTTAAAAATCAGGTAATTTGAGGGGTTTTTGGTTTTTGGTTTTGGTTTTATTTTGGTGTTCAGTTGTATAAGTTCTTTATGTACTTTGGATATTAATCTCTTATTGGATATATCATTTGCAAATATCTTCTTCCTTCAGTAAGTTGCCTTTCCATTTTGTTAATGGTTTCCTTTGCTGTGCAAAAGCTTTTTAGTTTGATGTAGTTCCAGTTGTTTGTTTTTGCTTTGGTTTTCCTTGTCTGAGGGGACAGATGCATAAAAATATCGCTAAGACCATTATCTAAGAGTTTATTGCCTATGTTTTCTTTTAAGATTTTTATAGATTATTATCACTTTTAGGTCTTTAACCCATTTCGACCTAATTCTTCTGTATGGTGTAAGAAAGTGGTTCACTTTCATTCTTTTGCAAGTAGCTATCCAGTTTCCCAGCGCCATTTATGGAAAAGACTGTTTTCCGCATTATATAGTCTTGCCTCCTTTGTCGTAGATTCACTGACCATATAAGCATGGGTTTATTTCTAAGTTCTCTATTCTGTACCATTGATCTTTGTGTGTTTATAATTTGAGGAGGATAAATATTAACTTTTCTTTAAATATTTGGTAGAATTGACCTAGGAAGCACTTTTGTTTGTCATGCACTTTTGTTTGTTGGGAATTCTTTGGTTACTAATTCAATTTTGTTAGTAGGAATTGATCTGTTCAGGTTTTTTACTTCTTTCTTAGTTCAGTGCTAGTAGATTGTATGTTTCTAGAGATTTATTCATTTCTTATAGGTTGTCCAATTTGTTAGCTTATAATTTTTATACTAGTCTCTTACAATCCTTTATAACTCCACGATGTTTGTTGTAACTTTCATTTCTGATTTTATGCATTCGAGTTCTCTCTTTTTTTTCTTGATGACTCTGGCTATCTATCAATTTTTTTTTTTTTTTTAATCTTTCAAAGAAGCAGCTCAGGGCACCTGGGTGGCTCAGTCGGTTGAGTGTCTGACTTTAGCTCAGGTCATAATCTCGCGGTTCATGGATTTGGGCCTGTGTTGGGTTCCGTGCTGACAGCTCAGAGCCTGAAGCCTGCTTCAGATCCTCTGTCTCCCTCTCTCTCTGCCCCTCGCCCACTAACACTGTCTGTCTTTCTGTCTCTCTCTCAAAAATAAACATTAAAAAGAGAAGCTGCTCTTAGTTTCATAGATATTTTTATTTTATAAGGATCTCTTTCTTTTTTTTTTTGGCTCTGATCTTTATTATTTTCTTCCTTCTACTAAATTTGGCTTTTGTTTGTTCTTTTTATAATTCCTTTAGGAGTAAGGTTAGGTTGTTGGAGATTTTTCCTGTCTCTTGAGGCAGGTGTTATGTCACTACAAACTTCCCTCTTTAAAAAATATTTTTTTTAATGTTTTATTTTTTGAAAGAGAGAGAGAGAGAGAGACAGAGCATGAGCAGGGGAAGGGCAGAGAGACAAAAAAGACACAAAATCTAGAGCAGGCACCAAGCGCTGAGCTATCAGTGCAGTGCAGGGCTCGGACCCTTGAACATGAGATCATGATCTGAGCCAAAGTTGGACACTCAACACATTGAGCCACCCAGGTGCCCCTAAATTTTTTTTTTAAGTTTATTTAATTTTTAAGAGAGATAGAGAAGCAGAGTGCAAATGGAGAATGGACAGAGAGGAAGACACAGAATCTGAAACAGGCTCCAGATTCTGAACTGTCAACACAGAGCCTGATGCAGGACTTGAGCCCATGAACCATGTGATCATGACCTAAACTGAAGTTGGATGCTTAACTGAGTCACGCAGGAGCCCCTAAATTTTCCTCTTAGAACTGCTTTTGCTGCATCCCAAAGATTTTGAACTATTGTGTTTCCATTTTGATTTCTTTCCATGTATTTTTTAATTTCTTCTTTGATATTTGTTTTGACCCATTGGTTGGTTAGCAACCACATGTTTGTGTTTTCTCCAGTTTTATTCTTGGAATTGATTTCTAGTTTCATACCCTTGTGATCAGAAAAGATGCTTGCTATGATTTCAAACTCCTTAAGTTTATTGATGTTTGTTTTGTGGCCTAACATGAAATCTACTCTGGAGAATGTTCCATGTACATCTGAAAGAATTTGTATTATGCTGTTCTTGGATGGGATGTTCTGTATGTGTCTGTGAGACCCACCTGATCTCATGTGTCATTCAAAGCCACTGTTTCTTTGTTGGTTTCTGTCTGGATGACCTATCCACTGACATAAGTGGGGTGTTAAGATCCCTCTTATTATTGTATTACTATCAATTTCTCCCCTTATGTCAATTAATATTGGCAATATATATTTAGGTGCTTCTATGTTGGGTGCAGAGAGATTTACAGCTGTTATAGCTTCATGTTAGATTGATTCCTTTATCATTATGTAATGACTTTCTTTGTCTCTTCTTACAGTATTTGTTTTAAAGTCTATTTTTCTGATATAAATATTGTTGCCTTGGCTTTTTTTCCCCACTTCCATTTGCATGGCATATTTTTCCCCATCTTTTTGCTTTCATTCTGTTTGTCTTTGGGTCTAAAGTGGAGTCCCTTGTTGGCAACATATACATGGATCTTATTTTTTTTATTCATTCAGTCATCCTATGTTTTTTGATTGGAGCATTTAATCCATTTGCACTTAAAGTAATTATTTTTTAAATGCTTATTTATTTATTTTGAGAGAGAGAGTGAGTGCACAAGAAGGGGAGGAACAGAGAGAGGGAGAATCCCAACCAGAGGAACAGAGAATCCCAACCAGAGGAACAGAGAGAGAGAATCCCAACCAGACCCCACGGTCAATGTGGAGTCTAACACAGGGCTTGAACTCATGAACTATGTGATCAAGACCTGAGACGAAATCAATAGTCCAACATTTAGCCATCTGGGCCACCCAGGTGCCCTTACATTTAAAGTAATTATTGATATGTATGCACTTGTTATTTTGTTCCTTGTTTTATGGTTGTTTTTTAGTTCTCCGTTCCATTCTTCTCTTGTTCATTTTTTATTGTGGTTTGATGATTGTCTGTAGTGTTATGCTTGGATTCTTGTCTCTTTATTTTTTGTGTATATATTATAAGTTTTTGTGTTTTGGTTACATGAGAATCATGTATACTATTTGATGTATACAGCAGTCTGTATTAAGTTGATGGTTGCTTAAGTTTAAGCACATTCTAAAAGCTCTATGATTTACTCCCTCCCCATGTTTTATGTATATGACACCATATTTTACATTTTTAAAAATTTGTGTATCCCTTAACAGATTTTTAAAAATGCAATTGACCTTATTACTTTTGTTTTTTAACTTTTATATGGGCTTTATAAGTAATTGATCTACTACCTTTATTATATATTTGCTTTTACCAGTGAGAAATTTTACCTTTCATAATTTTCTATATGTGTCCTTTTCCACTTAAGGAAGGCTTTAAGAAATATAAGGAATGTTTCTTGTAAGGCTGGTTAACTGCTGATGAACCTTTTTAATTTTTAATTTTTGTCTGAAAAACGATCTCTTCTTTGGTTCTAAATGATGATTGTAGGTTTTTTCTTTATGCACTTTCCTTTCTGGCACTCACTCTGGCCTGTGAAGTTTCTGCTGAAAAATCAGCTAATAGGCTTATGGGGTTTCCTTTGTATATAACCATTTGCTTTTCTCTTGCTGTTCTTTAGATGCTTTATCTTTCATTTTTAACATTTTAATTATTAAATATCTTGGTGTGGACCTCCTTGGGTTCATCTTTGTTATGTTGAGGTATGTTCCATCTTTGTTATGTCGAGATATGTTCCATCTATCCCTACTTTCTTGAGGGTTTTTATTAAGAATGGATGTTGTATTTTGTCAAATGCTTTTTCTGTATCAATTGAGAGGATTGTGCAGTTGTTATCCTTTCCTTTATTAATGTAGTGTATCATGTTGATTGATTTGTGAATATTGAACCAGGAATTTGGCATCGATGTTCATCAGGGATAGTGGTCTGTAATTTTCCTTTTTAGTGGGGTCTTTGTCTGGTTTTGGAATCAAGGTAATGCTGCCTTCATAGAATAGTATTGGAAGTTTTCCTTCCATTTCTACTTTTTGGAACAGTTTGGAAAGAAAAAGTATTCACTTTCCTTTAAATGTCTGGTAGATATGGAAGCCATCTGACCCTGGACTTTTGTTGGGAGATTTTTGATTACTGTTTCAATTTCTTTGCTGGTTATGGGTCTGTTCAAATTTTCTATTTCTTCCTTTTCAATTTTGGTAGTTTATATGTTTCTAGTAATTTATCTATTTCTTCCAGATTTCCCAATTTGTTGGCATATAATTTTTTATAATATTCTCTATTGGTTCTTTGTATTTCTGAGGTGTTCTGATCTCTCTCCTTTCACTTGTAATTTTATTCATTTGGGTTCTTTTTTTTTCTTTTAGATAAGTCTGAATAGGGGTTTATCAATTTATTAATTCTTTTGAAGAACCAGCTCTTAGCTTTGTATATCTGTTCTACTGAGGTTTTTTTGTTTCTATATTATTTTTTTCTTCTCTAGTCTTTATTATTTCCCTTCTTCTGCTGGCTTCAGGCTTTATTTGCTATTTCTTTTTACCTTCCTTAGGTGTATTGAGATTGTTCTTTCTTCTTGAGGTAGACCTATATTGCAAGATACTTCCCTCTTAGGACTGTCTTTGCTGTATCCTGAAGGTAATAGACTGCCATGTTTTCATTTTCATTTTCTTTCATGTGTTGTATTATTATTTCTTCTTTTAATATCCTGGTGAACCCATTCAATTCTTTAGTAGTATGTTCTCTCTCTTTTTTAATATTTATTTATTTATTTATTTATTTATTTATTTATTTATTTTGAGAGAGAGAGAGAGAGAGAGAGAGAGAGAGTCATAGAATAAGGGAGAGAGTGAATCCTAATCAGGCTCCACACTGTCAGCACAGAGCATGACATTGGGCTCAATCTCACAAACGGTAAGATCATGGCCTGAGCTAAAATCAAGAGTCAGATGTTGAACCGACTGAGCCACCCAGGTGCCCTGATTTAGTAGGATGTTCTTTAACCTCCATGTATTTGTGTTTTTCCAAATTTTTTCTTGTGGTTGACTTCAAGTTTCATAGTGTTGTGGTCTGAAAATATTCATGCTATTATCTCAGTCTTTTTGTCCTTTCTGAGGACTGATTTGTGACCCAGTATGTGATCTGTTCTGGAGAATGTTCTGTGTGCACTCGAAAAGAATGTGTGTTCTGCTGCTTTAGGATGAAATGTTCTGAATTTATCTGTTAAGTCTGGTCCAGTGTGTCATTCAAAGCCATTGTTTCCATGTTGATTTTCTGCTCAGATGATCTGCCCATTGCCATAAGTAGGGTGTTAAAGTCCCCTAATATTATTGTATTATTATTGATGAGTTTCTTTTTTTTTATTAGTAATTGATTTATGTATTTGGGAGCATAAATATGTCTACGTTGGGAACATAAATATTTACAATTGTAAGATCATCTTGTTGGATAGACGCCTTTATTGTGAGATAGAGGCTTTCTTCATCTCTTGTTACAGTCTTTTTTTTTTTTTAAAGTCTAGTGTGGCTTTCTTTTGACATTCATTAGCATGATAGATGGTTCTCCATCTCCTCACTTTCAGTTTGCTAATGTTTTTGGGTCTAAAATGAGTCCCCTGTAGATAGCATAGAGATGGGTCTTGTTTTCTTTTTTATCCATCTGATATCCTATGTCTTTTGACTGGAGCATTTAGTTCGTTTACATTCAGGGTAATTATTGAAAGATATGAGTTTAGTGCCATTGCATTATCTGTAAAGTTGGTGTTTTGGTGATGTTCTCTCTTCCTTTTTAGTCTTTGTTATTTTTTGTCTTTTTCCCCCCATTCAAAGAGTCCCCCTTAATATTTCTTGCAGGGCTGGTTTAGTGGTCATGAACTCCATTAACTTTTGTTTATATGGGAGACCCTTTATCTCCCCTTTCATTCTGAATGACAGCCTTGCTGGATAAAGTATTCTTAGCTGCATATTTCCCCCCTTCAGCATGTTGAATATATCCTGCCATTCCCTTCTGGCCTGCCAAGTTTCTGTGGACAGATCTGCTGCGAACCTGACTTGTCTTCCCTTGTAGGTTAAGGACTCTCCACCCCGCCTTGATGTTTTCAGGATTCTTTCTGTCTGAGTATTTTCTGAAATTGACTATGATAGGCCCTAGTGCTGGCTGGCTTTTGTTGAATTTGATGGGAGTTATCTGTGCTTCTCGGATTTTGATGTCTTCATCCTTCCTCAGATTAGGGAAGTTTTCAACCATAATTTGCTCAAATAAACCTCTGTCCCTTTTTCTCTCTCTTCATCTTCTTGGACTCCTATGTTTCAAATGTTATTCTGTTTTAATAAGTCATTGAGTTCCCTAAGTCTACTTTGTGATCCATTACCTTTGTTTCCAACTCTTCTTTTTAGCTTCATTATTTTCCATAATTTTATCTTCTGTATGACTAATTTGTTCCTCTACTTCATCCATACTCACTGTTATGGTATCCATTTGGGTTGTCATCTTGGCTGTTGCATTTTTAATTGCAGCCTAACTAGATTTTAATTCCTTTATCACTGCCATAAAGGATTCTCTAGTGTTTTCTATGCTTATTCTCAAGCTCAGCTAGAATCCTTTTAATTGTTGTTCTAAATTCTAGTTCAGACATCTTACTTATATTTGTATTGATTAAATCGCTGGCTTCTCATTTTGGAAGGAAATTTAAATTAATTAAATTTATTTATTTATTTATTTTATATTTTTATTTATTTCTAGGAGAGAGAGAGACAGCGTGAACAGAGGAGGGTCAGAGAGAGAGGGAGACACAGACTCTGAAATAGGCTCCAGGCTCTGAGCTGGCAGTCAGCACAGAGCCCGACATGGGGCTCAAACCCATGAACCGTGAAATCATGACCTAAGTGAAAGTCGGACGCTTAACTGACTAAGACACCCAGGAGCCCCTAAATTAATTAAATTTAAATTAAAAAAAGTTTAAGTAATAAAGGAGATAGATTCTAAGTGTGTTTTGGTCTGCATGGTAGGAAAAGCTGATAGAAAAAATAAAACAAAGGTAAAAAAATTATTTAGAAAAGTTTGGTCTTCCTGTATCCATGAAAAAACAAAAACAGAAACAAAAACTAATAAACAAGACAATCCCCAAGGAAGCTAGATACTGTTTCTTCTAGAGCTGAAGCTTTGCAGCAGTCTACAGTCAGTGGACTAAGTGTGGGGAAGGTTTGCTGGACTCAGTGTGGGGAAGGTGCTGGTCTTTTGCGGGGTTGGTGGGGGACTGCTGCTCTGATTGTCAGGCCAACTTGCCCTAGTGGAGATGTGCTTGGCGGTGAGGGGCGGAGGGGAACAGGGCTAGGTGAAATGGCTCCATTCTCCATTTGGTGGCGCTGTTTAGCTCAGTGGGGTGGATCAGTGTGAGTGAGCTAGGAGTGAAAATGGCCTCACTCTGCTATCTAGTCTCCAGACTGGGGAAGTTCACACCCTTACAGACACAGGATCAATCACTCCACCTGTGTCTCCTGCTTCCATCAGCTCCCTGCCTGCCCTTCTCTGTGTCTTTGCTGTCTGCCTACCAGATGGCACCTCCCTCCAGTTTTATGTCAGACACAGCTATATTTCAAAACCTCACACTTCAGAGACACTCCCACCCCCATCTTTGCTCAGACCTGTGCTGATGCTCTGGGGGAGGATCTTGCTGCACCATGGTGGGTGCCACCTTGTCTCAGGAAACTGTCGTGTGATCACACAGTGGCAGTGGCTCCGAGTTTATGGTAAGGTGCCAGGTTTGCTGCCCTTACCTGGAGTCTGTTCATATACTGGTGAACAGGGCAGCTTGATGGTGCCCACCTGGTGTTGCCTGCGGAGAGGCCCTATGGCCTCTACCAAATGCTCTCCAAGCCGTGGAACTGCTTCTCCCTGGGTAACCCAGGGGGATCATCAGATGACACTGCCCACTCCCCTATCTCGAGCACCACCAGGTGCTGACCTTTGAAACTTCAGATTCTGTGTTACACTGTTCACTGTTACTCCTTTTTCTTCTGTCCCCAGTGGTTCTGGGGGACAGTTTTCTTGTTAAACCCCCTGTGCCTATGTTCTTTTTTTTTTTTTTTCACTCTTGGCTCAGCTCTCTGATCAAGGATCCTTCCCCACTGCAGCACCTACTAGCTTTTTTCTCCCACAAATCAACTCTCCACCGCTCCTACCTTTTTTTGTTTTTGTTTGTTTGTAGACCTTGTATTTTTTGTTTTTTTTTTTGGTTTGTACCTTTTTTCTGTTCAGTTTTTCTGTTTGTAGACATGCAGTCTTATTCTCTAAGACTTCCGATTGATGTATTGGATATTCAGAATGATTTGATATTTATCTAGCTGATCAGGGGAGAAAGCAAGTTTAGGGTCACTCTAATCTTCTGCCATCTTAACCCTCTCTTCAGGGAAGTTTGAGTTCCAGGAAGTTCCCTCCTATTTTAAGTTTACTGAGAGTTTTAATTATGATTGTGTGATGAATTTTGTCAAATATTCTTTTCTGCACCTGACCATATGTTCCCCTCCTGTATTGTGTTCTTACGATGAATGACATTGCTATTCAAATGTTAAACCAGTTTTACATTTCCAGGAAAAGTCCCACTTGATAGAACAATATATATTGTTCTTTAAATCTTTTGTTGGATATTATTTGTTGAAATTTTGTGAATTTTTGTGTCTGTGTTCATGACGGGCATTGCAGTGTTTTTATAATCTTTGACTGTTTTTAGTGTATTGTCCTCAAAAAAATGAATGTTCCATCTTTTGTCAGCTCTAAGATTTAAAAAAAAAATTCTCATTATTTTTTGCTTTGGTAGAATGCATAGGAAAGGCATCTGGGCCTAGAGTTTTCTTTGTGAGAAGGTTTTTTAACTGTAAATTCAATTTCTTGAGGACTATTTGAATGATCTGTTTTTGTGTGACCGTCAGTGGCTTGTATCATTTCATCTAACTTGTTGAATGTATTAGCAATACATTTTTTACAATATTCCCGCTTTTTAAATGTCTATAAAGATTTGCTGTGATGACTATCTTTCATTTCTCATCTTGGTACTGTGTTATCTGTTTTTCTTAACCAGTTGGGGTAGAAGTTCAATTTTATTCATCTTTTGAAATTATTAGCTTTGAGTTCATTGATTTTTCTATTATTTCACTGATTTGCATTAATTACTGTTTTTATTCTTATTTCTTCCTCTGCTTGCTTTAATTTGCTCTTCTTTTTCTAAATTCTTAGGTGGAAGACTCAAACTTGTGCTTCTCTAATAACTTAATGCTATAAAGTTCTTCTAAGCCCTGTGTAGCTGCATTCCACAAACTTTGATAAATTTTTAAAATTTTTATTCAATTTTAAAAAAATGTTTCTTTATTTTTGAGAAAGAGAGACACAGAGTGTGAGTGTGGAGGAGCAGAGAAAGAGGGAGACAAGGAATCTGAAGCAGGCTCTAGGCTCTGAGTGGTCAGCACAGAACCTGTCACGGGGCTCGAACTCACACACTGTGAGATCAGACCTGAGCCGAAGTCAGATGCTGAACTTAGTGAGCCACCCGGGCACCCCTTAAATTCTTATTCAAAGTATTTACTAATTTGTGGTTTATTTCTTGACCTATCAATTATTTACTTAAAAAAATTTTTTTCTTTTGTTTATTTTTGAGGGAGAATATGTGAGCAGGGAAGGGCAGAGAGAGGGAGACAAAGAATCCCAAGCAGGCTCCATGCTGTTAGCACTGAACCCGATGCGGGGCTCAAACTCATGGAATGTGAGATCATGACCTGAGCCTAAAATCAATAGTGGGATGTTTAACTGATTGAGCCACCCTGATGCCCCAACCTATGAATTATTTAGAAGTCTGTTATTTTCTAAATATTTGTGGATTTTCCTGATACCTTTCATTTCTTTCTGGTTTTGTAGTCAGAGAACAGTTTGTATGATTTCAGTTATCTTACATTATTTAGTTTTATGATCTGGACTATGATCTATCGTACTGAGAGTTTCACGTTCACGTGAAAATTGTGCATGGCGCTGTTGTTGCATGGGGCATATGATGGTAAGTTAGGCTGATGGTGTTGATCTGGTCTTCTATATCTGATTTGGGGGGTATTTGTTCTATCCATTACTCAGAGAGAAGTGATGGAATCACTAATGACAATTGTAAATTCATCTGTTTCTCCCTCAGTTTCTGCTTCATATATTTTGAAGTTCTATTATTAGGTACATAGCCATCGAAAATGGAATGTCTTTAAAAATTTTTTTTAATGTTTATTATTTTTGAAAGAGACAGAGCATGAGTGAGGGAGGGGTAGAGAGTGGGAGGGAGGCACAGAATCCGAAGCAGGCTCCAAGCTCTGAGCTGTTGGCACAGAGCCCGGTGTGGGGCACGAACCCACAAACCAGAATATCATGACTGGAGTCAAAATTGGACACTTAACTGACTGAGCCACCAAGGTGCTCCATCATGGAATGTCTTCTTAATGAATTATCATTATAGCATATTTTGTGTTCCGAAGTCTACTTTATGTGATGAAATATGGCCTCTATAGTTTCCATAAGTGTTTACATGGTAGTATCTGTTTTTAAATTGGATTTCAGTGAACAGGTGTAGTTGGATTCTGCTTTTCCTCTCAAATCTGATCATCTGACTTTTCTTAGTTGGCATGTTCATTTACATTTGCTATAATAACAGAGTGCTGGCATTAAGTCTACGATTTTGCTATTTGTATTCTACTTTTCCCACCTCCTTTTAACTTTTCCCCACTTTTCCTGCCCAGTTTTGGATTCAATGCTTCATGATCCCATTTCCCCACAACTGACTGACTAGTTGTCATTCTGTTTGATTTTTAAAATTTATTTTTATGGATTTATCTAGAATGGTGGTTCTCAAAGCGCATCCCAGGGTCCACGAGGCCCTTTCAGTGAGTTTGTGAAGTCAGAGCTATCTGATAGAGGTTACTTTTAGGAGTGGTTTGACAGATTGGCGAGCTTTCAGCCGCGTGTGAAGACAACAGGCAGACAAGAAGAATCGAGAGAAAAGTTTTGGGGGGAAGTAAACAGAGTCTCCATGACCTGCGGGAAGAGCCCAATTGGAATCACAGAAGGAAAAATGTCGGGGCGGGCAGGGGAGGGGGCAAAAGAGATTTGAAAAAATGATAGTTGAAATCATTCCAAATTTGATGAAAACCATATACACTCAGGCCCAAGAAACGTAAGGAGCTTTGTCCAGATTGAAATGACCACCTCTCCGTTGTATCCCATCATAACCCATGTTCTTACCACAGAACCTGCAATGTATTTTTTTTAATTTTGAATGTTTTATTTATTTCTAGGAGAGAGAGAGACAGCGTGAGCAGGGGAGGGTCAGAGAGAGAGAGGGAGTCACAGACTGAAACAGGCTCCAGGCTCTGAGCTGGCAGTCAGCACAGAGCTCGACGCGGGGCTCGAACCCACGAACTCTGAGATCATGACCTAAGCGAAAGTCAGACGCTTAACCAACTAAGCCACCCAGGCACCCCAACCTGCAATATTTTTTAACGCACACCAAACCTTCCCATACCAAGTTGTGGGCAACATTATTATAGAATAATGCCAAGGCACATGATAGATACTTGATAAAACAACTGTTCTTAAATGCTGAGTGCATCACGGATTTTGCTGATTTTGTTGATCTCAGGCAAAATATAACTGATTGATGCTTCTTGTTCAAAAGATGTCAATATATTGGGAAATCAATTGACTTGAGTGCCTAAAAATTAGCCAGTAGCTGCACTTTTGGACCCCATGTTTTGCATGAAAAAGGAATACATTTAAAATCATCTCTCAAATGGAAGTATACATTGTACCCTGCTTGCATTACACAGTTGTACTGTGTTAACACTTTATTTAAAAACAAACACACTTCCTTTGAAGTCATGTTTGAAAGCAGTTTACCTGGCTTGCAAATTTACTGCTTGGATCAGCTGAAATAAACACACCATCTTTATCCTTTTGAAATCCATTGTGAGACCAATAGGCCAGGTCAAACGTAAATGTCTTCCAATGTTCTGGATTCTTAGGGTCTTGTATGGTCGTGGTGGTTCTGGAATGCATGGTAATCACACACTTGCTCCCAGAATTCTTCTCTCTCTATGGTCAAATTACGAATTCAGTCAGGCATTGTTTTTGTCATTCAAGTTGTTTTGCAAGTCTTTATACACACCTTGTAAGAAATTAAGCCAGGAACCATTTATTCGTTTGTTATCTGTGTCTGGCTTTTTTTTTTTTTAAATAACATTGGTGAAATGTTTATTATAAATGCCATTTGAACTTGTGGATTAAGTAAGAGCCAGCTCACGGTCTTAATTTTGAGAAAGGGGTTGTTCTCTGTGTTGTTATTCTTAACAGCTGTTATGACAATGACTCTTAAACTCAGAATTTTTGAGTCTTCTCTAGTCATAGTAATTTTCTGAGAGGAGCCTATCTCACACCCAACTATACTAATGGTGGTAACTATAGCAATAGAGAGCTTTCCTATTTCACTCCCCAGTGAAACTGGTGGAAATTATTAAAGAAAAAGTGAAAATGGAAAAACCACCATTTGCAGACTCGGTAACAAATTGTCCTGAGGGCAAACAGTCAATGACAAAACATCAGTTCAAGGAATTGTATCCAAGTTGTTAGGGGGGAGTCTGGGATTTGAAGTGGGAGCAGGCCCTTCCTTTCCCTCTGCCAGCTCTGGCAGGTGGAGACTCTGCTCCGGATGGCTGGAGCCCCGACCACAGGGCTCCCTCTGTCCCCAGATGGGAGGGCTTTCTTCCGGGCGGGAGCAGGATATGAGCGTTTCCCATCCTGCCCTGTGTGCCTGTTGTGAGGCTCTTGGTGACAGGTAGGATGCCCATGCGTGCAGGTGCACTTCGTTCACATGACGCTGGAAACACCGGGTGCTGGCTGTCCTCAGCCCGGCCCGAGGTGGCGGTTCCACGCCAGGGGGGGATCAGGCTGCTGTTCCATTTGTCACATGCTGGGGCTTCAAAAACAGGGGACAGCTTGGAGCTGTTCCTAACCCCAAACCCTGAGCCCAGGGTTTGCCACCCTGCCTCGGGGGACAGCAACTGCTCTCCTCTCAAAGGGGACTTCATTTTCCCTCTTACAGAAACCTGACCTATGGGCACAATCAGTAACAGAAGAGGTTGTGACAGAAGGTGACTGGGAGGAGGTTTGTTTTGATACTGGTTAAATTACAGGCCCTCTGCTTTGCAGAAGTGGTGGGGGTGGGGGGTGCAGGGGGTGCCGGGAAGACAGCTGGGATGAACGCACCTGGAGTCCAGATATAGATCAGTCACTGATCTCAGAAATGGTTCCTTTTAAAGGAATCTGAGAATCCTTGGCCCGGTCCAAAGTCACGAATATTTACTGTGGTTTTTTTGTACTGAACAGTTCTCGTTTTTGTGGTTTTGGTCCATATTTTGTTAACTTTCATTTACACGGCGTGAGGTAAGGGTCCAAGTTCATTGTTTTTACATGCAGCTATCAAGTTTTTCCAGGACTGTTTCTGGCAAAGGCTGTTCTCTGCCCATTTTGGCAGCCTTGTTGAAAACCAGGTGGCCGTGGAGGCCTGGGATGTTTTCTGATCGCTGTTTCATCACATTAACCTGTAGGTCTCTCACTGTGTCAGTGTCACACTGTCTCGGTCACTGCTGTCTATATCCGTAAAGCCATCTAATTACGGATCTACCTGGCTGCTGAAATACTTTCTGTGACGCAGATGAATGCTGAGGGACAGGAAACAATGGACACAAATACCGACGGATAGGAGAGGAAAAGCATCAGGTTGTACAGGGTCCAAGCAGGAAAGGAGGCCTCCTAGAAGGTCTCCATCACGTTCACTGCATGCCTTTGCGGACGAGTTACCACTGTCCTGCACGCCCTTTGCACGTTGCTCTGTCTAGCATACCCTCTCCAAATCTTGCTTCTTCTTTGGGTCAGCCTCATGCTTCTACCTCCAGGAGTTTTCACGGCCACCCAGGTAGAACAAACTAGACCCAATCTCTCTCTGGGGGCCCAGGAGGTTTGCCTGACCACGGTGGGACACACTACTACCAGTCATTTACCCCCACGCGCTGCAAGCTTTGTGTCCTGTCCTTAGCGTAGGGTTTGACCCACAGCACTCAAGAGTGTGCTGGGTGGGCCAACTGTCCAGAATGATCTTAAATTGTAAGTAACGCAGCGGTAATCGGGGTTTGTTGCAGGGTCCCTGAGCAAGTGTAATCCCTTAGTGTTTCAGCAACACAGCTCAACAACTAGCTGTAGTAAGTTCCATAAATACACGTATCTGTAAATGCACTTAAAATCCATAGACTTCGTTCCGAACCGGCAACTTGCCTGCTTACGATCTGCCGTTACTGAGGAGGGGGAAGTACACTTACCAAAAACAACACATGTCTATATTCACCAGCCCGCACTGGGGCAAGAAATTATTGACTTGACAGTACGTATGTTTCTCTCATCAATTTTTTATTGAGCTACTTGTGCAGAGGAATGAAATTACGTGTTTACTAAGTTATGTTCAGATCTTTACTCATTTAAACAAAGTTCATTTAAATCTTCCATAAATGACAAGCAGCTTACACATTTGATCACTGTCATTAGAAAGTTAATAAAACGAGTCATAGTCAAAATGTCAACAAGGCGATGGGCCATCCATCACTGACCTGACTGAAAGGCCGCACACGCACCGCGACGGTCACACTGTCCATACTTGGCACAGGTATCTTCACCAGGTTCCCGTCGCTCGTGTCAGTTATTTGGTAGAAAAATAAGGTAGAAAGTGCACCACTGTGCTTCACGCTGAAATGTTAAAAGCTGAGCCAACGAAAGCAGTTTGTTTCTAGACAATCAATTATTCATGGTCCATTCATTACACACGATCAGTGGCCTGTTATAAATTATTTTACAACACTTACTTATTGATGAGTGTCATAGCCCACGTCAAGCATCCCCACTTCATTGCACACAGTCATCCCAGAGGACAGTGTCCTGGTTCTTCCTCCCACCCCTTCCCCACCTCTACTTAGGCTCTTTGTCCGTCCTCAATAGTCTGTGCCTGAGGTCCTAGGAATATGTGTCCGTTTAAAAACCTGAATGGTAAGGGACTTCTGTAATTTAATAGCAATCTCCTTCACAGCGAGAATGTCGTAAAAAAAATTTGTTCAGACTTGTCATTCTATCCACAGTGGGCACACACAAGGCGTGCCCAAGGGCCATGAAATGGACTTGTCTCAAGTCCCTCCTTCTCAACCCTTTCCAAGAAGTTGCTAGTGAGCAGTGAACCGGTCGGTCTAACCTGGATAATTAGTCTCTGAATAATTAAGAGACTGTACAAATAGACTTGAAGCTTGCTGAACAAGGAATGCCAACGTCGTATTGAACCGATGCATTACTTGGAAAATCGCTCAGTTGAGGTAGAATATACAAAATTTGTTAGACTACAAAACGCGGCAGAATTACATGCCCATAATTCGATTTCAACATAGTAATAACAAGCCAAAAAAAAATACATTTTTTGATTAGAAATCTCAATCATAGAAGCAAAGTGCATAAATTATAAAATAGCAACTTTGAAAAAGAATCAACAGTTCTTCAATCATCCTGATTTTAAGACTGGCCTACCGCCATAACTGTAGAGAAAGCCAGGGCACCAGTGCCTACCAGCATTAGAAAATCAGTATTAAAACAGAAATCACCTCCCAAAAATCTAACAGACACAAACTACTGTGAAGTATACACTTTATTTAACATTCCAATAATAAGCCGTATTTACATCCTGTATAAATGTATGAAGTCTTAATATAAAATAGAAAAAACTGCCTGGACTAAAAGATTCACACTCCTTATGGAGTTACTTTGCCTATTGAAGAGCTTCTGTCTACAAAATTTACAGTAACTTATATAAATCCTTTTCTTCTAAATTAGGTAATTTTTAATAATCCACACAATTTTGATGACTCTTAGAAACTGGTGTACATTAAAAACTTGAGGAACAAAAATTACAGCAGTTTTCTGCGTAAAACTTGCTTTGGAAAGGAAGACAGTTTCTTCCTGCTCCTTCCCAGACCTCTGGCCGGTACTGCGGGAGCCCTTCGAGGCTTGTTCTTTACGTCATCCGCCGGGCTTCCCAGAGGAGAAACCAGCCTGATCTTCACTGGAGGAGGTGACCAAGGGTCTTCTTCGTTTCTGAGGACAAAACACAACTCGAGTAAGAGCACACGCACGGTAGTGAAAAACAGGGCCACTTCCCCCATGGCACTCAGGAAGAAGCATGAAGGAGTGGCTGCTTTCCTGGTGCTTTGAGAGGAGTAAAGAATGTCGTGAAGGGAAGTGGAGGCAGAGTGAAGGCCCACATGACGCAGAGGGGTGAGCGCCCAGCAGGCCCGTGACTGTGACACTAACAGCAACCCTCACACCCCACCGTCCGTGATCCCGTGCACACGTCCGCGACAAGTGTCCCGCCTGTGCGACAAAGCCAACTGATGTATAAGCCGTGTTCTCAATTAGGGTCAAAAATCTTGATAAGTCAGCTTTCAAAGTACGATGTAATGGACTGCTTTGTACTTTTACGAAATTCGACCACCCCGTAACACAAATCTATCTGGAGAAGTCTCCCCACAAATGAAGTTTTACTGCCATTAGTAAAACAACTGCAAGATTTTTAAGTTTATAATTAGTTTTACTACTGTTTCCTACCTTTACTAGGGAAAGGGCGACACATCCGTTCACCACCCCCTCTCCCTCCCCCCGCCCTCAGAACAGAGGACACAAGGGGCACAGACCTGCCCCACAGCCCTGCTTTCAAGGGCCACTGGGTTCTCGCTGGCCTGTGGAGAGGCCCCTCGCCTCGCTTGGTCAGGCCCTGTAACCGCCGGCAGCCAGTGCACACAGACACCCCAACAATTACCCTTTTCCGAAGAGCTTGATCTCTCAAGACTCTTCTCAGATCTAACTCACAAAACAAAATGGATAAAAATTACTGCATAAAACAGGTCAGACCTGCTTGCCTGTCTGGTCTTTGTGGTCCCGGGTGTTTTTGCTTTTTGCTTTCCCACAGTTTCTGTTGATTGGGTGTGATCTTTCTGCGGGGTACAAGTTTGGAGAGAGAAATTGTTAGTAACTAAGTATTTGCAATCTGAACTGAATCCTTCTATCCTGAGTCAACGAATCCCCCCAAACAGCGCTAATGAATTCAGAGGCAAGTCCCAGGTGGACTTTTTTTTTTCTTTAATGTTTGTTTATTTTTGAGGCGGGGAAGGGCAGAGAGGGAGGGAAAACGGATTCCCAAGCAGGGTCTAGGCTCTGAGCTGTCAGTACAGAACCCAACATGGGGCTTGAACCCACTACTGTGACCTGGGCTGAAGTTGGCAGCTTAACCGACTGAGTCGCCCCACCCGGGGCGACCCCCCTCCCCACATGGAATCTTTTTATTTTCAGCAGGAACTCTCTGGTCATTTCAGGCCGCTCCTCCTCCCCATGTACACAGTTTGTCTCCAAGGCACAGGTTTCCTCGTCTGCTGCCCTCCTGTTCCCAGTGCTTCTGTCCAAACCCAGGTGCTCATCATCTCAGGAAGGACCGCGCCCCCAGGGACTCCCTTTCCTCCCCGGAACTCATGTCATCCTGCCTTCAACATGCACACGGCAGTTTGTAAGGAGCTCCACTCCTGGTGCCTCTGTGGTCCCTGATGCTCCCTTCCAGGACGGCCTGCCTCCTTCACCTTCTGCCTAGAGGGCTACTTGGGTAGAAACGATTCTTGGCATACTGTGAAATAATTATGTGTGTTTTAGCCTCTTCACTTAAACTGAGCTCCTGAAAGACCAAGCATTTGCCCAAGTGATTTCTGTGGGCGTCTCTGACTTTGCACAGTAACTGGTCACGGCAGATAATTCAAGAAACGCTTATGAATTCACATTGCTAAACAGTTCAGTCCATGAACTCTTTTCATTTTATGGTTTTGTGCAATCAGGTGACTGGACAACTCTGAAACCCTGTCCCTCCAAGTGTGGACTGTGGATGACACCCTGGGGGTTCAGGGACCAACATTCAGATAAACGCCTCCAGAGAAGGCGGAGGAGATGCTAAAAGTGAAAAACCTCTTCCCCAACAGGTCATCCAAGCCACAACTGCCAGTAATATACCATCAACGACGTGCCACAAATGTGGCCACGGGCGGGCACCCCAAAGTGCAGAGAAGGCAATTTTGGGCTTTCAGTATGTCTGCTCTTTTAATTATTTTTTGAAATTTATTTTTATTTATTTTTTGAGAGAGAGAAAGAGAGAGAGAGAGAGAGAGAGACAGAAAGAATGAGGTAGGGGCAGAGAGAGAGTGGGAGACAGAATCCCAAGGAGGCTCTGTGCTATCAGAGCCAGAGGTGGGGCTCAAATTCACAAACTGTGAGATCATTACCTAAGCAGAAGTCAAGGGTTGGATGCTTAACTGACTGAGCCCCCCAGGTGCCCCAAATCTCTGCTCTCTTATTTTTTTAAAATATTTTTTTAATGTATACTTATTATCTTTGAGAGACAGAGCATGAGCAGGGGAGGGACAGAGAAGGAGGGAGACACAGGATCTGAAGCAGCTCCAGGCTCCGAGCTATCAGCACAGAGTCTGACGCGGGGCTCAAACCCACAAACCATGAGATCATGACCTGAGCCGAAGTTGGCCGCTTAACCCACTGCGCCACCCAGGCACCCCTCTCTGCTCTTTTAAAAGAGATTTATTTATGAAACATTGCTCAAAAAAGTAAAGAGCATGTTTTTTTTTTTTCTTTCTTAGAGGGTGACTTGGGGAGAGGTGCAGAGGGAGAGGCAGAGAGAGAGAGAGAGAGAGAGAGAGAGAGAGAGAGAGAGAGAGAGAGAGAGAATCATAAGCAGGCTCCCGATGCAGGGCTCGATCCCACAACCCTGGTATCACGCCCTGAACCATAATCAAAAGTCGGACGCTTCCCCCACTGAGCCACCCAGGTGCCCCAAGAGCACGTTTAAACAAGCCTACAAATGAATAAAATGCACTTCTTACCAGTTCGTCTCCGAGTCTTGATGTATTGGATGCATTTTTCTGCCTGGTCCGTAAAGTAGGTGGTGAGAAGACAAACTGAGGAGATAAATCTGAAACTAATTCTTGCAGTTGTGCTGGAGCCTCTATCTTTTTAGCTGCGGAAAGGCAGGGAAGAAGAAACAAACACTGAAATCCAGGTCCACAAATATGGATCTTGAGATCTATCTTTTATAAAAGTGTGGAACAGAGAACACGCGCTGGAAAGATGTACACATTTCTGAGCCTGGAAAACGCTAGTGGGGACACACACTGGCCGTGTGAGGAGAGACAGACGCAGGGAAAAACCTCCACACCGTTTGGGTCAACCTGACGCGTAGAAATGTAATGCCCCAAACTAAATAGTGTTACAATATAAAAACAATATTTAGGAAGCAAACTCAGAACTGTTATTCTGCGAGTTTTCATCATTACCGCTCCTCCCTCATACGTTCTCGGGAAGGAAAACATCCATCTTCTATATAACCTGTGCTAGTTTACTTCAAAATCCCTACTATTCCAAGATGACATTTTTATTTACAAAGATATTTTCAAAGAGACTCAAAACTTTTTTCCTTCCAGATCATTCTCGGCTAGTGGTTCCAGTCAAAGAACAACAGAAAAGTTCACGTTGTGAAGGGAAGAAGGGAACAGAGAAAGTAATTAATAGAAGAAAAAACAGGCTGATTGGAAGATACTCCATAGATAAATAAATAAAAGTGATTTACTTAAGAACTGGTCCAGAACATGTGACTAAAAACACCACAGATGTTCTCTCAGATTTATTTTTGCTATCGGGTCTCCACATCAAAGGTGATTACCAAGGTTACTGTGGAAGCAGCAGGTGCAGCCAAACCCGTCTGCCACAGGTTAGATCCCAGCTTCTGGATCTGCTACTTGCGGGGCCCAAGGCAAATCAGATAAAGCTCTGGGTGCTTCAGTGTCTATAGTATGGGGTCACAGCACTGGGACCCAGGAGTTGCTGTGAAGATTACAGGATCAGAAGAGAGTGTGGGGCGCCCGGCAAGGTCTGTATTCGTCACAGGCTCGTGGCTTCCAGAATTCACAAATCCTAAAGTATGATTCTCCAAGTTCAATGTTATTTCACCTAGTGGAGGCCATCAAGACTTCTGTAAGATATCAAATTCTGCATTTAAAGCCCAGGATTCTTACAAAGGAAACAGGAGTGGTCAGAAATGAAAGTCCTCCCTGCTGCCTGCTAATAACGGGCAGAAACGGCAACAGCTGGGGTGCTGGGGGTAACCTTCCCCTTTGGGTGTTAAAAAAACACAACGGATCCATGTTCTTTACAGGAAATGAAGACATTGTATTTTTCTCTTTCTAGGCTACCCGGAGCCACAGAGGGTCTGCCCTTCAGAGACGCGCTCCCGCTCCTCACCGCCGGTCCCCCTGCAGCGCACAAGCTACACTATCATGTGCACACCTGTCGGGCCTCACCCGCCTCCCACGTGCTCCTATTGGCCACACAGGACTTGGTTCCCCATGTTAATTCCTCCCCATCTCTCTCCAGTGAGTTCCAACGTCCTAGTGGCAAAGCCAGGGACGGGCTGGTAAGTGGCTCTGACACCGGGAGCAGCAGCCAGCAGGAGGTGGCTCCACCGCGGCGTGCGTGTGTGTGCGTGCGTGTGTGTGCGTGCGTGTGTGTGCGTGCGTGTGTGTGTGTGTGTGTGTGTGTGTGTGTCCCTGCACCTGGTCCGGCCTCGGGCAGAGGCGCGCCCCTCAGCATCTGCTGCGGGCAACAGAAAGGAAGGAAGCTTTGCGTCTGAGCAGCGAATACATTCAGAGGTGGCGTCTCTTTGACGGGTTTCGATTAAACAGAGGACGTTCTGCACCTGCTCCCTGCACTTCCTACCCCTCCCTGAAGAGCTTTCAGACTATGACTGGGGTTGGCATGGGGGACAGAGGCACAGTGGGGGGGGACAGAGGGACAACCAGAGCCTGGGGGGAGGGGCTGCCCTGGTGAAGGAGCGACCAAAGAATGGAGCGCTGCCGCCGTCACCGCGCGCGGAGGAAAAGCAGGATCGGGAGGGCCACACAGCCGCTCGCGCCCAGCTAGTAAAGTGGCAGAAATGACAGTGGCCCCCACCCCCCCACTTCTCATCACTTCTCGCCAGAAGGTGTCTCTCTTTAATACCAGAAAATCTGAGAACCATTCAGATGCCCGGAGAACGCGTGAGCAGCCTACAGCCCGGCCCTCTCAGCGTGCGAGCAACAAAACACACAAGCATCTGAAGACCCTCGGCGGGCAAGGGGGGCGCGGAACGCACAACTGCACACGCCCCAGGCTGCTGGGCGTTAAACTATGCCCACGAGCGGAAGGGGCGGCGGACACAGGCTTGGGTCCTCTGAGGACCGTGTGCTGGCCTCTCCGGCACGCGTGCCTCGTTACAGGAGGGGCTACAGGTAACGTGGGGGGTGACCGTAAAGGCCACAAAGCGGGGGACCGCGGCTGTCCGTACGAGAACGGCACGCAGTTGCTGTGCTGGCCGCACCGTTCTAAGCCCCGGGGAAAGCGGAAAAGACTTGCGTTAACGACCTTCTGCTCCCCGCACTGCTGACTTCCTGTCATCTGAACTCACATGAGCTGCGATGCACATTCAGAGCGAAAGATGGCCGCGGCCCCCTTTCCCGGCACCAGGAAATTGAACTACACACACCACAAAATCAAAGACCTAATGTTAAAAAACTGGGAGGGGGCAGAGGAGACCTCCTACAATCACAAATTATTATTTTTTAATGTTTGTTTTTGAGAAAGAGGAGGAGGGGCAGAGCGGGAGACTGAGGATCCAAAGCGGGCTCTGGAGCTGACAGTGGAGAACCCGGTGCGAGGCTTGAACTCCGAAACCACGAGATCATGACCTGAGCCAAAGTAAGATGCCTAACAGAATGAGCCAGACAGGCACTCCAACCACAAACTCTATTAATTTTAAAGTCTCTTTCTTTATTTTGAGAGAGAAAGCACACATGGGGGCAGGGAGCAGAGAGAGGACGAGAGAGAGAACCAAGCAGGCTCCATGCTTTCAGCAGAGTGTGTAACCAAGAGCGCCACCCAGGCGATCCTCAACCACAAATTATTTTTAAAACAAATGATTAATCTCATGACAAAGGGCCCTTTCCTGGGCTCAAGCTTTGTAAACATAACAGACGACTGCATAAATACGTACATTTAAAGAGGTGTCTATGCAGTGAATGCTGAATGTAGAAATTTTCAGTTTGCAGATTTTTAAATGGCTTATCTCCCCGTGGGCCTTCCTCAAGTCAGGAGGCAACAATCTGGGATGTTCCCCCTGCATTTGTAAGTACCTGCAGCCGTCTGCATAGGTTTAAGTAAAGACAACAACGAAGTCACCTACTTTACTTAGAAGTCTCTGAGCCGCTTCGCTGAAATCAACCATTTAATCCGTAAAGAAACCACCACTTTGATCACATGTGCAAACAACTCCCGCACCAAGTCTGCTGGGCCACAGCGGCCTCTCTCCGTTTTCTTCATAGTCACCTTTTAGACCCTTTTTCTCCAAGTACTAACCAGCCCAGACCCTGCTTAGCTTCCGAGATCAGACGAGATCGGGTGCGTTCAGGGTGGAATGGCTATAGACTAGACCCTTTTTCTTAAGTGCCTGCTTCACTGAAAAATTCCCGAGTCTTAACGGCACAGATACATTGTAATCTTTGCTATCCTACACAGACCTGTGCTCTAGACCTAAAGAGGAAGAGGCTCTCTCCCTCTGCGGAAATGCATCAGCCCTTTGCGAAGGTACTGACTGAACAGTGCGACCATGAGCTCATCAGCGGCAATGAGGCAGGACGGACAGGCAGTCGAGCCAACCGGGGGTGGCCAGGAGCACGCACTGAGGTAATCTGTGTCCTAGTGACATCTTATCACTCCTTCCCCTCCCTGCAAACAATCCGAAGCTGCGGGTATCAGTGGGGTCAAGAGCCAGACACGGCGGCGGCACTTAAATAAAAAATGCTGCCTCTACGTGGGGAGAAATTAAGTCATTTAGGTCAGGGCAGAAAGAGGAGGGAGGATACTACTCTAAAAGATAAAAACCCTGACAAGGGCATTACAGGATTTAAAGAGTCCTACTGGACCAGAAAATTCTTGAATCTAAAGATAAACCCTGAAATACAAAATCTTTAAGTTTTACTATTAAAAGATCAAGACTGTTTTCTTCTTTGGAACGGGGAGGGCCTCTCTATAACTACTAATCATTTTCAGGTAATTCATCAAATCTGATCAATAATTGATCAAGTAATTTCATCACAATCAATTATAGTCTTAAATGGAATTGAACTGTGCTGAAAACAGAAGGCATCGCAGGAGATGAAAACCGTGCTTTGAGTAGAAGTAGAAGTACCTTTCTCCTTCCGTGGAGCCTTGGACACAGGAGGGGAGAAGACGAACTCCACTTCCGGCTCCGGGAGGTCGGGGGGCGAGACCCTGGTCCTCCTCCTGCCACACGCAGGCCCTGTGGCTTCCGGGTCACCACGTTCTTTCAGGTCTTTGTCAGTGTCTTTTTCCAATATTGAGCGTAATCCACGTGTGCGGCTTTGATTTTCGGTCCTTTTTGTAAGCCTTTTCTCCTTGCTGGTCTCGGCGGTGAGCTCCTCAGCTGGCGCCAGAACGGACCTCGGCACAGCTGGCTTCCCCGCGTCAGCCTCGCCGCTCCTGGCCGGGGTGCTCCTGGCGGCCCTCCTCTGGCGGCCGGGGGTCTGTGTCTTCTTGGGACTCCTCACCTCCTTGGTGGCCTTGGAGCCCACATCTTCAGGTGGATTTTTCCTCGGTCGACCTCGTTTCCTAGGCTGATCTGATTCGGCCTCAAGCGCCACCTGGGATGCGTCAAGTTGGGAGTCTTCTGGAACACGCAGTGTGCTGAACTGTCTCTTAGCCCTTCTGTCCTGCTGGACAAGTGCTGCCTCGTCAACTTGCACGGGATCTGGTTTGCGTCCTACACTTCCAGAAGCTCCTGCGTTAGCACTTCTCAGTTTTCTGGTGCTTCTGCCAGAATGTGCTGCTTTACTAGCGTTCCCATCTTGACCTACCACCATCTCCATGCTGTCAGCATCATCCACCGCTTTTTTACTTCTTCTTGGGGTCTTTTTGGTGACAGGCGAAAGCTTGCTTTTGCCACCTTGCTTATACCCCGTATTTTCGGAAGCCCCGATTTTAGCACTTCTCAGCTTTCTGGTGCTTCCACCAGAACATGCTACTTTACTAACTTCGATATCTAGATCTACCATTTCAACACCGTCTTCATTTTCCACCGCTTTTTTAATTCTTCTAGGGGTCTTTTTGGTGACAGATGAAAGCTTGGTTTCTTTGGCTGTCGGTGCCCGCAGCGGAGAGGACTTGAACGTCCCGAGCCTGCCGTCTGCGGGGGCCGGTTGCTCCTGTGCCGTCGGAGCATCACTTTCTAACGTGCGTTGAGGATCTTCCTTTCTCTTCCATCCTCTCCAAGGAGTACAGGAATCTGGAGGTATCTGCCGGTTCCGAGACGCCCCCACGAGGTCTTTTGTCCTCCTTGCTCGCCTCCCGCCCGAAAGCCCCAGGGCGTCGGGGGTGGCAGCAGCCTCGGGCTCCTCCTGTTGAGTTGGAGTGCCGTTCAGGTCTGGGATGCGCTGTCCCCTCCTGCGCGTTCTGGACGAGACCATGTCCCGCACCTGGCTCACGTTTATAGTCACTGTACTCATTTCCTGAACAGTCTTCAATGTAGATCTGCCTACTTTGCTGGGGCAGACTAGCTTCTGGCTTATTAAAGGTATGTTTTCATGAACGGACGATTGGTCCACTGTACCGGAAGTAATTTCTTTACTTCTTGTGTCTTTAATCACATCTAGTAAGTTTTCTGCAATTGCAACTTGAATTGGTTCAGGCACATACGGTAACGTCTCTATCTTCTGGGACTCCTGGTCACTCGCGGTGATGGACGGGGAACCTGCGGCGCGTCCGTGACCACTGTCCTCCCCGCCGCATGCGTGGTTCTCCTCCGCTGCCATGTTCGCTGCCTTGGCTGACACACTGGATGCTGCAGAACCACCTGCCTCAAACTCTCCTTCTTCACCTTCCAGGATCAAGGTAAAGTTGCTCTGAGCCCCAAAAAGCTCCCCGTCTACTTCGGCAATATCACACTCAGTGGAGTCTTTGTTATCAGGTAAGTCACAGAACTGCTGCTCAATGGTATCAAAATTATACTGGAGCTTAAGGGTCCCTGAGGGATACAACTCAGTGAATGAAAGATTGCTAGCCTCGCGTGCTGAACCTTGAACTCCAAGCTTTTCATGTTCAATCGCCTAAAATGAATTAAAGATAAAAGATGGGTTAAAGGATTTTAACGCATTTATTTTAACCTAAAGCACAAAGTTTTTAAAAAATCACCTCACCCTTGGTGTATGAACTGTAAACATATAAACTACATTTGATATGGCCTATGCTTATGGGTTTACTTTATAAAATATCCATTTAAGCAAGCAGATATTATTACTCAGTCAAAATAACTAAACAGAAAAAGATTCTGAATGGAAGTAAAACAGAAATTCCACATTTCCCTAGGTAAAAAAAGGCATTCTTTATAAAACCTTGAAAATTATCACGATGCTAATAACAGTTGTGAGATGAATTTAAAGGACTTATTCTGTTCTCACCCGAGAAAAAAAAAATTAACTGGAGAAAAAGAAACAACCCCCAAATTGTGTTTTAATGGTAATCCCCAAATTGCCTAACTAACCACACTTTTTCTAAATAGCACGATCCCCATAAGGTTGAAGAAGAGTTCACCTACATAAGCTCCCTTGGGCTAGACTCAATCCTCTTCCCTTTGCTGGGGCTGCATAAACCATGAAATTCCTAAGGCTTTCAAGTTCAGTACCTCTCTTGCAAGGGTTTGGTGGAAGAAGGAATGGTCCTTGCATTTACCTTTTGGTAAGGGAAGGGGAGAAAAAGGAGGAGGTAGAAAGTAACAGAGAGATCTCCTGACCAAGAAGGTAGAACATTACCACCCACCTAGACAATAACATTTCCCACTCCCCAAACATTCAGTGAGAGGAGAGACTGGAAATACCCAGAGATCAAGTTTCTCACTCATACCATGCCCGTAATTTTTATTAGCTTTCCAGATGAAGGAATGGGGACGTTATCCACCTATTTTACAGTGAGAATACTCATAAAAACAAATATGGATGAGCACGACACGATTATGTTAAGAAACTTCCCAGATACTACACAGCCACATTTCTATAAATTAGAGGTGTTTTTGGTTTATCTTAAAGTCATTTATCATATAAAAGTTGCCTACTGATAGTAAAAGAAACTTGATGGAATTTTTAGAAAGCATAAATCGTATTAAATACCAAAATATAAAAATAGAAAATAAAAAAAAAAGGAAAGAAAAAAAACCCTTTCTCAAGGGTACAGAGGTTAAACCCCAGTCAGATGATGATCATTCTCCTACAAGTATACATGAGGGAAAAGGTCCTATTTTTTAAAAAAAAATTTTTAAATGTTTATTTTTGAGAACAAGAGAGCATGGAGTTGGGGAGGGGCAGAGAAAGAGGGAGACAGAGAATCTGAAACAGGCTCTAGGCTCTGAGCTGTCAGCACAGAGCCCAACGCGGGGCTCGAACTTGGGTATGGTGAGATCGTGACCTGAGCCAAAGTCGGAGGCTCACCTGAGCTGCCCAGGCACCCCAAAAGTCCTATTTAACTGTATTCAATTATTTTCAAATATATGCTCTGAAGAGGTTCAATGTCATACTTGTCTCTGGGACGGCCAGTACCTGCCACCGCATGGCTAAAAGAGCCTTCATCTGAAGCAGGTACTAAGCAAAGATTAAATTGCGAGGGGCGCCGGGAGGACTCAGTGGGTTGGATGTCCAACTTCGTCTCAGGTCATGATCTCAACAGCTCATGAGTTCAAGGCCCACAGCAGGCTCTGTGCTGACAGCCTGGAGCCTGGTTTGGGTTCCGTGTCTCCCTCTCTCTCTCCACCACTGCCCAACTTGTGCTCTGTCTCTCAAAAATAAACTTAAAAAAAAAAAAAAAAAAAAATTTAAATTGTTAAAATTGTGACAACATAGCCTTTTGGTTTTTATGAAAAACAATTTCTCACTTAAAGGATTTGTTCTTTTATATTCCACAAAATATTTACACTTTCTTTTCCACGCAATTATAAAGAGGCTTTTTAGGTAGCAGTCAGGTAAATCTATGCATTAGGTTTAAACTATGGCTTGAAAACTAACTAAACCAAAACTAACAAGTAAGTGAAAACTTAATTTTTTTACATGAATTTCTTGAGTATCCGGAGGGCTGTCAGAGACAGGAGGCTTTTCTTCTGCTAAGTCAACACCTGCTTTCAGTACATCAGCTGCTACTTCATGATCTTTTAAGGTCAGTGCTATCTCTCGGTCAGACTTATGATCAGAGGTAACAGGACTTTTGGAGACAATAAGCCCCAGGTCCCCAGGGTCACCACGGACATCGGCCGCAGCTGAAAGGAAAACGAGAGTTAATCCTCCAGGTTTTAAATGGAAAGAAAACCAAAAAGATACATACCACACTATTTGAGAAGTAACAGACAGGAAAAGGCTGTATTGCACTTGAGACTATTTCCTTGAAAACCAGACATATTGCCAAATGGCCTCTAATATCTGAAAGGGGAAAAGTCAGTGAGGGCTTACATGTTAATCCTCTCTCTTCAGTGTCCATTTGGTTTAAACAATGCATCCTTGCTTTACACAAACACACAAATGATAAATTTTACATTTAAAAATTACAGTACTGGTTTTCTCTTTTTTTTTTTTAATGTTTATTTTTGAAAGAGCATGAGCAGGGTATGGGCAGAGGGAGAGAGGGAGACACAGATTGCAAGCAGCCTATAGGTTCCAAGCCGTCAGCACAGAGCTGGATGTGGGGCTCGAACTCATGAGCCGTGAGATCATGAACTGAGCCAAAGTCAGACGCTCAACTGACTGCACCACCCAGGTGCCCCAGCCTGTGTTCTTTTCAACTTGGATAGAAAGATTTCTTGCCCTTACTCTGAAACTTCAGTATGAGCCCCACTGCTCTGAGGGGCTCAGATGTTTGTTCCCCATTCATTCGTCAGGTGACTAGTGGCACCCAGCTCTCCCTGCTGAGCCACTACAGGACATGAGGGACACAGTCTGGGCTTTCTCTCGCTACAGAGAGGACTAGATCTCTCTCTCTGGGCAGAAAGCATCCAAATGGCCACAAATACACTCTATCACTTGTAAAAACTGGAAGGGAGCTGAGGGAGGGCGACAACTCATCTAAAAAAAAAATCCTCCTTTTATCTATTTGCCAGTGATTTATAGGTCATTAGCACCCATGATTATTTATATGTCATTTGGGTTTGTGAATGACACAAAATACTAAACACTTCACAGCAGGTGTGTGTGTGGGGGTGTCTGACTAAATCAAAAGCTTTTAGAGTTTAACAAAAAATAAAAAGGTTTTTTTAAAAAAAAATGAGGAAAAATATTTTCACACTTTTGACAGATAACGGGGCTAGCGTCCCTAATATGAAAGACAGCTTATAAAACAAAATGAAAAAAGTTGTCCCCTGTCCATTTGGCAAGAGGAATGGGAAAACACGTACTTCACCTTCTGATTGTCAGTGTACAAAAGCAGTGAATAACCTTTGCTGGAGCAAATCGTAGAAATCTGTGCATATTCCTTGACCTGCCAGGCAAGCCTGTGGTTTGGAACCACTGAATAGAAATACGGACACAAAATGTGCAAAGATATGGATACACAAAAAAAATTCAATGCAGAAATGAAATGGAGAAACAGGAATGATCAGCCCAGGTGCTCCTCAATATGCAACGAGTTAAGCATACCACAAAACGTCCATACTAACAAACACTACCAGGGCTGCTGCAAAGGACAGCATTAATCTAGATTAATGACGTAGCAAAATGTCATATATATACTGCTAACTGAAAAAAAAAGAGTTGCTTTTTCGGTAATAAACTGATGATAATTTATAATCCTAGCTAACATTTACTGAGCTTTTATTAACATTTAAAAGCATTAATATTTTATAGAAAAGCAATGGGAGGTACAGGCTGTAACCTTTATGTATTTTAAAGTGCAGAGCTGGGTTATGAATCCAAGCAAAGCCTCCACACTTACCTTTTCGACACAAGCAGGAAAATATGCACAAAGACAGAAACCCAGGAAAGATACTTTAAATTGTCCATAATGGATCCTTAAAGTAGATGACCAGGTTATGGGGATTTCTACTTTACTTGGCCATGATCTCCTCGTTATTTTACTATAAACACATAGTACATTCTAGGGGCACCTGGGTGGCTTAGCTGGTTAAGCGACATACTCCTGGTTTCAGCTCAGGTCATGATCTCGCAGATGGTGGGATTGAGCCCCACATTACGCTCTGCACTGACAGTGTGGAGCCAGCTTGGGGTTTTCACTCTCTCCCTCTCAAAAATAAACTTAAAACAACAACAACAACAACTACATTCTTAATGAGGGGGGGAAAACCAAAACCAAAACCCAAGTTTATTCAAGTCTGTCCTAATCCCTATTCATGATACGACGGGCAGGAGGGTATTTCGTTAGGAGCATGAGCTTGGAGTCAGCAGCAACATCGTATTGGTAGGTGATCACGCTAAATGCTAAGTTCTGGGCATCAGCATTCAAGATGCCTGCTTTCCCCAAACCCAGCTGTAAGCTGAGGAAAACACAGCTCCCTCATCTCTATATGGCCAGGGTCTAAGAGAAGGCACTTAAAAAAAAAAATTGTCATTGGATTATTAAAATAAAAAAAAAAAAATCAAATGAACTCTATATGTTCGTTAACTTCCCTAGAGAAAATTCAGTCTGGCTGGGGACTGATAACTTATTTTACTCTTCTTAGATGTTCTGAAGGAAAATATGTCCGCAAAAAGCCTTCTAACACCATTCTACTATCAGACCACAGAATGCCTTAGGAGAGACTCTAGAACCCGACTAAAGAGGAAAAACTGTGGTAAGAAAATCTAGATAACAGATTCCTTTGTTCTAAGAATAGAACACTCCTGAAACACTGTAACGAATAATTCTGAAGTCAAAATAATGTATATACGCTTCAGTTACCTGCTCCACTTCGGTTACCTGCTCTGCCTCGGTTACCCGCTCCGAGTGAAGAGGTGCAGGCCTCCGCCGACACTACTCCTTCGTCCAGAACCGGCACCCCCGAATTCCAGGTGAGGACTTTCCTTTAAAAACAGAAATATGCCAGTGAGCATGTATGAAGGCCCCGCCTGCTCTTACACCTGAGTTAACCACGGTCCTTCTGCTACATGCCCTACTGGTAATGAAACCAAGGTTCAGAGAACCAAATACCACCCTAGTTGGGTCTGAAGAACACTCTACAATCTGTAAGGGAATTCAGAAACAAGCAATGCTGGGTTTGGTGCTCCCGTCTTCTAGGACTTCAACCTGTTGGCAACAGTGGCCTGCCCTTAAATTACAAGTACTTTAAAATGCTGGTCAGTGTAAATTACACTTATGCTGGATTTTAAATTATCTGTGGGCAGACCCTTAAGTAAGTCCGTCAGGTACTATGGAGTACCGCCTCTATCCGCAGTAAAATCAGGTTCAGTATTTCAGTGTTATGAAAAGAGGATGATAAAACAGTGGGAGACCGATGGGGTCTGTATCACTAGATTAAAGTTCTGGAAATATGGGGACAGTGATCCCTTCAATCCCTTCCTATGCTGAGCTAGCCTTTCCCCAACTAAATCATGCTAACTTTGTGAGAGGGGACAAAATAAAATTATAAAATAAATTCGAGAAAAAGCATGCATTTGGAATATATACATTTATTTCATAGGTGTATTTTAAAGAACTTATCTCACAATGTCAGGATAACCAAGAACTGATAAATTTATATTTAAAAAGGACACAGCTTGTTACGATGGAGACTATTCACCTAGATTATTACCGGTCACCACAAAGTTTGTCACGTGACTGTGTTTGCTTTGCAACTGTTGCAGTTAACAACCAAACCCACTGCAATAAGTATTATTTTCATTAAAATTCAAGAAATGTGAGAATGGAATAATAAAAACAATCTGGGTGATCTTTTCATGTTACGTCCTCCCACTTTTTGTGTGAAGTCCCAGCAAAGAGTCCGGCTAATCAAGATCTGTCTTCTCGGAAGGGAAGCACCTGACTGAGGTCACGAAGGAGACGTGACTGTAGCGACACTGATTTTTGTGGGTGGCTCTGTGAACTCCCTCAGGCCCGACAGAGCGATGAACCATCGACAGTATCTTAAGCGATCATGCTGTGTGTGCGTTCATTCGCCCTTGCTGCTTCCTGATCACCAAAGCTGCTACTGTTCCGTACTCTGCAACTGCGCTGCTCAGGCTCCGGGTGTGCGAGGTGTCCACCCTGCAACCAGACCGAGGCGTTTCTGCCAGAAGGTCCGTCACGTCACTGCTTAGTTCAGCGGACTCTCAAGAAGGTAGGTGGTTCACAGATTGATATTCTAATACAAGCTGCCTGTCTGTTGTGTTGCAGAACACAAACCAATCAGGAGCCAGGGTCCGTCTGCTGGAGCACACTGAGAGCACCCCAACATCATCTAGGGCAGTGCCCACATGTGCAAACACTAAATAAAACTGGGGGGTGGGGGGTGGGGCACAGTGCTTCAGGCAGTCATTCAAAACCTAAACTTGGCTGGAGTTTCATATTCACTGGATGGCAGGAATAGCATAGCCTCTGTCTATACTATCAGACAGCTCATTGGCCTGAAGCCACTGGAAATGGAGGGCGTGGAGGAACATACAGCCATAAATCAAACTCCAGTCTTCAACAAAAATGGAATCACCAATAAATATAAAAGGAGATCTGCCTCAACTCATCATGACTTCAAATATTCGGGAAATGTCTAGTTTCATTCTAGGATTCATGGTAACTACTAAGTAACACACATTTGTACCAATGGAAACCGTTTAAATGAAAACTGTCACTGGAGTGGGAATGTCCAAGATCTAAAATAAAAGCTAGCCTATGCACCGAATATTAAACTACTGGCTCACCGTTTTAGTACACTTTCTTAACACGGGAACTTTTCTCTGCTAACTTACCCTTCATGGGCTGCAGGTACATAGAGCGAAGCTTCGACTCTTTGAACGGGGCTCGAGTGACTGAGTTCTGCAAGTTCCGCATGACTGAGTTCTGCAAGTTCCGCCTCTGCAGCCGCCTCTTCCAAAGGGCCTGGAAATCACGCGGTGGAAAACACTTACAATGATTTATGCCACATGTTTAGCGATTCCTCACGGTCCTTCTTGGATGATTACTTGTGAACAAGTCTGTTGGGTCTTTTTTATACTGTTAGGTTTACTCGCTCGGCATCAGAAATGCCAACAGGTCCTTCGAATTCTCTGAGCCCAGTCCAAGGGCCCCTTTACCCCACCACTTCTCACTTCTGGCTTCACGCGCAAGTGTTGTACACGGATCGACTCACTCAGTCATCAACAGCCAAAGTGGTCAAACTGTCCTCCCCATTTTATAGATGAGGAAACAGAGGCACACAGTCACATCTTATCCCAGGCCTAGTAAGGAGCCAAGCATGGAGATTCAAATGTAGTCTGTTTTCTACAGTTTGTGCCTTAGGATGCCCCATGAGAACAGAAGTTTCTATTTGAGACTGCCTGATCTTTGTAGGAACATCAATGAAGATACTGCCATGAACATCCTCTGTTCCATCACTCAATTATTTTAGGGGAACAGAACACATCCAAAGTGATGTCAACCTGTAGACAGGTGCTATTCACGGGGACAGCCATAGGCTCTTAGAGCAATTACTGATGCCTCTGTTTCTGAAACAGACCTCAGAGTCCCAACGAAACTACCAGGACACAGATTTTTATAGAAGTACTCAATTTAACAGTTACCTTTAAATACTCCTATTAAAACTGAACAGGGGTTTGAAGCATGAAAAAAGAGACTACATTTCTGATGCAATTCTCAGCCAAGTCTCTCCTCTCTCTGGGGTTCCCCTGGGCCCCCCATGCTGCCTCCAGCAGCATGTATCAAACAACAGTGTAAGTGCTTGTTCATTTATCTAGAGTCCACTAGGCTCTAAGTTACCAACGGGCAGGGCTGCGTCTGCTCCCCTCACTGTCTGACCCTCAATCATGACCCACACAGAAAGCGTCCACCTGCTGCGCATGCTTGAGGGGCTCTAAATCTTTTCGATGGATAAATAAATGTAAAGCTATAAATTCATGGGCCCTTGGTTTGTTTTGATTGCCCCGCTCTTATTTTAGCGGCAGGGACGGTGACAAGTGAACGACCTGGTTTTCTAAGCAGCTCTCTAGGAAGTTAAGGCTGCTGGACAATTTAAAACCCGCGCTAACAACGGAGTCTGCGGGGCTGTACGGCTACTCCTCACGGACAGAAGAGGGCGCGGAGGCGCGTGTGCGCACTGTGTCTACAAGCCAGCACGCTGCCACCGCGTGACTCTCCAGTCCCGATGCTTCTCTTACCATGGAAGAATTCTGTTACAAATTCTTTATTTGGAAATGAGTCCTTACCCATCTGTTTCTCCAGGTCTGGAGGAGTTACTTCTGATTCAAGAACGTCTGTATCACCGTCCTTCTCAGCCTGTTCAGTTACATTAGTAATTAGTTCTGTGGAAGAGCTCGCTGGCTTTGAGGCCACGGAAAGATCTTCCAAGTCTCCTGGGGACGGCGCATCCTGGTACTCCAAGGTGGTCTGGTCCGACCTGGTTGAAGTTCCGCTACTTTCTTTGCTCACGTCCAGTTTCTCCAAACTCTGCGAAGCTGCGTCCTCTGATCTCAGGTCTGTTTCTTGATCGTCCTTTTCAGGACTGTTCAGGGAAAAGGCTGCCATCTTGTCTCTGCTCCTTAGCCATCTGCTTTCTGCCGGGGCTCCGCATTTATGGAAAGGGGTAGTAAAGGATAGTTTTGTTTTGCTCTCATTTGCACCCTGTCAAGTAAACGATTTTGGGGGAGAAAATACTGACTAGTAAAAGAATCATAGTTGAGCCTCAGCTAACCACACTTTCCACATTTGCTATTTCTCTAGAATTCTCTCCTCAATCAACACTTAGTTATTCCTAAATCCATCCTCTCAGATAGAGAAAGAATACACATACATGGCTGTGAACGTCTCCCTGACTGGTAACAAGACAGTTTTTCCAAAAGGCTAAACACAAGAGGCAAGATGACCCACTACCACCAAACGGTGCCCTGTGAACCCACAATGGAGCTCTGACAACATACCCACCTAAAAAACCAATGAGAAGCAACACAAGATAAGGTGAGAAACAAACCACGGATTAACAATTAGGAGGCTCCAGCCACCAAATAGCTATTTGATTACAGGCAATTTACTTGGTGCTTCTGGGCTATATTTTCTTCACTTGTTAATGATGGGTCTGGCTTAGCCAATACCGGGAGTCTTTCTGAACTAATGTTTTCTGATTTCATGACTATCTGTGAGATTGCAAACAAAATCTACAGTGATATTATTTAATTGGCTTCATCTTTTCATTCCAAAAAGCTAATATATTCTTATTAAGTCTTTTTGGTTCAACTACAATCAGGCTTACTTCAGGAGTCCGTTTTGTGGCCATGCCTTCTTCCACGAATGAAATTCTAGTTTCTTTAAGTCGCAGAGGAGGGGTAAGGGACCTTCCAGGTGATAGAGATGGAGACGGTAATGGTGATGTTCGAAGACCAGACCTTAAGATGGACTGAGGAGTGAACTCGGCAAACCCAGAGGAAGTGATGGACATGGCCAGAGTTTTAGCTTTCTGTGACAAAGAACAAATGGAATTCTGCCGTTAGTATTTGTAAAAGGCACTTACAGAAGGACAGACAGGGTCAATGGAGTCACAGTGGTGGCTGTATATATAATATATATACATATACATATACATACAATATATATATAATATATAATATAATATATATATATGCTTAGTCGGTTAAGCGTCCGACTTTCGCTTGGGTCATGATCTCGCGGTTCGTGGGTTCGAGCCCCGCATCGGGCTCTGTGCTGACTGCCAGCTCAGAGCCTGGAGCCTATTTCAGAGTCTGTATCTCCCTCTCTCTCTCTCTGGCCCTCCCCTGCTCACGCTGTCTCTCTCTCCTAGAAATAAATAAAAATATTAAAAAAAACAAAAAAAACACAAAAAAAAACAAAACATAAACCTGTATCTATAATCATTCTAAAGACCTTGGTTGTTCCTAGTTTAAATTCCACTTAAAAAACAAAGCGTAGGAGCGCCTAGGGGGCTCAGTTGATTAAGCATCTGACGCTTGATTGTGGCTCAGGTCATGATCTCACGGTCTCTGAGTTCAAACCCCACATCAGGATCTGTGCTGACAATATGGAGCCTGCTTTGGATTCTCTTTTCTTCTCTCTCTGCCCCTCCCCCGCATGCACATGCTCTCTCTCTCAAAATAAATAAACTAAAAAAAAAAAATACAGTGTAGAGATAAATTATTTAATGCTTGCTTACAAAACTTTAGTTAGGCAGAGAGAAATGATAGTGTGCAATGAAAAGAACAGAGTTTAATTACAGCAAGTTAATACAGATGAGCCTGACTTTAAAACTGTTTTATAAAAAAATATAATTTCATCACACAACTCCAACAGTAACTGATTACTTATGGAAATCGTGAGGATTTTCCATAATCAACAGAAATAATTAGCATAGAAACTGTTTAGCAGAAATAATTCCTTCACTTAACTTCTCCTCTGAAGGACTAATCCCATTAGATTACTGAATACCAACCGATCTATTTCAATTACTACATAGATTTTTTTGTCTAGATTACTTTTGGTAGTAGGCACAAAATATAATTACATGATAGAATATGGAACGTAATTTAACAAAATTTTTTACTGTTTATTTATATTTGAGACACAGAGACAGAGTGTACACAGTGGAGGGACACAGAGGGAGACAGAATCTGAAGCAGGCTCCAGGCTCTGAGCTGTCAGCACAGAGCCCGACGCGGGGCTCGAACTCATGAACTGCAAGAGCATGAACTGAGGCGAAGTTAGACACTTAACTGAATGAGCCACCCAGGTGCCCTGAGATGTGGTCTTTTTAATAGATGAAAACAAAGAAACAAAAACAAATTTAAGGGAAAAAAAGGAGGGGGGCACCACCTGAGTGGCTCAGTCGAGTGTCCGATTCTTGATTTTGGCTCAGGTCATGGTCTCAGGGTTCATGAAATCAAGTCCCGAGTGGGGCTCCATGTGGAGCCTGCTTAAGATTCCCTCTTTCCTCCCTCCACCTCGACCCAACTCACTTTGTGCGGGGAAGCGCTCTCCCCCCACAAAATAAGTAAATATTAGAAGAAGGAAAGAAAGAAAGGAAACAAGAATCACAGTATCCTGCATATTGAATGTCAGGAACTGAATTAGCTTATCCACCGTCTTTTCAACTTCTTTTAGTATTTTCAGACTGGCATTTATTGAACTATCTTACTCACTCTGAAAAGCAAGACTCCCCTGGCTCTGCTCGCAGTGCGGACTATGCAGAAATACATAAATATTTCTGGCCTAAATATGGGCAGAGCCTGTGGGACCCCGCCGGGCGCTGGGCTCGGCATCAGCGCACAGCCGGCGCAAGACCCTGGCGGCGGCGGGACCGAGGCAGGTCTGCTGCTATGGTTTCCAGGGCTTCTCAGAGACGGTGGAGGAAAAGGAATCAGGCAGACAGGCTGCTAACAAGGGGGAACAGTTTACAGTTTCACCGAAGGAGAGAATGTAAATAAATAAAAATGCCCCTGAGAACTGAAAGCATCTGATAGAAGGAAGAAGTAACAACAAAAAGGCAGCAGAGATGGGCGGGGCGACAAACCCAAGGGCGTGAAAGCTCTTTCCGAGGTTTTAACTTAGAGGTTTCAACTTGTAAGGACCACAGGGACTTGCGTGGCTCTAACAACGTCAGTGAGGCATACAAGGTAAATCCAGTAACAGTCTGTTTAAGATGTAAAATACAGTTAACAGTTTGGAAAGGTAACTCCCCCTAATGGGTTGAAAGCTGTCAATTACCCAGAGAAACTGGTTAAAAACAGCTTCTCTCTTCTACTTGGAGAGTGAGAGCTTCCCAGCTTCCTTGCGAATGTGGGTACCGACTACTTACCTTCACGACAAACGGAGTTTCAAGTATGCGGAATTCTGAAGCCCTGGGAGAGCTCTGACGCGATCCTTTCTGCTGGGATCTTGACTGTAGTGAACTGGACGCTTGGTACAAAGGAGACTGTGGGGGGGTTTGCTGAGTGAATCTCAAACGCTGAGGAGGCTGGGGCATGGGATAGACGACCAAATCCAGTGGTCTGTAATCAAGGCACACACACAGGGCACAGAGAGATCCGAGTAACTCACTTGCCGACAGATTCATTTGCTAGACTCATTTTTATGAGCACGTACAAATTCCCGGCACCTGCACAGGACCTACATAACGAATCCTGGCGTGCTCTGCCGTTATGGCTTTTACTGCAATGCAAGGATGATCACCAAGCCACACACAATCTTTATTTTTTCAAATTAATGAGGACAGTGACAAAATGGAATCCCAAGATTCTGCTGAATGTTTTCTAGAAGGTCCTGGGTGTACTTCACACAAATGATATAATTAATCTCATCAATAATTTGTATTAAGCATGCATAGTTCCAACACCTTAAAAACTTAATTTACAGGTAAAGAATTTACATTCAAAGTGAAAATTCAGGTTACAAATCCTGATGGACCATTTATTTGCATAGGTCACTCCTCCCCCGATGTCCTCATAAACAGTCTGCTTGATGGTTATATTTTGTAGCAATAAGAACAAAACATTTTTACTTCCCCCAAATGACCCTATGGTTCAGCTGCGAAGAACCAGAGAGGTACCGCCTGTCTGGTGCCCGGGAATCTCCCCCACCCCCGCCGTCCTTGCCCTTCTGTTCTCTACATTCAAGTGAGACTTTCATGACTGGGCCAGTAGATGAACACAGTTCACAGACGGGGGCTTTAAGACTCCACCTGTGGCCTGGTGGGAAACATTTGCAGGAAGCATTATCTTAATAATGCTTATTATTCTGTACTAATAAGCATAGCCTTGAGATTTCCACCAAACCAAAAATACCCAATCAGGCCACTAAATATTTCTTTCTCTGTTGCCTGTTCCAATTCTTGTTTTCCTTCTCTGGCTCACTGGTATTCAAAAATCTGTAATTGTAAACTGCTCACTTTTAGACTGAACTATCCCAAATAGGTGTTTTGTTAAATGCCTTTGCACTGTGTTAATATTTATGCTCAAGGTGCCTATTTATAAACGATCCTCAAAAGCACGGCCTGTGTAACAAAGTTACCTACTTAGTAAATGAGAAACTCTTATACTCGTAAGACCTAATATATATAAATTCTACTAAATCAATTAAAGAAAAGACATTTTTTGATTATCGTATTTCCTTTAAAAATGTGGTTCTTAGGATTTCTACAATTCTTAGACCACTGTAACAGTAAGTAATGCATTTCAGGTCATACGCACACACAAAACATAAATTACATAGAATAGCATATATACATATATGCCTTACTATATGCAGTGCCCACTGACATTACCTTTCTGTTTTGTGGAAAGACATGCTAGTCACAATCCATTAAATTTACGTACTACTCACTAATGCAAACCAGTTTGAAAAAACAGAATTAGGGAATGGAATGATTTCTATAAAAGTAAATATTCACACCTCAATGGACTTTCTTCCATGTGAGTTAATCATAGCTTTGAAGGATTCTCAATACTTCCTTTTCTTTAGGTCCTTAGGCCATTAGTCATGAGTCTGAAAACTTTTATTATTGTTCCCTTCTTGAACCCCAGATCTATTAAAGTACAAAGGGACTGAGAAAAAGTGACTTGTGGGGGGAAAAAAAAATGTAACTACTGACAGGAAAACAGAATGACAATAATAATGACTTTTATCTGAGATAATCTTCTTGGTAATAAAAACAACCTCGACCTAATTAAATCTAACCCCCAAACAGAAAACCTTGTAAAGCTTTGAAAATACATATGCCCACTTTACTATAAAAAGCTTTGGCCCCAACTGTTTGTAAATTACTAATTTCTTCCAAGTACTTTAAATTCAGATCATCTGATTCTCCCAAAATAATGTAATTTCGTTCTTGATAAGATGTAAACGATCAGTTACGTACAACAATCATGAGCCTGGTATTAAAGACAAGGAATCAAACGTTAAGAGACACCTGATTGTTCTCTGCTACTGAGGACATGAATACTTTTTCCAACAATCCAATATTTTAAATGAAACACAATCACAATTTCATCTTGGATGCAAAACTTCAACTTAACTATTTCCTTTCCTAAAACACAGTTGAAGATGGACAAGTATGACTGCATCTGAATCCATGTAGGCATTTAGCGGGCTCTGCCAGCACAGGACAAAGTTCCAGTGAGCCAACCAAGATTAGTCACAAATTATACAAACAACCTTCAGTCACAGATCAGTCAACAAGGAAATTATATTAAAGAAAGCAAGTTAATAGTTTACTTTGCTCATGATTTTAATAAAACAAAGTTTGCTTCTTTCCACTAAGCAATCTGAAATCATTCAGCGAAAATTCTAAGTAGACTAGCAGCTGGTGTAAAGTTCCCTAAAATTACTTATACAACTTACCAAGTTATAAAAAAATTAAAAACAAGCATAAAAACTCATTCAAGGATTTAAAATAAAGTTTAAAGATAATTAAAAATTACAATGCAAGTATTATCTAACATTGTGACTTCAGAATGATTTAATTAAAGTCTTACCTAGAAACTTTTTGTGATGCTTTTAAAATTGGTGTTCCAACAAATGCCTCAGGCATTTTTGTATGTGAGATAGAAGGAGAAGGTCCTTCTGGTTTAGGACTACAAAGAAAATAAAAATTTAACTTTGGATTATGTATTATGAAGAGTATTATGTTAAAATATGCTTTAAGAAGGTGGGAGAGGGGGTTCCTGGGTGGCGCAGTCAAGTTGAGCGTTTGACTCTTGATTTCAGTTCAGGTCACAATCTCACGAATCATGGGATCAAGCGCAGAGCCTGCTTGGGATTCTCTCTCTCTCTCTCTCTCTCTCTCTTTCTCACGAATCATGGGATCGAGGGCAGAGCCTGCTTGGGATTCTCTCTCTCTCTCTCTCTCTCTCTCTCTCTTCCCCTTTCCCTCTCTCTCTGCCCCTCCCACACTTGTATGCATTCTCTCTCACTCTCAAAATAAACAAACTTAAAAAAATGAGAAGTGATTAGAGAGGAGAGGAGGGCTTTCACTTTTTACTTTGTACATTTCTGCTTAGTTACAAATAACAATAAATATAAATGCCTTTAAATTTAAAGACAAAAAAAATTCTTCTTACAATAAGAACAGTCAACATACAAATTCTTCCTTTTTGCACACACTAGTAAACTCTAAGGCTGGATCGCTGATGATGGCTTCTGACCTCCAGGGAGGCTTAGCGAGCAGCCAGGCAGTCCCAGGGTGTGAGGAGAGCGTACCTGCTGCAGGCTGATGGGCCGTCCGCAGGGTCACTGTTCTCCCAGACCTCTCCGATTTTAGACAACACGCTGCTGATGAACGTAGATCTTGTTAACACAGTCCCTGTTCTGGTCTGCTTGGTAACAGTGGACAATGGTTTGGGTCTAGAAACTGTAATACAAAGAATGCAAGGTTTAATTTCATCTCTAATACCAGGATTTTACTAGATTAATATGAAAGAGCAACTGGAAAACAGGGGTCACGAGATAAGAGTAGTTTAAAATTATACTTGGCTTAGCAACATCTATGCAGCGAGATTTAACAACTTGAGCTTTCAGGAGGCAGTAAAAATATTACTTGACATGTTCTCTAATAGCTGCACGGGAGTGTCCAAATGAAATACAATGAGTTCTTTTATTCCCTACTACACTGCTAAATTATAAACACTTCCAAGAAAGCTTTATATCGGGGGGAGGAAGGATGGGAAGGGTCAGCTAGAATGGACAGTAAAAAAAAAAAGCAGTACTGTAATGAATCAAAGCAAAAGTGAGCTGAAGAGAAGATAACAGTGTTTTCAGAAGGTAATCATTTTATATCCTTCTCACCTGATAGTTTATGATAGTTTTCAGTGAAATCTTATTACCTTCTTGAAGCACTGGTGATGTGGACAGATGGTAAGGCTTAGCTTGCTCAAAGGCTAATTTCCGCTGGATTTTAGGAAGGACTTTCCCATATTGGTCTATTATCGCATTCCGAATCTCTGATCTCTCTCGCAGAAGAGGGTCACGATCATTCTATTGAACATGCCGTGATTGGTAAAGATTTAATCTTCAAATCATTAAGTGCTATGTTTACATATTTACCATTTAGAACAGAATTCTGCACACCTGAGAATGTCTTCCTCCTTCCTACATATCCCTTCCTCCTGAGCCAGGACCTCTGAGGCACACCTAACTGCATTGGCAGTCCCTGCCCATCGGCCTCGGTCCTTCACAACTACTAAAACAGCGGCAGTTCACTGAACGTCTACGCGGTCAGGCACCATGTAGCTCCGGACACACCTCTACGCACCCCCACAAAGAGACCTTGTCATTTTACAGATGAGGAGCCGAGGCTCAGAGGATGTTTCTAGCACAGAGTGCAGAGCAGAGTCCATCGGACCCCTGAGCCCGTGCTCCTCGCACTGTGAGAACTCCGACTGCCCGCTTGCCTCTTCCTCTTGTTCCCGAGTGAGGGGCTTAGCCTGGCAATAACTGTGGGCAGTCGGCTCAAAAGAAACGGCACACGTGAGAGAATTAGGGAAGCACTGACACCCTGTTGCCCATCTGCTACAGAAAGCAAGGAGGGGATTCTCCGAGCTCAGGATTATGTAACAAACCCAGTGGTTACCAAAGCACAAACTCTTACAGAGCAAAGTCACCAGCTTCCCTGTTCTCCTGTCCCCCCAAATGAAACAAGTTTCACTCTACCGTGAGGTTGGCCTTCAGAGTTTGGTTCAGCCTCAGGGCAGAGGCGTAATTGGCACGCTGCAAATAGTGAACTAGAAGGAATTCCTGATTTCGAACATTGGGGCTGGACTGCAGAAACCGCACCAAGCACTCCTGGGAAGAAGCACAAACACGCGTAAGCCACTGACTGCCCTGAACTTCTGACCGGCTGGGGTGGGGGGTCCTCACCTGCTCGGTGTCTGTGAAGGGCAGCTGCAGCAAGTCCTCCATGAGCCCCGTCTCCTGGCAGACCTCATATGTGTGCCTCAGGAGGTCCTCCGCGCTCAGGCCAGTGGAGTGCTGTCTCAGGAAAGCCCACGCCTCCACCACATACCTGGAACCGGTGTTCAGCACGATTTCGTGTTAGAAAAGAGTGCGAGGTACTCAAAACAAGCGATCCACCTACAGAATCTTTGATGAAATACTCATTGTCACGGGCGCCCATGCGGCTCACTCGGTTACGAGTCCGATGCTTGGTTTCAGCTCAGATCTTGCTCGCACCATTTGTGAGCTTGAGCCCTGCACAGGGCGCTGCACTGACAGCACAGAGCCTGCTTGGGATTCTCTCCTGTTTCTCTCTCCCTTGCTCACTCATTCGGTTTGTCTCTCAAAAAAAAAAAAAACAACAAAAAACAAAAAACTACTGATCATTGCATAATGACGTTTGCTAACGCCAACAAGAAGACTTCCCGTGATGCTGTTCTGGACTATTACTCATGTGTAAACAGGAAATCTCGGTAAGGACACGAGCTAACGTGGTCTGGGTGGAGGAAGGGAAGGGTAGTGGTGCGGCAGAGAAAAGTGCCTCTCATGGAAGAGACCCCCAGCGTGCAGACAGTGGACATGGAACAGTGTTTACGGGCCGGTGATGGGCTTACTTAGCTCAGTAAAAGAACACTGTGACTGTGTTCTTTAAGTAAGATCTAATTAGAGAACACGGGTTCAGTTAGACACTTTTGGGGGCGCCTGGGTGGCTTAGTCGGTTAAGCGTCCGACTTTCGCTTAGGTCATGATCTCGCGGTTCGTGGGTTCGAGCCCCGCGTCGGGCTCTGTGCAGACTGCCAGCTCAGAGCCTGGAGCCTGTTTCAGTCTGTGACTCCCTCTCTCTCTGACCCTCCCCAGCTCACACTGTCTCTCTCTCACTCTCTCTCCTAGAAATAAAAATAAAAATAAATTAAAAAAAAAATTAGACTTTTGGACATCGCATGGGGGCCAGGAGGCTATCCTTCCATGGGCAATAAGACCATCAAATAAGCAGTGTTTCTCATGATATACTGTTAAGTGGAAAAAAAAAAATAAAGCAAGCTTACAACAGTACAAACAGTAATTATTTTAAAAAATTAACCAATGAACAAAGCCTATAAACATTTACATCCTTATTACGTAGATAACAAAATGTCTTGAAAGCCAGGAGAGTATGGGGGTTTCTGGTTTTCAACAATAGAAATGAGTCAAAAGGATACACAGCACACTCCCAGCCTCTTAAGCTGCTTCTCGGTGTCCAGGCAATGCTAACAATCTCGTGACCACCACTAACAATCTAACCACCACTAAAACTCTCTCCCCCCACTTTCTGAAGAGCACTTGTTGGCATGTAATGAACCTATTTACTAAATAAACATTTATCACCATTAGCTTCTTTTAAAAAAATTTTTTAACATTTATTTTTGAGAGACAGACTGCAAATGGGGGAGGAGCAGAGAGAGAGGGAGACAGAATCCGAAGCAGGCTCCAGGCTCTGAGCCGTCAGCACAGAGCCCGACGCAGGGCTTAAACCTACGTACCGTGAGATCATGACCTGAGCTGAAGTGGAACGTTGAACTGACTGAGCCACGCAGGTGCCCCTTTCTTTCTGTTCAGTCCATATTTATTCAGCTAGCTGAATGCTTTTGGCTGATCCAAATTATTTCATTTCAACAAGTACTTCCTAATTCATTACTTTTGAGGACACTGGCAGTTTCCACTTAACCAACCCACTATTCCACTAGGGAACTTATCTTCTATCTGAGATGGAGAGATTCAACTCTCTCTTCTCAGAGATGCACTGTTTAACACAAGAGAACAAAGAAAACACTGATTTTCAGAGTGCTGGCACTGAGGTGGTGTTTGGCTCATTAAGGACAATTTGCCGCGAGTAAAGTGACTGTTTTCTAAAAATATAAAAATGACCAATCGACAGAACTAGAAAAAAATGAGTTGTATAAGACAGTTACATTCAAGTAAGAAATACTAGCTCCAAGCAACTTCCCCTACTAATTTGGTTAGTAAGGAAACCCGATAATCAGATCACTGTATTTCCAATCATGACATTTAACTTGTCGCCATTACATACATGACAGATAATGTAACTGCAGTAGCATATATGTGTTGCTATAATATAAATGGCAAATATCATATTGAGTAGAGAACATTATTAAAATATGGCAAAGGGGGGGGCGCCTGGGTGGCTTAGTCGGTTAAGCGTCCGACTTTCGCTTAGGTCATGATCTCACGGTTCGTGGGTTCCAGCCCCGCGTCGGGCTCTGTGCTGACTGTCAGCTCAGAGCCTGGAGCCTGTTTCAGTCTGTGACTCCCTCTCTCTCTGACCCTCCCCTGCTCACGCTGTCTCTCTCTGTCTCTTAGAAATAAATAAAAACATTAAAAAAAAAATGGCAAAGGGAAGAAGCAAAGTAAAGATACAACCTGCTCAAATCTGGCCAAAGTATTTAAGACACCAAACCTAATTTTACAACCCAGGATGACTTCATCCTACCTCTATATTTTTGGCTCCTTTTCAGAAGCTACTCAAACCTCAACTGCCCATGGGGCAGACTGCAATACTGACAATTAGCAGCAGATATAATTTGTTTTTTTTAAATGAAATATTTTTTCAAGTTTACTTGAGACGGCGCATGCATGTGAGTAGGGGAGGGGCTGAGAGCAAGGGGGAGAGAGAACCCCAAGCAGGCTCCGCACGGACAGTGGGTGGGGAGCTCCATGCAGAGCACCATGAGAGCATGACAGAGCCACCCAAGGAGCATCCCGCCACAGGTATCATTTTAAACCTCAGGTGGGATTCCCATCATTCAACATACTCCTTATTCATCCTTTTCTATGGCAAAAGGTTTTTTAACATTTTTTTCCTAACTTTGAAAGATGAAGAATCCTAAGAATGGATATCATGTAACACAACCAAAGCAGAATATTATGTACTGTCGATTTCACTGACTCTGTTTTACTGATGTATGATCAAGACTTTGACTGTAGATTCAGAATACGGACTCACCTGTTAGAAAGCAGAACGGTGAGGTGAAGGAGGACGTCGTCGACACTGGACACCGTGGGCTTCATGGTCTGGATGTACCTGAGGGCCTGTCTGTGCTCGCCCTGACTCATAAAGGCTTGAATAATCTTCGAATGCTGCCACGACACAGGTTTTGCAGTGCTTGGGTGAAACAGGAGATCCAAGCCGCTCTGCGAAGAGGACACGAAACTTGGTGAGCACAAACAAGGCGCGCCGTGTTGCGACAAAGCAGCTGAGCTCTAAAAAGACAGGCCATGCTAGAGCCACGCAGAGCAGTTTAAATGCAACCTTTAAAGATCTCCTTTAACCCATGGTATATTTTAAGTAAAAGCCTTATCAAAAGCTTCTTTTGAGGCCTCGTTAAGCTATTATATGAAGCTTTCTACCTCCACCGTCAGGCTCAATGCCAAGGCCTGCCTTCTACAGCAACACGCCTAACAGATCTCTAACAGAAAAATCACCGTATTTGTACTGTTTGTACTGTTAGTAATTGTTTACTATTTCTTTCCTTCTTTGGACAGTATGGAACCTGGGGTTCTGAACTGTTTTATCTTTGTATCCTCACTGGCTAAGACAGTGCCTGGTAAAGGCACTGACTGAACAGAGTCCTTAAATTCTCTCTCAAAGCAGAATGTATCGTATCTTTAATATCACAACTCAGCTATGTACTTCCTTCTAAAATCTTAATCGTGTATGAACGTTTACATTCTAAGTGACCAGACTTACCCCATAATCATTATGATCTATCAGCCAAAACCCTTGGATAAGTTTAACCTGGCCCCATGAAATGGCAAAGGCAGTCGGAAATGATTCGATGCAAGCATCTGTTTTGTTTGGGAAGGAGTACATGATATCAAGTAACAAATAAATGGTCTTTAAAAAGGAGGGTTAAGGGCAATAAACAAGAAGAAACCCCCCACCTATCCACTTGTATTAGGCAGCGACACACCACAGCAGCGAAGCGGCTTGAAGGGGCTGCTGTTGAGCGCTTGGAAAGCCCGAATGGATAACCAACCACGGTAGTTTTACTAAATGTGGGTGTAGCCAATCTACACTCGACCTCACTGGTTCTCAACACTAAGTACCACCACGAAGGAGGAAGACTAAAGCATACTTTCTTCAGGAAGCCAGTGGCTTATGAGCAAACTGAAGAAGCAGAGCTACAGACAAAACTCCAGGTAGGCAGCCAAACCCAGCATCTTAAAGCAAACCCATCAAGTCTCTTATAAACTATGAATGGAACCACATGTTTTTAGATAAAGAAACCAACATGAGTACAACAGTCTTACTGCAAAGATCACTGGGCTCCAAGGCAATACCTAAGGTAATAGAAAGCTCACTTCTCGTGTGTTCGATTGAACACAGAGGTTAACCTCACTAAGAAGGAGCATTTGGCCGGCAATGTTTCACAGTCATTCTAACTTTGGTACCATCCCGGGCACATGGTATAGTCTGAGGAGAGTCCTGGACGCCGTCCCTAGAAAGTTAAGCACCAAACACAATTCTGCATGGCTTCAGGTCTGAACTGAACCCGACCAACAGACCCCGGCTTAATTTTTCCTTTAGAAAAGTTTCCAGTATGAAACGGAGACTGGTTTAGGTTGTGTGAGGCTCTCTCCACTCTGCGATCTGATGGCTCGGGTAACGCATGAGTTACGGGACAGCATTTAAAGGATACGATGGCGTATTTGCTTGCTTCTGTCACATCGTCTAGTAGGTATATGTCCAGTAGTGCCTATGAAAGGACAAGACATTCAGTGTGTTTTATACACTCATTCACTCATGCTCCCTGGTTTCCCCAGCCTGTGCCGGGAGTGAAAAATAGAGCTAAGCATGTCTCCTGCTCCACACCTCTGCTGTCGGGCACTTACGTGTAGACTGCTGGGGGGGTATTTTCCTGTGCCTCCTTCATCCCGTTTCCACAGTTTCTCCACACTATCTCCCAGCTGAGAAACCAACCCGTCGATCATCAAGTAATCAGGATTCCACTTTCCTCTGAAAAGGGCAACAATCAGGATTATTTAATATTAGCACGGATTCCTATTATCAGAACAAGAGGCATCAAAGCCTTAAAAGTAACAATCCTGACAATCAAAAGGAGAAGAGACTTGACTTGCTAAGGGCCCCACTTAGCATCAAGTGAGCCCCAGTCATCAAGAACCAGTTAGGCCCCGAAGAGGCCTCCGGCTGGGGTACCAGCAGGCCAGCGTGGGAAGGTCAGGTCCCGGGGAGAACCGGGTCCCACCTGCCAGGTGCCTGAGGCGATTCAGAAAGTTTAGCAAATTGGCTCACACACTCTGGAAGTAACAGATCTAGAATTTTCAGATATGTCTAATAAGTCTCCCAAGACCGTGGTCAGTCTCCAAAATTATTAGTTCTTCCAAAGCACTGGACCCCTCACTGGCCACGCACCAAAGTTCCAGAAGCCACTGCCTTCTAGGCACTGCTCTCTGGGTGACTGTGACCTCGCGCCCGGCACCTGGGCGAGCCAGCGAGGTCAGGGCTGTGGGCTGTGGTACTACCGAGCCATTCCAGCCCGAGGAAGAAGGCGCAGAGTCCAGAGGCAGAGCTGAGGCTCACTCCCTGCTCTTTCTTCTAGTGCTTCTGCTTCCTTATTTCAAAGGACTCAATGAGGCTAACAGTCATGTATTTTCAAAAAGAAATAAAGGAAATAAAAAAACAGAAAAGAGTGGGTGAAGTGATGAACCGCAGCTGTTAATGGAAAGAACGTGACACGCCTAACTGGTGCTATGTTTTATGCTTTTTTGAGGACTCGGAGCTTCTAGTCTTTTTCTGAATATGAATGCTCAGGAAAAATACACACAGGCTCTCCTCTATTAAACCAATCATGGGAACTACTTAGATTAGGAAATACTGAGGGGCTACACTCAAGTTTCAGAGTAAAGGTGGTAACCCTTAGGTCAAGGTAGACAGGCAGACATTACCACTAAAATGATAAGGCTGGCAACAAGTCCTGTCACCATACTTGAGAATTCCACACATTTTGGCCTCTGCAGGATGATGAATTCTGTTCTGAGAAAGCAATGACTTCTTACAAAAGCAATTGCTAAAATGTTCTGGAAGGTTCCAGACATACCGTACCTGGAGAGACGCTCACACTTCTGTCGACGGCTGTTGTAGTAGTTCTGGATGACGGGGTAGTTGTAGCACAGGCGGGGCAGGGGCGCGGCATCGTCTAGACATTGGTTAAGGGTCAGGAAAAGGTCAGTAAGATCTCCAAAACATCCCAACGCTACTCGAGGTTACGCACATTAACGCTTTACTACATTCATAGGATGTTGTTTAACCTGCAGGTTTCCTAAATTTAAGTACTAAACTTACTTAAATATAGTAAGTGAATTTAAGTAGTAAACAAATGTCATCAGCAGATCCAGAAATGAGAAAAGAGAGTCTCTTGTGACAGTCTGTAAACACAAGGGTGCTGGCTTAAAACTCTGGAAAAGCTATTCTAGAAAATGATTCTACTCCCTTAATCACAAATGATAACTGAAAGCCAGCAATGTTGACCAGTTAAGTAAAATCAAAGGGCATAAGGGAAGGGTAAGATCAGCAGCGATCATGCACAGGAAAGACGTGCTTCTAAACAGAATCTAATGTGTGTCCCAGACATGCAAGAAGTTAGAGGCTTTAGAAGTGCTCTAAGCAAACATGGCCCAAGTCCAATTCTCTAATTCTTGGTATTGGCATAAATTATTAGGTAAAAGGAGGTATTCAACAGACGGCAAATAATATTGGTTAATAATCATTCTTAAGAGAACTCATAAGGAGAAAAAGAACAGTAAGTTGGATTAGAAAACCCACAGCTGAATGGGTCTGAACACAGCTGGTGATCTCGCCGACCCCTCGTTCAGAGCCCTGTGCTGTGTCATTCGGCCCAGGGAGTGACGTGCGCGCGCCTGGGAGCAGCGCGGGGCGAGGCTCCCAACAAAAAGTGCGAAAGGACAGAAGGAGGTAAGAACAGGGGAAAACCTGAGTGAGGTGCTGGAGGAAAGGAAATCTGAAACCTGAGAACCGCCAAATGATAATGACTTAAGAAGGAGTCCACGCCCGGAACTCTGTTACCTGAGCCCTCTGGCAGCAGCCCTGAGCGACAGAACCACAGCACCACTTGTGTGTAGCGGCAGACAAGGCAGGTCACCAGGCACTTCCTGTGGAGGTCCTTAAGGCCTGTGGAGGAGGGTCAAACACCAGATACGCAACGCGCACGCTGTCAACCACATGTGAAACTCAACACACTCGGCGGTTCTCAAAAACTAATTATTTGGTGATTTTTTAACAGGATATGTGTGTTTCTGAACACCCTTGGCTTGAACAAGTAATCTCCAAAATGCTTAAGTAACTTTCCAAGTAGGCATTTTTGGGAAATCTGATTCCACCTCAGCTGTTTCCATTTACTTAATTTCAGAAGCCGAATCTAGACATTACTATAAACTAGTAGAGTAATATTAACATATAGCCTGTTCAAACCAGGCCTTTAAATGAAATTGGCTATTTTTTTGTTTATATGGCAAAACAGAGACCAAACATTTACAATGACTTCTGTGAATAAAAACGAGTAATTTAAGAATTCGAAACTCCAATGTTAGTATGTACTCCACCCCAATGTTCAGAAAATTTAACCCTCAAATTTCCCATGCTTATTTACTTATTTAAGCAGGGGCTCATGGCACATGGAATAACATTCTGTAGTTTCCATTAAAAAACAAACACAAGAACCAACGCCTCACCACAATGATGCATCTAAGACACGGATGCTTATTGTTTCTCGAAGCCGGAAGTAAAATTGAAATAAAAACTCATCTACAGAAGACAAAGCACACACCTCTCTCAGTGATGTCTTGGGCCTCCCTCACGAAACAGTTTAAGACGGAATTGAGGTTGCTAAGAAGCAAGCAGCACTGCCGAAGGGACTGTATGGTTTGCGTATCGATGAAGCGACACGAGCCATCAAACAATGGTGTACCTTCCAAGGATAAAATACAAGATTCGTTTGGACACAATAAACAGGAATTAATTAAAATCACAAATGCAGTATTTATCAAACTCCTATTAACCACAGAATCAGTCTACACATTATAAGTTTTGCAAAACACAAACCTCAAGAGCCCCAGATGGGACAAATACAAATTACTATTTTTTATGAGGCACAACAAGGGTAGCGATACGTGAACAGAGGAAAGTGATCGAGAATCAACTTCAGATTCACTACAAATTAGTTCATTAAATGCTTCTCCTCCAAATAAAGCTTTCAGCGCAGATCTCTTACATACAGTGCTGTTTTGGGATTAGTATTTTACAAAAACTCTTCCTCCACCTCCAGTCTTCAAAAGCGAGACACTAAAATGAAGACTCAGATAAAGACTTTATTATAATAAAATTGCATGCTTGTTACAATTCCTTGTAGATTTGGTTGTCCTTTCATTTCAAACTCAAGATTGAGTTTGTAAATTCATTTTTTTGGGGAAAAATGGGTATTTTAGTTGCTACTAGTTACACCTTTTAGGTAAGATTTAATCTCATTAATATTTAATGGGTAATTAAACCACAAAACAAATATCCTAATCAGAAATCCTTCCTCAAATGACAAGCTCTACTTCCAATACATTTAAAATATTAGGCTTCGCACTTTAATTACATTTAGGTTATAAAAAAAATTTTTTTTAACATTTTATTTATTTTTGAGAGAGAGACAGAGACAGCATGAGCACGGGAGGGTCAGAGAGGGAGGGAGACACGGAATGCAAAGCAGGCTCCAGGCTCTGAGCTAGCTGTCAGCACAGAGCCCAACGCAGGGCTCGAACCCACAAACTGTGAGATCATGGCCTGAGCTGAAGTTGGACACTTAACCAACTGAGCCACCCAGGTGCCCCCTACATTTAGGTTTAAAAAAAAAAACTCCATTAACTAATAATGAAAGTTCAAGGCAGCAATAATGGCAGAGTTACCAAGTTCAAGCCTGAAGCACATTATACTCTTATATAAGAAAGGCATACAATTTTTGAACTAATCTGAAATTTTTTTTACACGAGTTACAGAACCATAACCAATCCTGAAAACATTTTCCTCTCAAAAAAATACATTTTTACTCTGATTCTGAACTATTAGGTGTTTGTCCCTCACTTCAAATGTACTAAGTAATCACCAAAATATTTAAAACTATTTCATGTTTATAATGTTATTAAATATGCCCTAAAAATACTATAGAACCCCAGGTCTTCCGACAAAACTTGAAAATCCTCTAAGAATAATTTACTTAAAAAGTCCATTTGTTCATTCATCATTGACACGATGATAGAAGTAACAAAAACATATACATCTAAAACTTAAATTTTACTTTCATGTACAGGGCAATCACATACATTTTTTGCACAAATTAGGCATTAGTGTTTAATGCTCACAGGACACCTCAAAACTCAAAGTGTACAAAAAATAAGCAAAACTGTTAAGAAAAAGGACTTTGAACGACTGATAAAAACATCTGTTCGTAGAAGACAGAGATTTTTGCCCTCCTATTCAGCCTTTTTATAGTCATAAATATTTTAAACAGAAAGTAAACAGAGGAGCTTCTGGGGTTAACTGGCATATTCTAACTCCATCATCAGCATGTTTTATAATTAATCTCATAAGATCAAAAATTAGAATTCCAATTCTTGGTATTGGACACATCTTAACATGTGCCAGTTTAACAATGTGTTGCAAACTCTTGCTCAAGAAAGAATTTGGTCGGGGTGCCTGGACGGCTCAGTGGTGGAGCGTGGGACTTTTGATCCTGAGGTTGGGAGTTAGAGCCCCACGCTGGGTGTAGAAATTAAAAATAAAGTATTTTTTAATTTTCAAAACGTTTTTATTTTAGAGAGAGAGTGCGCAAGTGGGAGGGGGCAGAGAAGAGAGGGAGAGAGAGAGGGAGAGGGAGGGAGAGAGAGGGAGAGAGAGGGAGAGAGAGGGGGAGAGAGAGAGAGAAAATCCTAAGCAGGCTCCGTGCTCACTGCGAGCCTGATGCAGGACTCGAAGTCACAACCCTGGGATCAGGACCTGAGCCGAAATCAAAAGTTGGAAGCTCAACTGACTGAGCCACCCAGGCACCCCCAAAATAAAATCTTTGAAAATCAAACAAAAATAATAATTTTGTCACCCCAATTTAAAAAGAAATGGTATTCTTTTTATTAAAGATAAAAAGAGCTCACAACGTCAAAATGATTAAAAGTTGTCATGTACTTAAAACATATACTAGGGGCGCCTGGGTGGCTTAGTCGGTTAAGCGTCCGACTTTCACTTGGGTCATGATCTCGCGGTTCGTGGGTTCAAGCCCCACGTCGGGCTCTGTGCTGACTGCCAGCTCAGAGCCTAGAGCCTGTTTCAGTCTGTGACTCCCTCTCTCTCTGACCCTCCCCTGCTCATGCTGTCTCTCTCTCTCTCCCCTAGAAATAAACAAAAACAAAAACAAAAACATATGCTAAAGTTAATGTTTTAATATAATACTTACACAGCCTGTCAAATTCCTCTTTTGTGAAAATCACTTTATTCCAGGTCCATTCAAGAACAAAGCGCAGATTAGCAGCAGAATTTGGTTGTTCTTATTTGTAAATATCAATGGAAAAAATAAAGAAATTATTAATTACAAACAAGAAATTAGTAACTTCCGGGGAAAAGAGAGCCGCCACCCTGATCAAGCGAGCAACGTTAAGTTCAACAGTAACAGAGACAAGCAGGTACTGCCCCCTCCTGGTGAAACACAGCAAGGAGCACGTCCTTTTATGCAGTGCTGTTGTGAAATGTGTAAAATCTGAATCTACTATGGGGAAAGAGTAACACACACACACTGAAAGGCTGTCTACAAAAACAAACACACACTGAAAGGTTGTCTACAAAACAACAGGCTTATATTTCTTTTAAAATGTCAATTTCTTCAAAGATAGCGCCCTAGGAATCGTACAGGACTAAGAGAAATTTAAAAGACATAAACACTAAACACAAAGTATATTCCGGATTCCCTACCCCTATAAATGCTACAAAGGACATTACTGGCCTGATGAATAAGATTCCAGTAAGGTCTGGAGATCAGATAACAACATGTATTAATGTTTTCCTGATTTTTAGAAACACAAAGTGGTTTGGTAATATAAGTTTTTTTTCTTGGAAAAAAACACTGAAATGTTACTTACAATTAAAGAAACCTGACATCCTAAACTTAGTCTCAAATGACTCAGAACAAAAATAATGTGTGCAGTACGTGGTTGTAAAGAAGAGGACACACACCATGAGGATGAATTCCAGAGAATTCTGCTGAGTGAAAAAAGAGTCAACCCCAAAGTTTACGTACACTGTAATTACATTTACAAAGTTTTTAAAAATGTGTGTTTATTTTTGAGACACAGAGACAGAGCACGAGCAGGGAGAGAGAGAGGGAGACACAGAATCCAAAGCAGGCTATGGGCTCTGAGCTGTCAGCACAGAGTCCAATGCGGGGCTCCAACTCACAAACCGTGAGATCATGACCTGAGCCGAAGTTGGATACTTAACTGACTGAGCCACCCAGGTGCCCCATGAACATTTTTGAAATGACAAAATTATAGAAGTAGAGAACAGATTGGTGGCTGCCAAGGGTTAATGGGGGTGGGTAATGGCAGGCATGGCTATAAAAAGGGCAACGTGGGGGCACTGACTGAGATGCTGTACTAGAGGTTGCCCAGGCCTTCCCAGGGGAAGGCGATGGTGAAAGGGTACACGGGATGTCTACATGATGTCTTAAAGCTACGATGTCAATCAATAATCATCTCAAAATAAAGCTTAACTAACTCCCCCCGCAATGAATAATTAAAAATTTTTTAAATACAAAAATAATTTTTTATTTGTTAAAAACTAAGATCTTACCTTCTGCTATCCACTTGTTGATGCATCCAGTCAAAAGTCCCAGGGAACTCGTATGGATTGCTGCCGACAATATAGCTTCTAACTGTTCTTCCTAAACCACACATTAAAAGTAAGACAAGAAGATAAAGGACCTGTGATCCCAGGCTCAGAGACAGCAAGTTCAATAAGAGGACACATGGGTAGAGGCTTAAACATCCTGACCCGCTAGACCGCTGTAAACCAGAAGCCAGACATGGACGCCACTTGCAGTGACGCGGCCTCACTGCAAGGCTCACATTGGACAGTGGGAACGTAAAATGGTAAAAGTCACTTTGGGAAACAGTTGTAGATTCTGGTCACCTCAGACCTGGCAACTCCATACCCAAGAAAAATGAAGGCACAGGCCCACACCAAAAATGTCCATGAGATGTTATTCTTAATAGTCCCCAAATGAAACCAAGCCAAATGGCCACAGGCTGACGAATGGATGAACAAAATGCGGCACATGCCTGTGCAGGCACCAAAGGGGACGAAGTACTGGTGTGTGCTACCACACAGTGAACCTGAAGTTCATACACGTGTGAAATTCCTAGGGGAAGTCAGTCAGAATGCAGATCAACAGTTATCAAAGCTGGAGGACGAAGGGGAAGGAAGGAGAAAGGGGGTCCTTTGTGGAGGCGATAAAAATGTTCTAAAACTGAATGTGGGGCCGGGTGCACAATTTCGGGAATTTATTCAAAACCACTGAATTACCCACTTTCAACGGGTGACCTAAAGTATATAAGTTATGTCTTAATAAATCTGATACTTAAAATATTGTTTAGTCACATTTAATATCCAAGAAATCTATGAATGTCATTTATTCTTTTTTCTTTTTTTCGTTTTTTTTTTTTTACAAATAACTGCATGAATAAACAGAGAGTTAGATAGGAATAGAAATGCTATGATATGATGAAGGTTCACCCAAATGAAGAAAAGCACAATTCTAAAAGGAGACTTGCTAAAGCATTTACATTATGATCAGGGACAAAACAAGTGTGTCTGCTGGTACCATTATTTTTTCCGGTTTGTGGAGGTTCTGCCAAACACTATGCAAAAATAAACAAAAATAGTAAAAGAAAAGAGGGCTACATTTCTGCCGACTGTGTACCTTGAAAATCTAAGAGATTCTAACTTGGTTAAATAGAGATTAAGGAGATATACAAAAATTAATTGCATTTTCATATGTTAGCAGCAACCATTTAGAAATGAATACAGGAAAAATGTTCTACTCACAATGAGCAAAAGACAGAATACTTAAAAGATAAAAATAGAAACAAATTCGTAAGAAAATAACCATAAACTCTTGCTGATAAATGTAAAACAAACCGTGGGTAAACGGGAAGATACACCATTTAGACTTGGATCTGATAAAAATGTCAAATCTCTCCAAACTTAGTATGTGAATATAATAAGTTTCCAAAAAGAATTCCAATGGAGGTGCTGGATAAAACCATCTTATAATTAATACAAAAAATGCCTATGAACTGACCAAAAAATACAGGGAAAAAAGGGCTACATTAGCAAATATTAAAACAGTATTTTAAAATGGCATATAAATAGATGAGATTAACAGGACAAAATTAAAACCCAGAAACAAAACCCAGTCCACCCAGACACTGGAAATCAAATAAATGTGGTATTTCAGTAGCACGGGAAAAGCCTATTCTATGTTTTTCTAAATGGTACAGAACCACTAGACTAAACATCATCTGGGAAAGAGGGGGAAAGAAAAAAAGTCAACCTTCACCTGATCTGTTACACAAAGATGAATTAAAGCTTTAAATGTTAAAGAAACATTTAAGTGTTAGATTTTTTAAGCCAGAGCTATAAAACACATTTGACCACAAAAATCAATTTGTATGTAGCAAAAGATACCATAAGACAATCCAGAAGAAAACAGCAGGAGAAATATGTATAAAATGACAGAAAAGAGAAATATGTATTTCATAAAGAATTTCTATAGACAACCCAGTAAAAAAAGGGTGAAACCTATAAATATGTCATTAATTATGATCAGCCAATAATAACATGAAACTGCACACACCTCGTCCTTTTCACATATGCAGAAGGATACATCGAGGAACAGAACGAAAAAGTCTACAGTCAAGAAGCCCACACAGCACATAATGCAAACCGGCAGGTGACTAAGAAGCGGCCGCCCAGACGGTGATCCGGGCCGAGGCGGAGACGACTGCCGGACCCCAGAAGCTTGTCTGCTCCTCCCCGGTCAGAGGCAAGTCCCACCAGCCCCCACCATCTCCCACAGTGACCCCCATCATCTCCCCTGCCTTCTGAAGGAATCATTTTCTTGCTTTTCCTTTTGTTTTACCTCTATGAACACATCACTGGAGAACGTTCTAGGAACAGACAACAGAATGCCAATACTGATGTGCCTCCGTACAGTTTAGCCAAGTTTCTAAATTCAAAGTATTCGTGTATTATTTATATAACTGGAAACAAAACCAGTTTCCAGGTTGGAGTACCAGGTTTAAAATAATCAATCACAGAAAACACTAAATGCTGTTATATCCATGCAGCTGAATTGTTTCTCATGTCAAAGTTTAAGATATTCTTGCCTTAACTAAATTTGACAACGTGTAATTAGAAAAGATTAATCAGCATTAAGTTTCCTAGAGTAAAAGGGTTGAATGGAGCACTTGGAGCACCTGGGTCTGGAGGATGACGAGCAGCTGGCTCTCTGCTGTGACCAAGCTGGAGCGCTTCGCAGGGAACGGCAGTTTCAACCCGACTCGCCTGGTCTCACTCTCTCACACCTGTGCTGCTCTCACGGGGGCTGGAAAAGGGTCCCCGGTCTGTTTTAACAGCTTCCACTCGGGTCAAGGCTGAGGCCACGATGGGGTGCCTCCTGTCCTGTGTCCTATTCGGCTACGTGAACCCAGTGTCGAGTCATGGCCTAATGGGTCCGGGGAGTGTGTGGCGTCAGCCAAACCCGAGACCACAGCTGCTGATCACGCACACTGAGCTCTACGTTACCCAACCCACCAAGGCCGAAATCACCTAGCAGATTTTTACTACAATAGAAAGCTAACGGTCTATGACCCCAAATAAACAACAAAGTTAGAGGTCACCTCACCTGAGTTAAGTTGGAAGGCTGAATATCAGCGAGTCTTGGGGACAGAAGACCAGCCATTAGACAACGATTATAACCATCAGGTATGAATTCACTGAGAGACGGTCCTGATTTCTTTAAAAAAGTCAAAGTCTGCAAAGATTGGTTAGTAAACATCAAAAACCACAACTTAAACAAATTTAACATAATTAATAAACTCATCATCCTACTTTACACTTAATGTTTTGAGTAAAATTAAAAGACACCGAACAGAAATTGCAAAAGACTCCATTTTTACGTTTCTGACAAGGAAAAGGGTTTATCGGTTCTCGAGCTAAACCAATGCTTATTAGTGATAAAGAACATTACTGATAGGGGGATTTTAGGTCACTTTTTGTTTTTATGAAAAGTAACCCTATTAACCTTCCTTATAGCTGACAGACTTGGTAACAGACCTTATGAACATAACCCCTCCATCCCCCCTCACCGCCCCCGGCGGTTTATTCCTGATTTAATGTACAAAAGACCGAATATCAAGTATAAATATGGCATTCACATGCATCTAGCTGATTATCAATTTAAACATCTGCCATTTTGTGCCTTCCTGGAAAAGTGGTTTTCAACATTAGTCATTGCCCACTCTGTGCCAGGAACCATCCTAGGCACCTTTTTTGTGTCACTTCATTTATTCATAAGCTTCCTGAGAAGAAAGAGAAGTGAGGGATGGACAGAGAGGGGTGTGGTTAAGGCACTGACCTACTTCACTCTCTTCCTGAAGGTCCAAGCAGCTAACATCCACACAAAGCTGCTAAACACAGCCCAACGCCTCTTCTGGTACGTTGCTATCAGTAACTAATGCCACTAGCCGCCAACACCACAAACCTAGAACCTACCATTTGAGCTGAAACAACAGTCGGCATAACTAACGCTACATGAAGTTTACATCCAATGACCTGACTTCAGCCCAGTTAGACACACTCTGTCCACAGTGTTAGTTGCTACCTACCTCCTTGTGAAAGCCATTACAAGTTATACGAACAATTCCTGAGTTTAATAAACAAGTGGCATCTAAAAAAGAAAAAGAAAAAACAACCGCTCACATATTATATTTTAGCACTGATACAACAAAATGTACCCTGAGACTGCTAGGCAAAGTATCAAAATCGTTGCATATGACAAGTTTTAAAACAGGGGCGCCTGGGTGGCTCAGTTGGTAAAGTGTCTGACTCTTGATTTCGGCTCAGGTCACGATCCCAGTCCATGGAATGGAGCCCCACGTCGGGCTCTCAGCAGCAGGGAGCCTGCCCGGTATTCTCTCTCCCTCCCTCTGCCCCTCCCCTGCGTGCATAAGCATGCATGCTCTCACAAAATAAGTAAACTTTAAAAAATAAATAAATAAAATAATTTTTCTAGGCACTTTTATCCTAGCAAGATACCCAGCTTCATCATAAATAATAGTTACCTTTTCTATCAAGTTCAAAATAGTGATACTTTCTTTATAAAATATCTAAGTATTAACTTTCTCACATACGTATCAAGGTAATTTCCTCAGCTACCCATGTATTAACGGTAAGGAGACATGAAGAGATAATTATATACACATGCCAAGTATACACTGTATACGTACCATATGTATATGCACACACATCACACACAAATACGCGGACACGTGTTATTTTTCTTGAAAGGTCAAGTTAAGGAAATACATACCAAAATTGTAAGTACTTGGGCTAAAAAACTGCTCAGGAGGTGGAAAGGAAGGAGGTACTCCTCGACTCAAGCTTCTCTCGTGCACCAGCACATCCAGGATATAATGGGGGAACGTCTTGCTCACGACAGAATCCAGAGACCACAATGCAAAATAAGGGCAATTATGCAGATACTCTCCTGATCTGAAAGAAAATGTTACAGAATTATTAAGGCACCAAGCTGCTACACATAAAAAATAAATACCTGGATGAGAGAGAGAGAGAAATCATACCTTAACGAATCTGGCATTTGAGCATGATACCAACGATTTATGTCAAAAAGTCCCAAATACACAGAAGGCTTTCCTTGTCCGTATACATTCACCTGCCAGGTAAATACTGAAACGCTAGTGTCAGGAGACAGCGCTAAAAGGAAAGAACGTAGTTTTGAACAATTGAATAAATCACTGCAAAGTAAAATTACCCAAAATAAAATGTCAGCAGCATTTTCTCATACAGTAAGTTTCAATTCCATTTGATATATCAAAACACACTTCCACTGCTCATTCTGTAAGAAGAGTTACATTCACTTGTATCTTAATTGTTTTCCTATTTCAAGAAGATTTTATCAAAAAGTAAACATCAGAAAAGATATATCTTGGCTTATTTTCACTTAACGCTTTGGCCACTTTGACGCGGCGGAGGTAGAAAGCAGAAAATGATTTGAATGAATATTGTCCCAACAACGGAGCAGTTAGTACAGAGCATATCAATACCTACGATGGACGGCCCAGGCGCAGGGCTTAACTCTTGAGAGGAATTCTAGCCGAGAAGGATGGATCCAGCCTTACTGTACAGGGGGGAAGACAAGCGTTTGGATGGTAGTTGGGGAATGGAAAGACAGAATCACAGTGAGAGACGGCAACAGGAGAGAAAGATGTAAGCATCCAAGAACCACCAAAGGGAAAACACAAAATGGAAGAGGGGCGTGAACGATGAGAAGAGGTGGAGTGCGGGGAGTTCTGTGTGGGGCATTTTGCTGGATGTGGCCACCAGACCACCTACCGACGCGGGACTAGAACAGAGGACACACTCAGGGCGGAGGCACTGACCATGAGCTCATGAGCCCCAATAAGAACACCAACGCTGCCAGGGCCCTGGTACACGTTCCTGGACTGAACGAACCCATCCCACAGTCCCGCTCCACCGGCACAACAGCTTCTGCAGAAGGTACAGCTGTATCACTCTGCTCACGGTGGGGGAAGGGAGGCCCTCACAACCAACGACACAGATGGGACGTGAATCCCTGCTGGATTCTAAACGCTCTGCAACTGTGAGCAAGCGAGTCTTGTTCACCAGGAAGAAGGGATGATACGGAAGGAAACAGAAAACTTGAAGGCAACCACCGCAGGCCTGCCATCACGTCTGGAAACTACACAGAGGGAACCATTACCCATGGTGTGCACGCTAATCAAACTGCAGACCTTCTCCGCCTGTTCACAGGGAGCTGGGGCAAGACTCAAGGGCCCTTCAGTAAGGGTGTCTCAAGCTACCCTGTTCTTGGGTTCCGCAGAGCAACGTGGAGAGTAACAAATACCTAGGACATCACACAGACCTAAATAAATGCTGTACTTAGTATCCCAATTTTTTAACTGCCAGGAGTATGAACTCTAAGAAGCAGAGTCTTAATAAATCTTAAGTCTGTCATAAATCTTAAATCAAGATAAATCTCAAAATCAAGCATTCCACATGATACACATTTAGAGCACTTTTTAACCAACCTTCATCCATACCTTCCTCTCTGTCGCCATGATATCGAAATTTCTCTATACTCTGGCATCCCAACAGCTTGGTATTACTAGTCTGTCCCCTCAGGGGAAACATGCCACCCGTGAGGTCCAGTGTGTATCTTTCTTCACAGTACTCTAACCCCTGAGAGAGAAAACGTATATGAACCTTAACAGAATTCTAAGCAAAGAGTCATTCAAAAACTAAATGTCCTCCAAATCTCGGGTGCCTGGGGGACTCCGTTGATTAAGTGTCAGGCTCTTGGTTTGGCTCAGGTCATGATCTCATGGTTTGTGAGTTCGAGCCCCATGTCAGGCTCTGCACGGACAGTGTGGAGGCTGCTTGGGATTCTCTCTTCCTCCCTCTTTCTCTGCCTCTCCCACTTGTTCTCAGAATAAACTTCAAAAATTAAACATGAAAAAAAAATAAATGGTCTCCAAACTTAAAGATCTTTCACACAATCCAAAGGAAACACAAAAAGGTTAAAGACTAAAGAGAACAAATCACTGAAAAGGGCTCTGCGATTTTATAGAGCATAAGACACAAAAGGCTAAATTTAGTCTCTCGAAAATAGTTACCAACAAATCTTCTAAAGCCGTTATCAAACATGGGAACCTTGCACTTTGGGCTGGAGTGTGAACTGGACTAACCACAAAAATTGCACACAAGTATACTCCAGGCCAGCAAAGCTGTTCCGTGTTCTCAGGGAAATTCTTGCTCTATAGAAGCAGCTCTTAAAATTGTTTTTGCTAATCAATCTCTTTAAAAACCTAAGAGAAGCTATGAAACTTTCTCCCCAGAAAAATCCATTGATCATAAAAAAGTCAAACCTAATTTGGAGACTCGTGGATCCTCTAACACCCACCCACATGTCTGCAAACCCTAGGCTCAGGAAGTCTGCTCTCCAGAGAGGGGAGGGAGGGCTGGCCACACCGCGAGGGGCAGCACACTTCGTCCTCAAGGATTCAGCTGGAGAAAGACTTCTGAAAGGCCGAACATTTACGTGCTTTTACAACTGTTAAATATTTTTTTTTAATTTTGGGGCGCGTGGGTGGCTCAGTCAGTTGAGCGTCTGACTTCAGGTCCGGTCATGATCTCAGAGTTTGAGTTTGAGCCCTGAGTCAGGCTGGCTGCTATCAGCACACGGCTCACTTTAGATCCTCTGTCCACCCCATCTCTATCCATCCTCTCCTCGCTCTCTTGCTCTCTCTCTCAAAAAGAAGCAGTTTAAAAATTTTTATTTATTTTTTTAAGATTTTATTTTTAAGTACCTCTACACCCAGCGTGGGGCTTGAACTCACCACCACAAGATCAAGAGTCGCGTGCTCTACTGAGCCAGTCTGGCACCCTAAGACTGTTTATAAAGTCACCCTATGGCTTACTGCTTGGTTATCAGAGCTGTTGCTCTAATAAGAAGAGCTATTTTTCTTGGGTACCAATTAGGTCACAAGATGAGTCTTGTCTAATCCCCTCATTTTAGAGGACAGTGATGGATGGCCAGGGAAGGTAACTTGGTAAAACAGCTCATCTTCTAATCCCTAATCTAACACTTTTTTCATTATACTATGAATACATTATTCACTTGAACAGAAGAGTTAATTTTTCAATATGTTGATACCTTAAGACAAAGATTAAAAAAGGCAAACAATGACAATATGGTAATAATGAAATGTATCCCCAGTACCATTTACCTCATATAAGATTTGTCCTGATGCCAAACACTTTCTATCACTGAAGGCCAGCTGAAGTAGGTGTAAACTCAAAACATCCCCTTCACTGAAAAAAAAAAACATAAAAAAAACAGAGAATAGCTGAGAAGAAACACTCAACATCACATTGATATATTAAGCATCTCTTACAGTCCAGTAAGTAACACCGAGTGCACACGACAAAACTAAGGTAAAAGTGAAGAACTTACTTGGTCGTTTTCACAAAAGGCAGTCCTTGGAAACAACTGATTTTTATTTTTTATTATTTTTTTAAATCTTTATTTCCTTTTGAGAGAGACAGAGTGCGAGCGGCAGAGGAGCAGAGAGACGGAGACACAGAGTCCAAAGCAGACTCCAGGCTCCGAGCTGTCAGCACATAGCCCTACAAAGGGCTTGAACTCACAAATCCTGAGATCATGACCTGAGCCAAAGTCACATGCTCAACCGCCTGAGCCACGCAGGCATCCCTGACTTGTATTTTTAACTGATTCTAATGAGCTTAAGCTGATCTTATTTGCAACCTTTAGGTGGCCCCTTATGTGGCAGAGACTACAGCTCTTTACCCAACATTCTTTCGCAGGGATGTGTTTGTTAACTACATGGCTGCCGAAAATGTGTTACATTTCCCAACTTTCTGTGCAGCTGGGTGCAGGAGGCCAAAGTTTCACCAACAGATGGGAACAGAACTATCCTGCGGCAACTACAGAAAGCCCTCGGTACGGGACAGCACGTCTCCGCCCCTCCTTGCTGGTCTCTTCCTCCAGCCTGTGACGCTGCTGCCTGGAACGAAGGGGCTGCCATGTACCACAGCACGATGGCTAGACAGTGTGGACGTAAAGCGGATACCGGATCGGGCGTGTGCTGCTCCAGGACACCAGCACGCAGTAAGGACTGAAAGCACACATTTCCGTACTGTCTGACTTTGAATTCTTAGTCTCTCTGGGTGATCCTTTTTTTTTTTTTTAAATAGTTTGTCAACTTGGTTTCCATTTAACACCCAGTGCTCATCTCCACAAGTGCCCTCCTCCGTGCCCATCAGCCCTGTTTGTTCTCAGCATTCAAGAGTCTCTCATGGTTTGCCTCCCTCCCCCTCCCCAACTATTTTTCCCCTTCTTCTCCCCCATGGTCCTCCATTAAGTTCCTCCTAATCCTCCTATACGTGCAAACATATGGTATTTGTCCTTCTCTGTCTGACTTATTTCGCTTAGCATAACACCCTCAAGTTCCATCCATGTTGCTACACATGGCCAGATTTCATTCTTTCTCACTGCCATGTAGTATTCCACTCTATAGATGAACCATATATATATATTTTTTAATGTTTTATTTATTTCTCAGAGAGAGACAGACGCCATGAGCAGGGGACGGTCAGAGAGAGAGGGAGTTACAGAATCTGAAACAGGCTCCAGGCTCTGAGCCAGCTGTCAGGACAGAGCCCGACATGGGGCTCGAACCCACGAACCATGAGATCATGACCTGAGGTGAAGTCAGACACTTAACCGACTTAGCCACCCAGGCGCCCCGAACCATATCTTCTTGATCCATCCATCAGTTGATGGATATTTAGGCTCTTTCCATGATTTGGCTATTGTTTTAGAGTGCTGCTATGAACGTTGGGGTACATGTGCCCCTATGCATCAGCACTCCTGTATCCCTTCGGTAAATTCCTAGCAGCGCTACTGCTGGGTCATAGGGGAGTTCTATTGTTAATTTTTTGAGGAACCTCCACACTGTTTTCCAGAGGAGCTGCACCAGTTTACATTCCCACCAACAGTATGGGAGGGTGCCTCATACTCGCCTCATTTCTCCTCATCCTCGCCAGCACCTAGAGTCTCCTGATTTGTTCATTTCAGCCACTCTGACTGGCGTGAGGTGGTATCTCCGTGTGGTTTTGATTTGTATTTCCCTGAGGAGGAGGGATGCTAAGCACTGTTTCATGCGTCTGTTGGCCATCTAGATGTACTCCTTGGAGAAGTGTCTGTTCATGTCTTCTGCCCATTTCTTCACTGGACTATTTGTTTTTCGGGTGTGGAGTTTGGGGAGTTCTTTATAGATTTTGGATGCTAGTCCTTTATCTGATATGTCATTTGGAACTATCTTTTCCCATTCCATCAGTTGCCTATTAGTTTTATGGACTGTTTCTTTTGCCATGCAGAAGCCTTTTATCTTGATGAGGTCCCAATAATTCATTTTTGCTAGTGATTCCCTTGCCTTTGGGGATGTGTCAAGTAAGAAACTACTGTGGTTGAGGTCTAGGAAGTTGTTTCCTGCTTTCTCCTCTAGGGTTTTGATGGTTTCCTGTATCACATTCAGGTCCTTTATCCATTTTGAGTTTATTTTTGTGTGTGGTGTGAGAAAATGATCTAGTTTCATTCTTCTGCATGTTCCTGTCCAGTTTTCCCAGCACCATTTGTTAAAGAGGCTGTCTTTTTTCCATTGGATGTTCTTTCCTGCTTTGTCAAAGATTAGTTGGCCATACATTTGTGGGTCCAATTCTGAGTTCTCTATTCTATTCCATCAGTCTATGTGTCTATTTTTGTGCCAATACCATACTGTCTTGATGATGACAGCTTTGTAGTAGAGGCTAAAGTCTGGGATGGTGATGCCTCGCATTTTGGTTTTCTTTTTCAATACTACTTTGGTTATTCAGGGTCTTTTGTGGTTCCATACAAATTTTAGGATAGTTTGTTCTAGTTTTGAGAAGTATGCTGGTGCAATTTTGATTGGGACTGCACTGAATGTGTACACTGCTTTGAGTAGTAATGACATTTTAACAATATTTATTCTTCTGACCCATGAGCATGGAATGTTTTTCCATTTCTTTGTGTCTTCTTCCATTTCCTTCATAAGTTTTCTATAGTTTTCATCATACAGATCTCTTGTATCCTTGGTTAGGATTATTCCTAGGTATTTTGTTTCTTTGTGCAACTGTGAATGGGAACAGTTTCTTGATTTCTCTTTCTGTTGCTTCATTATTGGTGTGTAAAAATGCAACTGATTTCTGTACGTTTATTTTGTACCCTGCAACTTTGCTGAATTCTTGGATCAGTTTTAGAAGGCTTCTGGTGGAGTCTGTCGGGTTTTCCATGTAGAGTATCATGTCGTCCGCAAAAAGTGAAAGTTTGACGACTTTTTTGCCAATTCTGATGCCTTTGATTTCCTTTTGGTGTCTGATGGCTGATGCTAGGACTTCCAGGACTATGTTAAACAACAGTGGTGAGAGTGGACATCCCTGTCATGTTCCTGATCTCAGGGGGAAAGCTCTCAGTTTTTCCCCCGTTGAGGATGATGTTAGGTGAAAGCTTCTCACAGATGGCTTTTATGATGTTTAAGTAGGTTCTTTCTATCCCGATTTTCTCTAGAGTCTTTATTAAGAAGGGATGCTGTATTTTGTCAAATGCTTTTCTGCATCTATCGACAGGATCATATTGTTTTTATCTTTTCTTTTGTTGATGTGATGGATCACATTGATTGATTTGAGAATGTTGAACCAGCCCTGTAACCCAGGAATAAATCCCACTTGATCTTGGTGGATAATTCTTTTTATGTGCTGCTGAATTCTACTTGGAAGTACCTTGTTGAGGATTTTTGCATCCATATTCACCAAGGATATTGGCCTGTAGTTCTCTTTTTGTTGGGTCTCTGTCTGGCTTGGGAACCACCATGATGCTGACTTTGTAGAATGAGTCTGGAAGTTTTCCTTCAATTTCTATTTTTTGGAATAGCTTGAGAAAAATGGGTATTAATTCTGTTTTAAATGTCTAGTAGAATTCCCCAGGGAAGTCATCTGGCCCAGGGCTCTTATTTGTTGGGAGATTTTTGATAACTGATTCGATTTCTTCACTAGTTATGGGTCTGTTCAGATTTTCTATCTCTTCCCAGGTGAATTTTGGTAGTGTGTGTGTGTTTAGGAATTTGTCCATTTCTTCTAAGTTGTCCACTTTGTTGGCATATAATTTTTCATAGTATTCCCTGATAATTGCTTATATTTCTGAGGGGTTGGTTGTAGTAAGTTCATTTTCATTCATGATTTTGTCTATTTGGGTGCTCTCTCTGCTTTTTGAGAAGCCTGGCTAGAGGTCTGTCAATTTTGTTTATTTTTTCAAAAAACCAACTCTTGGTTTCATTGATCTGTTCAACTGTTTCTTTGGTCTCTATATTGTTTATTCTGCCCTGATTTTTATTATTTCTCTTCTCTTACTGGGTTTGGGGTGCTCTCGCTGCTCTCCTTCTAGTTCCTTAGGTGCACTGTTAGATTTTGTACTTGCGCTTTTTCTAATTTCTTGAAATAGGCCTAGAGTGCAATGTACTTTCCCCTTAGGACTGCCTCTGCCGCACCCCATAGAGTTTGGATTGTTGTGTTTTCAGTTTCAGTTGTTTCCATATATTTTTTAATTTCTTCTCTAATTGCCTGACTGGCCCATTAGTTCCTTAGTAGGATGTTCTTTAACCTCCATGTTTTTGGAGGTTTTCCTGACTTCATCCTGTGATTGATTTCAAGTTTTGTGTTCAAGCATTGTGACCTAAAAGTGTGCATGGTATGATCTCAATTCTTTTGTATTTATTGAGGGCTGCTTTATGTCCCAGTATGTGATCTTAGAAAATGTGCCATGCACACTTGAGAAGAAAGGAATTCCATGGCCTCAGGATGTAGAGTTCTAAATATATGTCAAATCCCTCTCTTCCAAAGTGTCTTTCAAGTCCATTATTTCTTTAGTAATTTTCTGTCTAGCTGATCTACCCATTGCTGTAAGTGGAGTATTAAAGTCCCCTGCTACTAGCACATTCTTACCCATAAAATTGTTTGTGATTGTTTTATGTATTTAGGTGCTCCCGTATTTGGGGCAGAAACATTTATAATTGTTAGCTCTTCCTGATGAATAGACCCTGTTATTAGTATATATTGCTTTCTTCATCCCTTGTCACTGCCTTTACTTTAAAGTCCAGTTTGTCTGATGTAAGTATAGCTACTTCAGCTTTCTTTTGACTTCCAGTAGCATGATACATATTTCTCCATCCCCTTACTTTCAATCTGAAGGTGTCCTCAGGTCTAAAATGAGTCTCTTATAGATACAAATAGATGGATTTTGTTTTTTTTATCCATTCTGCTACCCTATGTCTTTTGATTGGAGCATTTAGCCCATTTACATTCAGTGTTATTATTGAAAAATACGGGTTTAGAGTCATTGTGTTCTTTGTAGAATTCATGCTTGTGATGGTGTCTCTGGTACCTTGCGTTCCTTGCAACATTTCCCTCATAGAGTCCCCCTCAGGATTTCTTGTAGGGCTGGTTTAATGGTGACAAATTCTTTCAATTTTTGTTTATTTGGGAAGACTTTTATCTCTTCTTCTATTATGAATGACAGGCTTGCTGGATACAGGATTCTTGGCTGCATATTTTTTCTGTTCATCACATTGAAGATCTCCTGCCATTCCTTTCTGGCCTGCCAAGTTTCAGTAGATAGGTCTGTCACCACTCTGATAGGTTTCCCTTTATATGTTAGAGCCCTTTTATCCCTGTTTTCAGAATTCTTTGTCCATAAGTTTTGCCAGTTTCACTATGATATGTCGTGCAGAAGATGGATTCAAGTAACTTCTGAGGGTAGTTCTCTGTGCCTCTTGGATTTCAATGTCTGTTTCCTTCCCCAGATTGGGGAAGTTTCAAGGACTCCTTCAGCACCTTTCCCTCTCTCTTCCTCTTCTGGGATTCCTATGATAATACAGATATTGTTCCATTTGATTGTATCGCTCTGCTCTCAAACTCTTTCATGTTCCTGGATCAGTTTCTCTCTCTTTTTCTCAACTTCCTCTTTTTCTATAATTGTGTCTTCTAATTCACCTATGCTCCTCTCTGCCTCTTCAATCCATGCATTGGATGCCTCCATTTTATTATGCATCTCATTTATAGCATTTTTTTAATTCATCACAACTATTTTTAGGCTCCATAGTCTTTGTAGCAATAGTTTCTCTGATGTCTTCCATGCCTTTTTCAAGCCCAGTGATTAATTTTATGACTATTGTTCTAAATTCTTGTTCAGTTATGTTGCTTATATCTGTTTTGAGAAGTTTTTAAAAACTTTATTTGTAGTTTCTTTATTTTTCAGGCAGAGAGAGACAGAGCATGAGTGGGGGAAGGGCAGCAAGAGAGGGAGACACAGAATCTAAAACAGGCTCCAGGCTCTGAGCTGTCAGCACAGAACCCAATGTGGGCTCAAACCCATGAACTGTGAGATCATGACCTAAGCTGAAGTCAGACACTTAACCGACTGAGCGACCCAGGTGCTCCTGTTTTGAGCAGTTCTTCAGCTGTCATTTCTTCCTGGAATTTCTCCTGCAATTTCTCTAGAGGGGAGTTCTTCCATTTCATCATTTTGGTTAGCTTTCTATCTCTTGTTAGTTTTAAAAGCTCGTTATGCACTCTGCACCTAGGAGTGCTGCTGTATTAAAGAAGACTCTTTGACTGTCCAGGGCCTGTCCATTCAGGAAGTGCTCTTTGAATGGTGTCTCTTGGTCTCTCTTGTTGAGACTTTGGTTATTTTATTTCCCTACTTGTAGTGGTATTTGGGGCTCTCCACCATGTGCACTTTGGCTTGTTTCTTGAGGTAGCCCTGTCCACAAACAAGGGCGTGCCCTCTGGGTGGCCAGCCGGAGCCTGGAGTGGGTTTGAGGATTGGTGACAAGGGTTGGGAGCCTCTCGCTTCACCACTGGGGATCGAGCTGAGCCAGAAGCACAGCGACGCAGTTTCAGGCATGCCGCGTACCCTCCAGATTGAGCTGGCTGGTGAGCAGAGGGGCGGTTTCTCCCGGGGTCGCCTGGGACCAGTGTGTCCCACTCAGGGTGAGCTGGACAGCAGGAAACCGGATCCCTCTGTGTCCCAAGCCGAGGTTTTTCTCTTCTCCAGGGACAGGGACAGTGTCTTGAGTAGTTCCACTGCTCTTTCTTTTTCCCTAGACTCACCGCAGCTCCCCGCAAAGGGGACTCCCTCCACTCCCTCCAAGTCTCCGGTCCCAGCCCATTTTTATCTTCCTCAGTTCACACTCACGCTATAAGGTTTTCTCAGCGGAATCTGTCTCCTTTTCCTCCCATATTCCTGGATATTCTTGGATTCTGTAAGGGTTCCTATGGCTTCAGGCCTTCTCCATTTGAGAGATGGGGGTGAGTGAAATGTACAGAGCTCCCTGCTTCTCTGCCATCTTGCCTCTCCCTGGCTGATCTTTCTTAAAGCACCTACTCTACTTGGCTTCCAAGGATACCACTGTCTTCATGGTCCCCACATACACTACCCTCAGTCTCTGCTGGCAGTTCTGTCTCCTGCTTCTCAACCTTCGGTCATCCCTGCGTGCAGAAGGCTTCCCAGCTCTCTTCTCTAGCTATTCTCTCTCTGGGCTAGTAGTGCTCTACCTTGGTTGCTTATGATTAGAATCACCAGAGGAGTTTACAGAAAATACTAGTGCTTAGATAGGCCTTACCACCAGAAATGGGTTTCACTGGTCTGGTGCACCAGAGCAAACTCAATACTTATATTATCCCGACCTCCATTGCCCTCCACACACCAGTTCTATTTTTCCGACCTCACCCACGACTATTCTGCATTCTACCCTTTACCACTCTTGCTGCTTTTCCTTGCAACATTTTTCTAAGGCCTTTGCCATCTTTCCCTCAGATCTTCCCATGGCTCTCCTACCTCCCAGTCCCAACCGACTTCATTCACGTCTCCCTGACTACACAGATCTAAAATAGCAGTTCCCTATATCACACATTCTGTATCTCCTCTGCCAGCTTTATTTTTCTGTACTTAACATCACTACCTGAGATTACATTAAATATGTGCACTAATATACTTATGAAATATACTCCCTGAAATATACCATCCAGAAGAACAGAGATTTATTGGTTATGCATCGCTATGTATCTCCAACTGTCACTAGCACCCAGTAAATGCTCGATAATTACGCTGAATGAATAAACACATGGACGTGAAACAAAGACCTCGCAAAGACCAAATATTAAACAGGATAAACTGCATACAACCACCATTCATGGGACACCAGACAGTTTTTCCATTCACTTTTCCATATTACAAAATTAACTTGCCTTTTATTGTAATTGAGGAGCACGGTAGTGAGGATGGAGTCGTACGCCCGTGTAACCTTGTGGTGGTGTGGTCACGACAGTGATTCTTTCCTTCCTTCTTTTATCCCATTTAAATAATTACTCTGGCAGTAAAAAGGAAGGACCACGCCATCTTTCTCATTTAGACTTACAATCTAAATTTATATTATTTTCATCAGCTTATAATACCAGTACGGTGCTGGGAAAGTCCATGACCAGGGGATCAAAGAAGAGCCTTTGTTAAATAATATGCCTTTGTGAAATGAGAGATTAGACTAAGCGTGATTTTAAGCAGGATTCCTGCCCTGGGATCTGAGGGGAGATAAGAGTGCATCTGTGAGTTCCCGTAAATTGTAAACAAGAATATTTCTCTTTATATGTGTATGTGAACAATACATAATAAAGATATATATGTACACGTATACAAAGAATACACACACAAACAACACTTCTACAGAGTGTATGTAATACTCACATATAAACAAATGTAAATACTCTCTTTAAATTTTTTTTAATGTGTTATTTCTGAGAGAGAGACAGGGAGAGAACGTGAGCAGGGGAGGGCTAGAGAGGGAGGGAGACACATAATCCAAAGCAGGCTCCAGGCTCTGAGCTAGCTGTCAGGACAGAGCCCGACGCAGAGCTCGAACCCACAAATTGTGAGGTCATAGCCTGAGCCGAAGTCGGATGCTTAACCGACTGAGCCACCCAGGCGCCCCTCAAATGTGAATACTCTTGTGTACAACTTACAGGAGCTCACAGACTGCACTCTGTCTCCCCGCAGACCCCAGGCAGGAATCCTGCTTTAAATCGTATCACATACACACACCAATACATATCCCGGCCTTCATCAGATTCTCAAAGAGCCCCATGACAGACTAACTTAAGTCGAAGACTAGAAGACCACAAAAATACCATTCTCAAAAACATCTCACATCAGTAACACTACAAACACAAAGTAAATCATGTCAGAATAAATAATCCAAATTACCAAATAAATTAACCCTACCCTATTAAAGGAATATATAGAGTATCAGAAAGTGGTTTCAAAGTCATTAGAGAATTATGCCCATGTCTTATTTCCAAAATGTGTCGTGATAATAAACATAAGTAAATGCAGGGGCGCCTGGGTGGCTTAGTCGGTTAAGCGTCCGACTTTCGCTTAGGTCATGATCTCGCGGTTCGTGGGTTCGAGCCCCGCGTCGGGCTCTGTGCTGACTGCCAGCTCAGAGCCTGGAGCCTATTTCAGGGTCTGTATCTCCCTCTCTCTCTGACCTTCCCCTGCTCATGCTGTCTCTCTCTCTCTCTCCTAGAAATAAAAAAAAAATACAAAAAAAAACAAACAAAAAAAAAACCATAAGTAAATGCAGAATGTCACCGTAAGAGAAGCAAACAGTATGTTCTGCCTGTATTTTAAACTGTGATTCATTTGTGCTTCAAGTGCAAATTCAGTTGACCCTCCAACAACATGGGTTTGAACCCGTGTTCAAAAGTTACAGGTGGGGGGCGCCTGGGTGGCTTAGTCGGTTAAGCGTCCGACTTTCGCTTAGGTCATGATCTCGCGGTTCGTGGGTTCGGGCCCCGCGTCAGGCTCTGTGTTGACTGCCAGCACAGAGCCTGGAGCCTGTTTCAGAGTCTATCTCCCTTTCAGAGTCTATCTCCCTCTCTCTCTGACCCTCCTCTGCTCATGCTGTCTCTCTCTCTCTCTCTCCTAGAAATAAATAAAAATATTAAAAAAAAAAAGTTACAGGTGGATTTTTGACTGCAGGGGGTGGGAGGTGGGGGGTGGGGGCGGTGAGTAGAAGAGTCAACTGCGGAGCTCTGAAAACCTTCTCAAAAAAGGACTCAGGGAAGTGCATTCAGTTCATGAGGGTTTTACACAAAATCAGGAGCAGAGAATAGCAGACAGCTTCCTGATTACCAGGACACAGTAGACATCACTCACTGACAGTACTAAAAGAATCAAGAGTGGTATGATAAAAAAGAACCCAGACATATTCACCAAGTTCCAAAATAAGAGGACAACATTCTAGACTTTAGTGTACAAACCTTAGGAAAAGCAAAATTTTAAAAACCCACATAAATAATAATAAATCAGAGCACTTGGGTGGCTCAGCTGGTTGAGCATCCGACCGCAGCTTAGGTCATGATCTCTCCATTCCCAAGTTTGAGCCCCGTGTCGGGCTCTGTGCTGACAGCTTAGAGCCTGGAGCCTGCTTCCGATTCTGGGTCTCCCTCTCTCTTTGCCCCTCCCCTGCTCATACTCTGTCTCTCTCTCAAAAATGAATGTTAAAACAATTTTTTGAAGGGTAATTACCGAACTCATCCTAAGAGGCAATCCGAGAAGGAAAAATAACCCAACAACAATCATTTAGATGAAAGTCCCCTCGCATCCGCCCCCCCATCCCAACCCTGCCTGAACAGCCCAGCGGAGTCTCAACCATCAAACTGCTGCTGCCCACACCGCACGGGGGCAGACGGAAACACAGTCTGGACTCCATGAAGGAGAGGGAGCTCCACAGCGGTCTCCTTATTTTCAGTTCCACAGTTTTTCGGGATTGACAAATTTCAAAAGTGGCAAATCAAGTCTTCTTTCCATCACTGACCACAGAGTAAGGCAAGATAAAACCACCAAGTGCGGCATCTAACACAAAATCCCAGAAATCTAATACAAACAGACCCCAATTCAGGTACCCAGAGCCCGAGGTGCGACGGGCTTGGGAGGAGCAAGTACTGGGAGCAAAGGTGATCACCATCGCGGCGTTTATACCATAAGCGCGACTGTTTCACTAATCTGAGAAGGGATGAAACATTAAAGAGGAAGAAGAGGAAGTCAGTACTTCTACCACTCTAGCCCTGGAAACGAGCGAGTGTAACCAGACAGAATCAGCTGAAAGACTTCTCACGAGCTATACTTGGGACAAAATTAGACCCTGTGACAGAGTAAAAAATAAGCAAGTGAACACTACGAGTTTACTGCGCCAGGCAAGCAGGACAGGGAACAGAGTCGGGGTCAATAAAAACGGGAGGCACACACAACAGGGAAAGAAGGTGCTGGGACACGAGACCGCAGGAGGCCACCGCCCCCCACCTGCACTGGCCGGCTCCCAGCAACAGCAAGCAAACAGGCGCGCACAGTGTCCTCCCGGCCTCAGAACGTACTCAACCACGTGGAAACAATCCCTTCGCTTTCAGGATCGTCCCGATTGCCACCCGCGACAGTGATGTTGCTTCCGGGGAAACTGAGACAATGTACTGTGAAGCGTTCCGAGAGGCTCGCTGCGGCCTCGTCGCTGGCCAGGGTCGTTGAAAACCCCACGCGCCACACTCACCTATCCTGTGTAGACTGAACGGCCCACAGGTAACAGCAATTACGGGGGTCATTCTCCGGTTCTTGAAAAGTGAGAGCGTACACAGGGACTCTTCCACCTTCCAACTGGGTATAGTACCTAAAACGGGAAGAGAAAGGACTTCATATTCTTACGTGGTGATTTCAGGAAGAATCCGGGCTCTCATGGGAGACTCTCCGGTTAGAGCAACTGCCGCTCGCGCAATCGTCTCATCTTCAAAACTACACAGGGCATTCGAGGTCACGACCGCCCGTGGCCATGGTGCCAGAAGGGCTAAAACCACCCCCAAGGTCGCCTTCCAGTCCCGTGGATGCCACGTGAGCTGCTCCCCAGGGAGGCGGCACTCCGCCTGGGCCACCTGCCCCGGCCAGTTTACCGAGAACAACCCCGAGGGGGTGAGAACGCTCCCGGGAACTAGCGAGAAGTCAGCCCGGAGCGGCCAGCGCTAGGGACGCACGTAGAGAGGCCGGGGACCCCCAGGTTCGCGGGAGCAATTCAAAGACAAGAGCTGGGGAAAGGCTCTCGGCACAACACAGAGAGCTGAGGTGGCCTCCCGTGGGGGCTACTGGGCGACAGCACCTCCACCCCATTGTTGGTAACTTGCAAAACCCAAACCAAAAAAAAAAAAAAAGGACTCTGAGGATCTGAGGAGGTGCAAGGACAGAAGTTACTTAAAGCACTCGTGACTCTACTTTATCAAAGAGCAACGGTGAGCAGCAGGTCTGGTTTGAGATGAGAGAAGCTTGTTATTTTCCTCCTCTCTCTTTTCTCTTCCACCTCAACCCTGGTATACTGTATACATTTATTACCAAGGTGAGCCAAGCAGGAAACGTTTGGAAGAGTAACTACTACTGATTTTTTTTGCAAGATAAAGTATTCAAGAAAATATTCCAATATGCCTTGAAAAAAGAGAAGATTAAATTGACAACTTACAAGGAAAATGGGCATCTACTTAGCTATAGGGATTAAAAGTCTGCAATCTTATATGTTACCCTCCTCAATAAAGGGTTAATCCCACACCATTTTCAAGATTTTTTTATTAAAATCTTAATCTCCACACCCAATGTGGGGCTCAAACTCACAACTTCAAGATTAAGAGTCGCACGCTCTACTGACCGAGCCCCTTTCAGCAATTTGAACACCAGAAATGCCAATTTAAAAAGTATCAATACAACTGGGGGAAATTTAAACAGCATCAAAATTTCAAAACATGGGGTCTTTTAACTTAGATTTTTAAAAAGCCTGTTTTCCCATCAACCAAGTACTACCATCACCTACTACTCTACACGTGTGGTTGGAAGTACTCATGACAGAATTCATACCCCATGAATACGTGGCTTACCATTACAGAGCAGCATCTTACTCACCAACGGCCCACCATACTCGCTGAAGGGCCTTTTAAATACACACCAAAGAGCCGACCTAAATTCACGCGATGAGGCCTTCCTTTATTATATCAAGTTATGATTTTGTGCAGCAAGAAATCATCCGGACTCACTAAACTGCTAAGCTACCCTACCTTTTTCTCTTTACGCTAATTTTAAACTATTAATACCTGAGTATAAGCTATCTTCGGAAAACGGCTACCAATAAACAAACAAGAGGAAAAAGCTGTACTTACTCTCTTTTCATGCTTTTCATATTCCACAGAGCTAGGTAGCCGTCGGAAAAGCCCACGGCCAGCTGGTTAGTCCTGCTGATGTAACAGAGCACCGACACGGCCGTCCCCGACAGGCTGGTGAGCTGGAAACACAGGTGGCGCCCTGCCCGCGTCACAGTCTCTCTGATGTGCGGCACCTCGGCCGGAATGCCAGTGACAACTTCGAGGTCTAGAGACGCAGAGTGAGTAAGGTCAGCAAATTGTACAGAGCATAAAAGCAAACGTGTCACCCCCTAGTCAAGCTGCAACTGAAGCCCACTGGGGTCGATCAAAAAGGATCTGTGACAACACAGCACGCTCAGCTCCTAAGCAGCCGCCCATCTATGTAAATGCTACGATTTTCTAAACACATTTAGGTGTGTAACTTTTTAAAACTCTCATGGCACGTTTTAAATATTCTCTAAAGTACATTTTTTTAAAGGATTAAACAATTTCCTTACTAATCATAAACAAAGCTGACAGTTTATTTACATTTAGAACTAAGAACCTAAATATTCCCTTTGGAGAAGTGGCCGGTTCCAGGTCTGAGGCAGGAAATATGTGAGGTGAGTCTAGTTCATCTTGTGCCCGAAATCGAGGAAGCCATCGAAATCTGTAGGGGATCTGGCAGACTCCAGAAGGGGCTCGTCAGTAACAAATGCCATTTTGAGCACTGTTTCTTTAACAATGAAAATGAATGAATGAAACACATTAAGTATGTAAAACCTCCTGAGTTCCCGCCCTGCTCACCTAAAAAAGACTTTCCTGAACCATTTTAAGTCCCTGGGTACCAGCTCCTTACTCTGAAAATTAGTACTTAGAGAAACAGTAAGCATTTATCCTTTTCTGTACAAACTGTATTTCAGGCAAACAGCCCTAGTTAATGAGAAAATCCTTCCTTAGATTTACAGAATTTTAAAATCATCATTTTTGTATCCCCTAATGAAAAAATTGAGGTAACAGTCTCAATGGACGAAACAATTAATTTACGTAGGGTTTTTCAACTCTGGCTCCACCGACGCTCTGGGTCAGAGCAATCTTGGCTGAGGAACAGCCCTATGCGTATAGGATGGTCAGCTGCATCCTGGGCCTCTACCCAATGCCACCAGCACCATCTCTCTCCAGGAGCAACAACCAAGACACATCCCGGAGACCTCATCAAAGATCCCCCAGAGGGCAAATGTCACCCCCGGGTGAGAATCACCGGTACAGGGGGAAATAACAAGGAAGAATCAAGCTGTCGTCATCTGGACCTACTGGTCACTGAAGGTGAAACATGACACCATGTGCCCCTGTCAGGATACAATACGAAGCACCTGGCTCTTCCGAGGCAGCCTTGCCAATGTCACACCTGACTCTGGTCAGAACTGACTTACGTTTGCAGAAAACGCAAAATGTAAATGACAGCACGTGAAAACACCCTGATAACTGCAAACTGCGGGGCATTCTACCAGCTAAACTAACTTCTTTAGCAAGTCAGAAGCACTACAAATAGAAAAAGAGGGGAAGGGGGAGGACTGCTCTACATTCAAGGCAACAGAGACGTACCTCAAATGTCACGTGTGGACCTTCTTTAGACCCAGATTCAAATGATACAAATGCAAAACGATGCTTTAGAGACAATCACAGCAATCTGACTTATGGGTTCGTTACTAGATTACACCAAGGAGTTCTTATTAAGGTACTTAGGACTGGTAATGGCCTTAGGACTGACTATGTAGTAAAACAGCCCTTATCAGCTTTAAATTAATTCAGAGGCAAAGGTGGGGGAGAAGGAAAAGAAAACAAATGTACACGTGGTAAGTTCTGAAAACGAACTTGAATTTAGGTGATGGACATGTGGGAATTCTTATATTCTTCTCTCTGTGAAGATGTCTGAAATCTTTCATAGAAAGGAAAACTACTCAGGTCCGTATGTTAATATAACCAAGATGCAAGGGCAGGTTCCCTCAACGCTGCTATGCAGAGGGGAAAAATCATATTTGTACTTGAACAATTACCCTCTTGATCCCTTCTGCTTCTGATTTTTTTTTCCCAGAGAAGCAAGTGATTAAATTCTGCCAAAATAAACAGTTCATACAATGGAATAATATAACCTTACGCAAGAGGGTAAGATAGACTCTATCTGTACTGATGTGGGAAGATTTAAGGTTGGAAAAATTGTAACACCGTATTTATAGTATAAGAAACATCAGGAACTTCATTTTCTATGTTATGTATATTACAGTGAAGTCCAAATAGTTGTAATCCTAAATTACTTTTGTAAACCAAAAAATATATTTTGTATTTAACCCCAATTTTTTATTCAATGGCTTTATAATTCTTTATAACTGGGAAATGATTCTGATCTCTGATCACAATCCAAAGTGTATCATTATAAAACTATCCTTGTGTTGAATTCCACTACTGATTGTAGACTTCTGAAGTAAAGAAAGTTCTAACTCTACTATTCTGGTCTGAAGAAGAGTTTTAATTATGAATATGAGCACATTGATTAGCCTTACACCTAGAAGGATACGATCCACAAAACTCTGGAACAAAAGCCATCATGACTATTTAATTCCTCTATCAACTTTCTGTAAAGGCAGTTTAGGCATTTCTAATATTCTATAAATTCACTTTCAGTTTCTGTGATTTCTGCAAGTCAATTCTTTTCATTAACTTTACACAGAGTTAATCAGTCAGATCTTTGTACATATCAAATTTGCAGATACAATTCTCATCACTGTGAGGATCTTTTTTTAAAATTTTTAATGTTTATTTATTTTCGAGAGACAGAGACAGAGACTGCAAGTGGGGTAGGAGCTGAGAGGGAGAGGGAGACACAGAATCTGAAACAGGCTCCAGGCTCTGAGCTGTCAGCACAGAGCCTGACGTGGGGCTCCAGCTCACGACCTGTGAGATCATGACCTGAGCTGAAGTTGGATGCTTAACTGACTGAGCCATCCAGGTGCCCCAGGATTTTTTTTTTTAAGTGTACATGTGGCCATTATTTCTGTCAAATCAAGTGTTTTCAAGTCATATTACAGAAATCTGTAAAATCAAAAATTTTGTTCAGAAATCTGATTTTGCTCTTAAGTTTCTGGCTAAATATAATTTTTACTACTTGTAGTTACAATGAGTTTTACTAAACACTGACAATTTTTATTCGTTATGCTCATTATAATTTGGGGGAAAATAATGATCATTTGTATCTTTCTTTCTTAGCTCATCTACAGAGAAAAGATCTGCCCTATTATAGGACTGCTTTAAAAATCAAGGAAGTCCTCAAGATTAAACGGTCCTTTCCTAAAACTGTATGATATATACATTTTTAAAAGGCTTTTAGGTTACCTCTCCTCCCTACACAAGCCAGTCTTAACACTGGATAATTCTATACCGTCTACACCTTCAGCCCTCCTCCTGGCATATACGGAACGACAGCTATTGTTCAAGTGTTGATTTAAAACAAATCAGGAATTGTCTCAAAAATAAATAAAACAAATCAGGACCTCAATCTCTTTCAAGACCTACTTTTGTACCTCATCAATAAACAGAATAACTCACGCAAAAGTATCCCTGGGCCCCAAAACGCTAATACAATGGGTCCAGACCATTAAAGAAACAAAGACACACAGAAGCAATTTCTACATAAAGGTTTTCCACTGTTTAAGGAACCCTGGTCCATTGCATCGGAATCCACCAGCGCTCAGTTCGAGGCTCCACACGATTACCTGATGCTTCCACTTCATTCTGGCCGCACGACAAGTCATCCAAGCACAGGTCAATGAGGAGGATGTGCCCGATATCAGTCACCACGGCCGCCACACCGAAAAGCCACCGCAGGCTGGGGTGCAGGTGCTGGGTGCTTGCGCTGGCGCCGCCGTGGTTGATGACAGGCTCGATGGCGGTCACCTGGGGGGCAGAGAGTGAAAAAACACAATGAAACAACAGAACAAATTTGGAGGTTAGAGACGGCTCTCAGCGATAACAGATTTAAACATTTTCTACTAGAGATTATAAATTTGCATTTGGCTGGTGGATCTGAATAATGTTAATGAAACCTTCAGGAACAAAAACACCATCGTTTCACTATAAAAATATATCCGGGTCGGTGTTTACTGGAAGCATACCACAGGCCAGGCCTTGTCTAACTGCATCACGTAACGTCATGGTAACCTTGGATACGGGGTTATGTGTAATTACACCTGTTACAGATGAAGCACGCTGAAGCCTATAAAGTTTAACTGGGGTCATTTACACTCAAACCCAGATTCTTCTCTGTAAAGCTGTCAACCAGCTACTGCTCCATCATACAGCCTGTTGTCCTGAGGAAGGATGAAAAGAAATCATTCAAGAAAAATTTACAGTTTTACTTTTATGCATTTTATGCATTCATGTCAGAGTAAAGTTTGCTTCAGGCTGTCACTCATTACAGACAAAAGCCTGGCTCTGTATTTCATTGGTATACAAAACATTCTACAGTGTTTCTAATTCTGAAAGCCATGATTTCATGGACTGTCTTTCTTGTCTAACTCACAGTGATATTGTCTACAAATACTAAAGCCCAGTCTCTCAGTCCCTTCCGAGTGGTCAAAAAATCTATCTGGGTTTGCATTCCTCATACAAACACTGTATCAATTAACTGAAAATGGTACCGTATTAATTTTAAAATGAGACACTTAAAGCAAACAGAGTTAAGAGAGGATACTGTGCCCCAGACAAGAAACTTAGCTGACCAAGTTCTTGGGAAGGTTTCGATCAGTCTCCTCCCAGCCTTTCCCTTCTATATCCCCCCTTCTCTGCGGCGCCAACCGTCCACACGACTGAGCAACCACACACCTCGCCACCCTCGTTCCTTCTCAATTACTCATCCAAATGATCGACAGGGCCAGGCCGTGTTACCTCCTGAATATATTCTACTTCTGTTCCGTCTTCTCCACTTTGACCGTCATTTCCCTGGTCCAGTTTATTATCATTATCCATCTGCACCTACTCCAATCCAATGAGCTTTTTATACTAGAGCTCTGCTTCAACCTTAAACAACCACCAAAGACTTCAGATGGAGGCCACTAACTACAAACAAGTCCCTTCACTATCCCAACCTTCCCCATTTCTAGACCCCACCTCCTCCGTCCCCTCCCGCAGCCATTCTACGTAAGCCCAATCCCCAAATGTCCCATACACTAGGACTTTTTACATGCTGGTCCCTTTGCCTAAAATATCCAACCTCTCTAAGCAGAAATTATCTAGGTGTTTCCATGTTCCGTGTGCTTGAGTTTATCAAAATACTTACTATACTTAGGCTATAAACTTATTACCTGTCTTCTCCCACTAGACTACAGGCTTTTTCAACAGCATGAACCAAGTTCCATTTATCTACTTTTCTCCAAAATTTAGGATATAGCTTGATTTACAGTAAGCACTCAAAAAACTGCTAAATGAATTCTGACTTTAAAATCAGCACTCGCAACTACATTTAAGACACCAGGCTATGACCACTTCGACCCCCAGCAGTGCCCACTGAGTGAGTTTCCTCAAACTGTCAAAACATAGTATTCTGACATTTACCTCCCTTTAAAAATTCTATTCTAGGGGCACCAGGGTAGCTCAGTCAGTTAAGCATATGACTTCAGCTCAGGTCATGATCTACTGGTCCGTGTGTTCGAGCCCTGTGTCAGATTCTATGTTGACAGCTTGGAGCCTGGAGCCTGCTTCAGATTCTGTGTCTCCCTCTCTCTCTGACCCTCCCCTGCTCACGCTGTCTCTCTCTCTCTCAGAAATAAATAAAACATTAAAAAAAAATTTTTTTTTTAAATATCATTTGACTCTTAAGAAAAATATATTCAACTCTTAAACAAGAGTGAAGACATACTTTCCATACTGCGGCAAGGCTACAGTGTCAAATTAAAAAAGAAGAAAAACAAACCGAAACACACCACAGTAATGATTATTTTAATAGAAACTTCCAGTGTGCTCATAAACTCCAACTGAAGCTGATGAGACTCAGATGATCCTCTTCACACAAGAGAGTATCAGAACACTTCGTGTCACCCCTATTTTCATTTGCAATTTTCTAACCAAGCATAAAAAGTTCTATATTAAACGTTAAGTTCTTTTGATAACATACTGTCTTTAAGCTCTTTATTTTGAACTTTTAATGGAAAATAACAATTCCATAGAAGTAAGCAAATTGTAACAATGCAGAGCTCAATGGATTTTCCCAAAGCCAACACACCTGTGTGACCAGCAGGGGTTAGCTCTGAACACAGAGAGCTCACGTATCTTCAACGGCACCTACCCTTCCAGGAAGAACAACAGCTTTCACTACTCTGGACACGCCAAGGTCGTACAGACAGAGAACACTCCCTTCTGCTTCCTCGAGTCCGATTAACAACCCAGTTCTCTTCTGCCAGGAGAATTCCTTCATAGCCAGGACTATGGGAGGCTGGTAATTCGCTCCACTGAATCGATACGCAGACAGCCGCGCTCCTGTTAGAAAGTTCACTACCTCGAGCTGTGGACCACAAGCCAGGCAAGCAAGTGCATTTCTCCCTAGAAGAAGGAAAAGAAAAAAGAAAAAAGCAAAAAAGCAAAAAACGTTACTTATTTCAATGGACACCACGTAACTAAACAGAAGTTAGAAGTTTTACATACATGATATACAGCTTATTATGTAGAACCTGATGCATTAGCTCTAAAGTGAAATCTGACCATTTATAGAACACAGTGGTCCAGAGATTAGTAAAATACATTAAACAACTATTACCTCAGTAAGAAAGTTAACCATTGGGTGACGGCACCTGCTATGGGCTAAAAGAAACGATCTCATTTAGTCTCTGTCACACCTCAATACAGAGAAAAAGCAACGTAACTCTCACACAGGTAACTAACCTGCCCCTGGCCATGTGGCGACAAGGACCGCAGCCAGAGGGGCACCGCAAGTCAAACTCCAAACCTCACAGGTCCACGATGTTATACCTCAGGAGTTACACGCGGTGCTCTGAGCCTCATAAGATGTAACCCATGGTTCTATCCCCGAGTTGTTCAAAATCTAACTGAGAACACAAGATGTAACTGGTGTCACAGGAAAGGCCAGGAGCCCTTCTGGACCCCTTACCAGTCATGCCTGGATCTTACTGTGTACACAGTGTAAACTAACCGGAGGTTTTTAACCTATCTGATAGGTTTTTAAACGTTACCCTCGCTGCTAAGCGAAAAAGCGACAAGGGGGAGCACAGGTGCAGGATGAGCCCCCAGGCCCGGCGGGCGACCATGAACGAAGAAAAGTAGACTGACAAGAGATTCGTCTTGGAGACAGGACTGAGAGGACGCGCTTGCTGATGAAGACCATACAGGAGGTAAATAAACCAAGAATCAAGAACAAACTCGAATTTGCCCTTGAGCAGCTGGGTGCATGGTAACTTTTAAATCTGTGATGGCTACCTCGCATCCAAGGACACAGGTGGCTAACCCAGGCTGGAGCGACGGGACGCTCTGCAGTTTAAGGAAACAGCACAGCGGGGACCCAGAACACATGGCTTCAGAGAGAATTCTCACCACTTGCTATCTCAACCTGCCGGGTTCTTAGCCGCACAGATCAGTGAGGGTCTACTCAGAAGAGTCTAATACCTCAGGGCAAAGTTGTTACAGGGCCTGGTACTGCTCTTATACTCCAGACAGGAGTGCTGCAAATAGCCACGTGGCTGACAGGTGTCCCTGTCCACCCACCAGGGTGGATGGCTGGGAAATTCACTTTCCTAAAACTCGCCTGCAGCCTCTTTCAGCGGACTGAAGTCCACGACTGAATGGCTCCTCTGCTACGGCTTTCTGCTCTATTATATAATCGAAACTGTATATTAAGATCTTGTTCAAGTTAACAATATTAAGAAATAAGACTTTGTGGGTATTATTCGAGGCCCTACAGTCAGACTGTTCTACTCATAAGACTATTTAGATTCTAATCCAAATTCGTCGCCAGTAAACCTTACTGATTACAAAGAAATAACAGCTGTGTATTATTTCTATCTTCTAAATATAAACAGTCAATACTAAAAGATAGTGTACACATAGTACAAAAACTATAAAGCACACAGTACTCTTAATAAGCAAAACACCCACCCAGGAGTCACCGAGAATTGTTCGAGAGTATACGGACATGATTCCACATGCAGCTGGGATGCCAGATGCTCAGGTAAGACCCCTGCGACCAGGTAGTGCGACTTTATCCCGGATTAAAGGAAATTATAATACGTGCTTATTATTCTCTCCCAAATCTATCACATTGGTCAACGCCCAGTAACGTTATTTACCTGGAGTGAGCCTTCCACGAAGCACACATTCTGACGTCCTGCCGTCTTCCGCACAGGCTTGCACCGTCACCTCCGGCAAGCGCAGGAGGGCCGTCACTTGCGCCGTTAAGCCTCGCATGCTTTCACTGTAAGGAGTTGGAAGAGAGAGCATTACGTTCGGAGCGTAATATGCTTGAGCCAGAAGAAAAAACGGAAAAGCCATCACACGAAAATAAATATGCTAAAACTAAAATCTGATTATAAAACACATTTCGTGTGCTTCTGGGTCTAAGGTCCTACCTCCTAATAAGATGTTTCCCAACAGCCTTAGGAGAGGAAAGATGTAGTAAGCCAGATGGCCTGAGGGTAGACTTGATTCCCCAGACGGCCTGGCCCGCTTCTGTGCAGCTCACCTTATCTACTGCCTGACCTACTACTCTCCAAGAACACTTCACACACAAACAGGAAGAACTGATGAATGTTACAAAAACTGCTGCTCCAGGGAAGGGGGAGAAAGTCCCCCAAAAGTGTCCAAACACACAGTAATCTCAGGAATTGAGTTTGGGACGGCTCTTTAACTAGACAGGAAAAAAAAATTGGAAACTATCTTTCACTTCCAGTATATAGACGATTAGATTCCCTCTACTGTCAGCGACCAAAACTAATGGTTAACATACCACTTTTTTGGGAGAGGGGCAAGATGGTGGAGAAGTAGGGAGCGCCATACATTGCACTCGCCCCCATATCTCACACAGAAAAGATCTGAAGCCATAGGAAACCTTACAGAACCCAAGAGATTGGGAGAAAAAGGACGCAGAATCCACTGAGAAAGCCTTCTAATGTGAGTGCGAACTGGGGAAGATAAAATCGGGCCAGGATCGGAGACTGGAGGGACCGGGCGATCCCCCTCTGTGGGGAGTGAGAGGGGAAAGAGAGAGTCCGAAACTACTCAAGACACGGCCCCTGTCACTGGGGAACAGAAAAACCTCCGCTTGGGGCACAAAAGGACCGTGCACGCCAACTCATCCTGGAAGGGCCACCCGCTGACCGCTCCTTTGAGCTCCTGGCTGGGTGGACCCCTGGAGGAATGGCGCGCATACCGGGCCTCTGTGCTCTGAGCTGGCTGGACACTTAGAGGGAAGGCGAAGGGCTTAAAACTGGGAGATTTGCCCGCGAGTTCGTGTTTCGGGTGACGAAACACGGAGGGACCCAGTTTCCCGCTCTCCAGCGGGCCTGCGCGCCCCCCAGGCAAAGCCCCCATCCTCGCTCGCCAACCCAACCCAGAGGAGAAGGGAGCAGCGATTCATGCTCCACCCCCAGGGCGAGGCAAGAGGCTTGGAATTGCCCCAAGGGGATCACCTGCGAGGTAGTGTCTACGGCAACTTCAGTGGGGCGCGCGGCCTGGGATTTGGAAACTAGCCTGGCCTGGGGTAAAGAGCGTGACCCACTTTGGCTGCGCCCCTGGCACGGGGAATTAACACACCCAAAACAGCGAGGTGCAGCGCTTGGTTCAAGAAGGGACTGGAGCGCCCCCCCCTCCTCCCCACAACCGCCAAAGCAGAGCTCCCGCCTGACGCATCGGATCACACCACGCCCGTCCCTGCCTGAGAGCTGCCCTCCTCCCCCTTTTTTTCTTCTTCCGGAACACTGACCTGATTAACTCTGGTCGCCAGCTTGCTTAAACAGTCACATCTAGTCCATTCTGTAGATGTAAATTCTACACCTACCGACCTTATCATCTCTTTCTCTCAGGAGTAATTAGACTATATGGTTTCTCTGGATAAGACCAGCGTCCTTCTCTCATCCATCCAACCATATTCCACCCTTTAGCTCTTTGAAAAAAGCTTCTTATTGCTTCTGCCTGTTCATTCTATTTCCAATTTTGCCTCATCCCGCCCTGCCTTCTCTCTCTCTATGCTCTTCAACCAGCACTGCATACACACGGCTATTTAACTGTAGCTGGGAAATCCGGTTATATGCTTTAAACCATTCTTTGTCCACCGGTTTTCTTCTTTTTGACCTTTTCATGTATTTTTTATTTTCTACTATTCACCCACCCTCATCTGTCTTTTCTCTTAACTTTTTCATTTTCCCCCTCAGTTTGCATGTTTGTTGGATTTGTCTGTGCGCTTGTGTCCCTCAGTTCCCCGTGTGCTTGTCTGTCTGTCTTCTTCACCAGCGCTACCTCAAGAAACAGGCCAGAGAACACAAGGTGGAGAGGCCCAAACATCACTACGAGTAGGAAAATAAAATAACCAAGGTCCCAACAAGAGAGACCAAGAGATACCATTCAAAAAACACTCTCTGAAAGGATAGGCCCTGGACAGTCAGAGTCTTCTTGGGTACAGCAGCGCTCACAGGTGCACAGAGCATAACAAGTCTTTAAAACTAACGAGAGACAGAAAGCTAGCTAAAATGACGAAACGAAAGAGCTCTCCTCCAAAGAAATTCCAAGAAGAATTGACAGCTAATGAACAGCTCAAAACAGATATAAGCAGAATAACTGAACAAGATTTTAGAACAGTAATCATAAAATTATGACAGAAGGTAAAGCTAAGGGCTGGCAGAGCCAAGGCAAGCTAAGAGCCCCCTCCCCACCCCACTGAGCTCTGGTAAGGTTGTGTCCTCGGCATAAAGGTCAGTGAGAAAAGCACTCAGTGTGTAAGACAGGGTGCGGTAACGCTGCCCGTTTTAACCGTGGCTGTTAAGTCTCTACTCGGAGTATTTCCCTTCACACAAACTGGTGGCCAGAATTCAAGCTAGGTTATCTGAAAGCACCCGGGGAGGGATTTTTTATAAATTATTCTCAGGTTGGTAACACTGCACACAACCCATAGAAACCACCTAGTCTCTAGAATATCAAGGAGTTTTCAGAGATGAAATTCCAAAGAAAATGGGCTCACAGTCAAATAATGAACTGTAACAAGGGTACCATGATCAGCAGCCAGCAGAATCAACCTGTCAAAGACTTCGGATGTTGAAAATGATCAGAGAACAGAAAATAGGTTTAATAGGTTTAAAGAAATCAAAGTTCTAGCTTGCTAATGCGGAAGAAATTTCACAAAAATAATGAATAGTCAAGCAGATCTGACAAAAGTCACAGAACTTGTGGAATAAAAAATTAAGTGAAACTCACAACTCAATGGGGAAAATACCTCAATGGAGTTAGAACTGCGGCACATGCAACAAGATGGAAAAGCGCCACCAGAGTGCACCACTACACAGTGAGAGGAGCAGAAAATACGTGTAGGGTGATTACATTTAAGGTAAAAAGGTTGCAAAACTAAGCAAAATAATACCTAAGGATACAAACGTATGTAGCAAAACTATGAATGAAACAAGGAAACAAACACAAAAACCAGACAGTAGTGTGAGAAGAGGGAAAGGGACTGGAACGCAGGGGAGTAAGCCAGGACGCTGGGGCAATGGTAACGTTCTGTTTCTACAGCCCCACGGGGAGCAGGCTCGTGTTCACCTACTCATCGCTCAGGCTTCTTTGTAACTTACAAATGTTCTCTTTTATATCCAGGCAGCAAATAGTTCTTTTGTATCAAAAGTCAACAAAACCAACTTAAAAAGTTAGTAACACGGCACACTAACTACAAGGAGAAAGAGAGCCCCAAACTCCTGCAGAACATAAGACAGAGACAAAGAAATGAGCAGTTGGGGGGCGCCTGGGTGGCTTAGTCGGTTAAGCGTCCGACTTTCGCTTAGGTCATGATCTCGCGGTTCGTGGGTTCGAGCCCCGCGTCGGGCTCTGTGCTGACTGCCAGCTCAGAGCCTGGAGCCTGTTTCAGTCTGTGACTCCCTCTCTCTCTGACCCTCCCCTGCTCACGCTGTCTCTCTGTCTCTCTCTCTCCTAGAAATAAAACATTAAAAATTAAGAAAAAAAAAAAAAGAAATGAGCCGTTGGAAGTTACAGACAAGAGGGACCCCTGGCTGGCTTGGTCGGTGAAGCATCCAACTCTAGATCTTGGGATGGGGAGTTTGAGCACCCCGCTGGGTGTAGAAATTACAAGTAAAGTCTTAAAAAACGTGATAGGTTGGGGCGCCTGGGTGGCTTAGTCGGTTGAGCGTCCGACTTTCGCTTAGGTCATGATCTCGCGGTTCGTGGGTTCAAGCCCCGCGTCGGGCTCTGTGCGACTGCCAGCTCAGAGCCTGGAGCCTGTTTCAGTCGGTGACTCCCTCTCTCTCTGACCCACCCCTGCTCACGCTGTCTCTCTCTCTCTCCTAGAAATAAAAAAAAATAAAACATAAAAAAAAAAAAAAAAACGTGATAGGCAAGAGAGGGAGAAGAATATATGCTTATTCAGAATCCCTCAACATACAACACTAAATGATAAGGAAGAAGCAGTATTCTAAAAGATATTTCCCAGACTTGGACATACCGATTCTTTGGAATCAGTGAATTCTTTGGAAGACCAGTGAATCCTGCATAGAGTAAATAAGAAGACGGCTGGAATATCTTCAAAATTCTAAGCAAAAATTGCTGTCAACGTTAAATTACAGATCACTGGAGTTATCATTAAACAGGAAACATGTTTTTAGGAAACCAGAGTTCACCACAAATAAATTCTCCCTTAAAGAGACTTCGAAAAGATTACAGCTAGAAGGTTTCAGGTGGGATAGTGGTCAGAGAAAAGCTCCAGATACCTGCAGCGGGTTCCCCTGAACCTTCGTATGATCAGCGTAAGCATGTAAGGAAACCAGTAGGCCAAGGAATGAATCACTGCAAAAACCGAGGAGGGACAATCCCCAAAGCTTGCACAAGGCCAGGAATAACCCTGCACTGGAAAACATTCTAATACATGAGGCCCTGAGTAGGGTACTCGGAATGGTATTGACTGCTCCAGTTGGGGGTGGGGTGGGGGGGTGGGGTAGAATTCGCCCTTGTCCAAGGCTCATTCTGGGCCTTTCTAAAAAGGCAAGCCTCAAAAGACTCAAACTGTTTCCAAATAGCTGAGCGGCATCCTAGAACATGGAAGGCTCAAGAATATGTAAAGGAATGCAAAAAATATTCAGTACTCAAGAAGGTGAAATTCGCAATATCTGGCTTCCAATCAAAAATTGTCAGGCATGCAAAAGAAGTGGAAAAATATGACCCATAATAAAGGGAAAAAACCCAAACCTTGACCAATAGAAACAGACCACGAAATGACACAAAGGTTAGAATTACTAAAGGAGGACATGAAATCAGTATTTCTAGGGGCGCCTGGGTGGCTCAGTCGTTAAGCGTCCGACTTCGGCTCAGGTCATGATCTCACGGTTTGTGAGTTCGAGCTCCGCATCAGGCTCTGTGCTGACAGCTAGCTCAGAGCCTGGAGCCGGTTTCGGATTCTGTGTCTCCCTCTCTGACCCTCCCCTGCTCATGCTGTCTCTATCTCTTTCACAAAAATAAATAAAATGGTTTTTTTTTTTAAAAAATGAAATCAGTTATTCTAGCTATAATCCCTATGTCCAAAAAGTCAGAGGAAAGCATAAGCATGTTAAGACTCAGACTCAGAAGATATTTAAAAAGACTAAACCAAACATCTAGAGATGAGATATACACGGATAGAGATTCACAGACAGACACATTGTTACTGAACTTAAACACCCACAATAGAAACTGTCTAAAATGAGCCACCATGAGAAAAAAAGACTGGAGCAGAAAGAGAAGGAGCAGGGCACCTGTGGGCTATGAGACAATATTAAGTGCCCTAATATATGCAAAAGCAATCTCCAAAAATAGAGAACAGGCATATTTCAAAACTACAGGCCAAAATGGTCCAAATTTGATGAAAACTATAAACCTACAACCAGAAGGTCACTGTACCTCAAGCACAAGAAACATGAAGAAACCTCACTAAAATACATCATAATTAAGGGACAAAATTGTAAAAGCCTCCCACTGCAAAAAGGAACAAGGTGAGAATGACAGGAGACTTCTTGTGGAAAACAATGCAAGACAGAAGACAATGGAACAAATAACTGAAAGAAAACAATGGAACTGAAAGAAAGCTGTCAACCTCGAATTCTATATCCAGTGAAAACATCACTTAAATACAGAGAACAAACTGAGGGCTGATGGGAACGGGCGATGGGCACTAAGGGCACTTGCTGGGATGAGCACTGGGTGTCACATGTGAGTGATGAAGCACTGGAATCTACTCCTGAGGCCAAGAGTACACTATATGTTGGCTAACTTAAAAATACATTAAAAAAAAAAAAAGGCAAAATAAAGACCTTGCAGACATACAAAAGCTGAAAAGACAGTCACCAGTAGTAGATCTGCACTACAAGGAATGTTAAAGAAATTCCTTTAGGAAGAAAGCAAATGATACCAGATGGAAATCTAGATCTACATAAAAGAATACAGATCACCAAAAACTGGCAAATTTCTTCCTAACCCACTGAGCCACCCAGGTGCCTCCCCCCCGGTCAAATATCTTCTTAAAAGACAACTATGTATTTGAAGCAAAAATGATAGCAATATATGGAGTTTCTAACATGTTTACAAATTAAATGACAATAACACAAGGCTTAGGAGAAATGGAAGCACAGTTACAAAGTCCTTTACACTGTATATTAAATGCTCTAATGGTACTTCAATACAGATGGCAATAATTTAAAGATGTACACAATAAACCTCAGCACAACCACACAGCACAACATATACACACTGAGCTATATCGCTAATTAACCAATGAAAGCAATAAAATATCATCATAAAAACTTAAATCCAACAGATGGCACAAAAAAGGGAAAATGAAAGAACAGATGGGACAAAAAAAAATTGGAAGACGGCAGATTTAACCCTAACCATGGTATATCAACATTAATGAAATGACTTTAACGTTCCAATTAAAAAGCAGACTGTCAGATTGGATTTTTTTTTAAAAAGCAAGAGTTTAAATAAAAAGGCTAGTTAGGCTGAGAGTAAAAATAATGGAAGCTAGATCACACTAACACTGATTTAAAAAAAAAAAAAGGTAGAACAGCTATATGAATATCAAAGAAGAATTCAGAGCAAAGAATATTACCACGGATAAAAAGGTTCACTTCATCATGATAAAGTGCTCAAGTCACCAAGTGAACATTAACACTCCTGAGCATTTATACTGAATAACAGAGCTTCAAAATAAATGAGGCAAAAACTAGGAGCTGAAAGGAAAAACACAAACCCACAACTGTAATTGGAGATTTCATCAGCCCCCTCTCCACGACTGATAGTAACAACTAGACAGAAGAGCAGTAAGGACGAAAAAGACCTAAATACATCTGGCCAACCTGACTGATTATTATAGAACATTCTACCCAAGAACAAAAGACTGCACATTCTTTTCAAATGCACACAAATGACTTACCAAGATAGACTATATAAATTTAAAAGGATTCAAATCATACAAAGCATGCCCTCTGCTCAAAATGAAATTAAAAATCAGTAAAATGTCTGGAAAATTTACAAACATTTGAATACTAAGTAACACTTCTAAACGAGTCATGGATCGGAAAAATTAAAAGGGAAATGAAAGTACTTTGAATTGAATGAAAATGAAAAAAAAAAAGATGTATCAAAATTTGTGTGATGCAGCTTAAAGCAGTACTTACGGGGAAACTGATACCACTAAACTTCTGTAAGAGCACAGATCAGTAACCTAAGATTCTACCTTAAGAAACTAGACAAACCCAGCATCAGCAGAAGGAATAAAAGAGCTGAATTCAGTGAAACAGAAAACAAATAAATCATAGTAAAAAAATCAGTGAAATCAAAGGCAGGCTGACAAGAATTAAAAAAAAAAAAAAATTAGATTAACAAGAGTGAGAGACCACAGACAGAACTATTTCACTTATGACAAAAATAAATTTTTCTCTTTATCTCATTCTGCAAATTTAACTAGGATGTGTCTCGTTGTTGACCTGCTTTTGCTGATCCTGTTGGGAGTTCTTGGTGTCTCCTGAATTTGGATATATTTCCTTTCCCAGATTAGGTAAATCTTCAGCTATAATTTCCTTACCATCCGCTAAAATGCACAAAAATAAAATGCTGAAATCCTAGCTTCCTCCTAAATCTTCCTCTATCTTCACCTCACCATATCTCTCTTTATCCAATTGTTTCTCAGGATTAAGGTAACAATTAAAATTCATTTCTCGGTCCTGCAAGTTAATTACACTTAGCTTCTATATAACTAAAAGAATGTACTCCATTAGTTTGGAATTAGAGCAGTGTTCTCAAACTTCCATCCTACACTAATGCCTGGTTCAAGAGGAAAAAGAATTTCTCAAAGCTTTTACTGTCTGAGAAGCAGCAAGGTGAATTATAATAGCAGGCTCCATCCAGAGTATGAGAAAAGACAGGAACTTTGAATCAGAATGGCTTTAAAGCCCACGTTCTGCCACTTCCTAGTACATGTAATGCTGAACTTCCATACTGTCTTCGTGTCACACCTTCTAAAAAAGGTGAATACTTATCTCTCCCAACTCTTAGCTTATCATAGTGCCTGGCATGAAGGAGTTCAAAAAGATGTTCAGTGAGTGAAAGAGAAAGTTTTTCAAATTTACAAGTTAGCCTTTGAATCTACGAGGGAAAAACTGGTTTCAAGACCTTTCGAATCCCAAATTTACCGTGTGAATTTTAACATTTTAAGCACATTGAAGAGAACTTCTAAAAAATTATATGATTACAAAGAACATCTCATATGGACACGTATGTTCACATACACACATTAAGCAGCCATGCTCAGCATCGTACAAAATTAAGTAGCGTCCCAGCCTTCAAGACACGCCAGCACTGGGAACCTCTGAAAGGGAATTTAGAAAGTTTAAACTCCTTCTGAAGGGCCAGGTAGGCAGAGCAGGACGTGATGCTGGCTGCCAGTGAAATAAAGATACTGTTCATCTTCTTGATAAAGCACAGATGGGTTATGTCACTGCCTTCTCAAAACCCTCCAATGGCTCCCGTCTACTGTAAAAACCAACATCCTCAGCCTCAGACAACGAAGGTCCTCCTCGACCAGGCAGCCCCAGTCTATCTCTACAGCGCGGCCTCCCAAAACCATCATCAGTTTGCTACTGCCTGTACTTTGGCTCTTTTACGCTGCTCTGCTTTCCGGCTGTCTGCCAAACCCTGCCTACCACTGAAACACTAAATTCCCAGCACGGTCTGGACAGACCCATCCCTTCCCATTTAATCTGTTCTCTGAGCTCGCTCCTTTCCACCTTTAGGGAAGCAATCACAAATATTATTTTTGAAAGTCATTACTTGTCTTTGCCGGTCTTCCCCACTATCATATTAATTCCTAGAAGGCAAAAATCATAACTAATTCCCGTGATTTCCAGCCACAATGCACTGCAACTAACAGATCCAAAACATGGTGAATCAGGACAGCCTGATACTAGTAGCGAACAGAAATAGATATATTGAACAATAAAATCAATTTTTAAAACCTCAGTATTCTTAAAAACCAACAGGAAAAGAACCCAATTAAAAAATGCAGACGGGTGCCTGGGTGGGCTGTTAGGAGTCTGACGTTGGTTCAGGTCATGATCTCACGGTTTGTGAGTTCGAGCCCTTGCATCTAGCTCTGTGCTAACAGCTCAGAGCTTGGAGCCTGTTCAGATTCTGTGTCTCCATCTGTCTCTGCCCCTCCCCTGCTGGTGCGCACTCTCTCTCAAAAATAAACATTAAAAAAAAAAGGCCACAGACCTACCAGAAACTTCACTAAAGAAGATACATGGATAGCAAATAAACACACGAACAGAAGCCCCACAGCATACGTCATCAGAGAAATGTGTCGTAAAATGACAAGATACCACTGCACACCTTTTAGAAGGGCCCAAATCCGGAACACTGACACCACCAAATGTTGGTGAGGGTGAGAAGCAACAGGAACTCTCCTTCGCTGCTGGTGGAAACAGCCACTCTGGAAGATAATTTGGCAGTTTCTTTCAGAACTAAACATATTCTTACCATACGATCCAGCAATCAGGCTCCTTGGTATTTACTCAAAGGAGGTGAAAACGGACGTCCACACTAAAGACGACACAAAAAGATGTTTTATCAGCTTTCCTCATAACTGTCAAAACCTGTAAACAACTAAGATGCCCTTCTGAGTGAATGAAGGGTTGAATAAATGGTGGAACATCTAGACAATGGAATTTATTCAGTGTTAAGAAGAAATGAGCACGGTGCCCGGCTGGCTCAGTCCGAAGAGAATGCAACTCTTGATCTCAGGGTCCTGAGTTGGAGTCCCATATTGGGTGCAGAGATTACTTAAAAACAAAACAAGCAAACAAAACTTTAAGAAATCAGCTACCAAGCCACAAAAGGACATGGAGGAAACCTAAATGAATTCTTACTAAGTAAAAAAAGGCAATCTGAAAGGGCTCCATACTGCAGAATCCCAACTATCTGACGATTCTGGAAAAAGCAAAACTACGGAGACAATAATAAAAAAAAAAATCAGTGGTTGACAGGGGTTAGCAGTGAGCGAAGGATAGAGGCAGAGCGCAGAGGGCTTCGGGCAGTGAAACTACTCTAAATACTCTAAATACTATAATGGTGATCTATGTTGTCATACATCGGTCCCAAATCCACAGAATACACACCAAGGGGGAACCCTAATATAAATTGCCAACTTTGGTGACACCGATGTGTCTGTGTAGGTTCATCAACTGTAACAAGTGTTCTACGCTAGTGGGGGGTCTTGATAATGGGACAAAGTGTGTACCAGAACTCCCTGTACCTACCACTCAACTCTGCTGTGAGCCTAAAACGGCTCTGAAAAATAAAGTCTATTAAAAAGAAAAAGCCCCATGGGGCACCTGGGTGGCTCAGTCGGTTAAGCGTCTGACTTCGGCTCCGGTCATAATCTCACAGTTCATGAGTTCGAGCCCCACGGCGGGCTCTGTGCTGACAGCTCAGAGACTGAAGCCTGCTTCGGATTCTGTGTCTCCCTCTCTCTCTGCCTCTCCCCCGCTCACCTCTGTCTCTTTCTCTCTCAAAAATATATAAAACATTAAAATTTAAGAAGCAAAAACAAATTTCCAAAATTACCCGGAAAGATGTTATTAGCACAGAATACCACAGATCAGTTCTGTAGGAAATATACATAGGCTTGAAAGCAGCTGCATTCCACCGCAGCAAATAAGTCAGTAATTACATCGTTACACATACTGAACAAACTTCTCTACAGAACATTCTGTATGCATTTTTACTCCTCCCCGCCTCCCCCCTTTACTGAAGACTAAGGTGATGCACACAGAAGCTGCCAGCGCACTCAGAAACCTCCGGCCTTGTAGTGGCTGTTCTTCCAAAGTTAACTTGGAACATTTATGGATCTCCAAGCACTTTTAAAAAGTTGTGCTGGGAAGGGAATGGGAGGGCAGGTCGATGACCCACTTCTGACCTCAAGGAGTTGCATTCTGGGAGACGCATCATCAAGACCAGAATATTAGACACAAATAAATAGGGGATAAATGATGTGGGAGAAGGAGAAATGAAAGCGTGCCTAGGAAAGAAGGCATGGAAGCTGAGCAAGGTGCGAAACTGGAGAACTTGAAAGGAAGCAGGTATGGCGCCCAAGGCCACGGGCAGAGCAACACCAAATCACACCTTCAAGAAAATGGGCCCAGGAGTGGGGAGCCTTCTGGTAGCGGTAAAGCATAGGGCAGACGTATATTCTAGAGACCGCTGACCCAAACCAGGGAAGTTCTCCTTCCTTCTGTTAAGAAAAACGAGGAGTCCCTGGAAAATGTTCACGGTCAGGAGACAAAGAAACTATGTTTTATTTCCCCTTAAATCAAGAGGAGTCCGTCCCCCAAGTGCGGCAGAAATCTTTTTAAAATGGATTTTAATTTTTCCCTGTCTTGCGAACTGGGGTCACTTCGGTAGCGGGTTATGGGAAAACGGGGATCAAAAAATACAGGTGGGAGAGGACGTGGACGTCCCCCGTGGCGTTGGACGCACATGGAGCATCCCGCGGGCCTGAAAGGTAGCCGGGCTTGACATCCCCCGGTCACCGGCCCAGCCAGTCAACGCTCACCAGAGCTTCCTAACATCTGCTAGTTCTTTAGGGTATTCTGAGAACCGAAGCTGGGAGTTGCCGAGAGATCCGGGTTTTATCCTAAAGGGCCCGGCTCCTCCAAACGCTTCTCAAACTGCCGATTTGGAAAAAAGAGAACAGCGAGCAAGGACCTCGTTGGCGCTGGGCACGCACACCGCCGCCCCCCGCCCCCCGCCCCGAAGTCAACTAAGTAACAAAGTGACGGTCCTCAGGCTCCCGAAGGGGGAGACAAGAAGGTGGGTTAAGAACCACTCCGAGACGTCCCGCGCTCCTACGCCGCACTTGTCCACTCGCCGCGCCCCCACTCACCCGAGCCAGGCCCAGGAACATGTGGGGTGCGGGTCGGCGCCGGAGGCCAAGGTCTCCACCGCCCCGGGGTACAGCGCGGGAGGAACGCCGCGGGCCCTAGCGCCCTTCGGGGCGTGCGGGGCCGGCTGTCGCGGAGGAAAGATCGCAGCGCCCATCACCATGTGCCGCCGCTCGGCCGAGTGGTGGTTATGTAACCCGTTGCCAGGGCCCATCCCCACAGTTGGAACGCACCGCCCCGCGCCGCCAACCGCGTCCGCTCGCGGGACGCCGCCCCGGCCCCGCGCGGGGAGGCCCGCGGCCCTGCGGCCCAGGCCGCGCGGACCCGCCCTCGCGCGCCGGTCCGGCCCCTCCCGCCCCTCCCCTACCTGCGCAGGGCGGGCGGCCGAGTGCGGGGGGCGCGAGGCCGGGCGCGAGCTCCTCCCGCGCGGGTCCGTCACAGCATCTCCCGGGAGACACGGCCGCCGCCACGGGCAGGGCGCGCTCACCGTCGCCGCCGCGCCGAACCTCCAGCCTCCGCCCGCGACCTCGCCGGCCGCAACAGCCCCACAGCCCTGCGCGCGCCTCTGCCGGCTGCAGGCCGGCGCGCCGCTCAGCGACTCGAACGCCGCGGCGGTTCCGGGTCCTCCTCCCCGCGACTCTGCGTCCCAGACGCTGACGCCGCCAGCCCCGTTCTGAGCATTACCCTGGGCCGACCGACCGATCCGGTCCTATATACCCGGGAGCGGAGGGGAGGGGCGGGGCGGGACGCGGAGGGGGGGGCAGGGGGCAGGGGCGGGGAGCGGGGGTGCGGCGCGCGGAGGGAGGGCGGCGGTGAAGGATATCGCGGCGCCGGCCCTGAGTTCTCGCGAGTGTTGAGGCCTCGGCGCCTGCTCCGCGGGAATTTTCAAACTCTCGGAGGAGGAGGTGGGGGGAGGAGGGGAAAGGGAAGCCGGCTGGAGAAGGGCTGGTCATTTACATAAAACAGGATCTCCCCGCCTCCAAAGAGCTGACGGGACCGGAAGTGAAGGGCTGTGGGTGGGAACTACGAGTCCGTGATGCCTCGCGCGCCGCACGGCTGCGGCGGCCGGACGCTAGGCCGCGCGTGGAGTCGGGAGTGGTAGTTTTTTTTTTTTTGCCAGCGGTCCGCCGCGCCGGCCGGGACCAGCCCTCCCCTAGGCCTCGTGGGCGGGGAGAGCGCCCCTGTGGCGGGAGCGTCGCGGCCCCGTTAGCGGGTGGCCCTGCTTGCTAGCGACCGCGTGACACTCTTTGCCTCCGCTGGAGGCGCGTCAGCTTGCGGTGGTTTTCGTGCCCAAACACATTTCAAGCAATTAGATGTCTAGTATGCCCCTAATCGTGAACACCAAATAAAAGGGTCCTAACGTGGGGTAAAGGGAAGATCCTAGCAGGCCGCTTCTCTTACTAGCGAAGTTTATCCTTTTCTGTTACTCTTTCCCCTATTTGAGATACGCTGCCTTTCAGGAGCATAATTTCCTTTTTCTCGTAATTTTGGTTTCTTTATTGACACCAGCCTCTAAACATGTTTGTTTGCAAGGGTGCTGGGCTAAGTTGTGGCAGAGGAGTTAAAAGGGGTCTTGGGTTATTTGTCTTAATTATTTTAAGCAGACCTTTCAAACAGAAACCACCCCTTTGGCAAATGTGCCTGTGTCGTGGCCTTGTCCCCCGCCCCCATCCTGCACTTCCTTTCTTTGGCACCATTTTATGCTCAGTTCGTGAGTACTGAACTTCTTGGGAGTCGGAAGACCGGAGTTCTCAACTCTGGTCTCCTGCTCCTGACGCTGTGTGACCTTAGGAAAATCAGGTGACCTCTCTGGGCTTCAGTTGTCAGATCGGTGGAGTAAGGGGGACTGGATTTGAGGATTGACTGATTCGTTACACAGCCATCTGTTAGCTTTTCTCTAAGGGCCCAGCCAGTTGCAAAATTCAAAAATCTATCTCCTCCTACTTACTATACAGATTAATCGACCTTCTAACTCAGATTTTAATCTTTCCTTCCATCTTCCCACCAGGATGGTTACTGTGCGGCTATCTATAATCTGGGCCAACCCTACCTGTCCTACTTTATTTACCTCTGTAGTTGTGAGGATCCTTTCTTTACTCTGATGAGAGCAAAAAGCAGACAGGGCAAAACGGGAGCTGACCCACCCCCTGAAGGTGGGATTCCTCAGGTACAGGTAACTGCGTAAGAGGAGGCAAAGGAAAAACAATTGGCCAACTGATAAAGATCACAGTCATGTAGGACTTGAAACTCCACCACAGTTTGTAACCATCTTAATAATTTACAAGAAAAATACAGTCTTAATAGTAGACCTCCAGGAAACTGTAGACTCGATCTCCTGGAGCCCTGACATCACCTTCACCTCCATAGGATAGGAAACTTTATATGATCAGTCACTCCCCACAATCACAGTGCTGCTCTCTCTGCCCCCAGGTCTTGTCCCCCTGGTATAATAACATCTTTCCTTGCCCTACAATGTCACAAGAATTCTTTCTTGGCCAGAGGGCTTGACGATTCCATATCAACTCTCCTCCAAACATATTTTTGCCTTTCACTGTCTCCCAGCCTCTCCCGTTGTCTAAATCTCAATATCCTTCAGGGTTCAGCTCAAGCCTCTTTTTTCTCCCTAGTCTGCCCTTCAACGTCAGCCCACATTAGTTATTAAGAACTGGCCCCGAAAATATGCTAATGGTATTATTTCATGTCTGTTTCCCTGTTTGTCTCCAACTCTCTCCATCTACCCACCACCCCGGTCTCCTAAATACCCTGAAAGCAGAATGTATCTTATATTCTTTTAAGTTTATCTATTTGTTGGGGGGAGAGGCAGAGAGAGAGAGAGAGTCCCAAGCAGGCTCCGAGCTGACAGTGAGGAGCCCTAGGCCGGGCTGGAACCCATGAACCGTGAGATCATGATCTGAGCCAAAATCAAGAGTTGATCGCCTAATGGACTGAGCTGCCCAGGTGCCCCAACCTTACACTTTTTTTCAAATGCTTCCCTTGTAACTGCTAGTTGTTCATTTTATTTTTATTTTTTAATGTTTATTTATCCTTGAGAGAGAGACAGACAGACAGAGCACAAGTGGGGGAGATGCAGAGAGAGAGGGAGACAGAATCCGAAGCAGGATCTAGGCTTAGAGCTGTCAGCCCAGAGCCTGACGTGGGGCTCAAACTCACAAACTGTGAGATCCTGACCTGAGCGAGGTGGGACGCTTAATCCACTGAGCCAACCCCGTGCCCCTAGCTGTTTATTTTAATTCCGTTTGAAAACTGAATTTTCACTTCAAAGCTGTCATTCACCCCTTTTCCTTCTTTTCATTTCAGCATATGCCAAATCATTTGTTAGTTTCAAGAAATGTTAATGTGCATTTTTTCATGGTTATTCTTTTTTTTTTTTAATAATTTTATTTATTTCTAGGAGAGAGAGAGAGACAGCGCGAGCAGAGGAGGGTCAGAGAGATAGGGAGTCACAGACTGAAACAGGCTCCAGGCTCTGAGCTGGCAGTCAGCACAGAGCCTGACGCGGGGCTCGAACCCACGAACCGCGAGATCATGACCTAAGCGAAAGTCGGACGCTTAACCGACTAAGCCACCCAGGCGCCCCTCATGGTTATTCTTATTTTGTTGAACAGTAGTTTCGATGTGAAGCTAGAAGGGGACTTAAAGAATGTCGTATAGTGAAGGGGTGATGGCCTTCACACACTTAGTGAGTAGTCAGCTAGGAAGATGCATGAAACTTTGGGTTGGAATCAGAGTGAAAACATGTTGGCTGAAGGGAGATCCTTGATTTCCTCCTTCAACAATCTCCCGGTTGACAAAAGTCTATAGATGTAAGAGTGTTTATGAAAAACTCGTATTTTCACAAAACGCCATCAGATGGGAGAAACCGTCAGGATGGAAGGATGTGGGCTGTGGGGGGCAGTCAGTCTGCAGCCTGGATGGCTGGACCGGAGGACCCCGTGTGGGCCCAGGACCCGGACATTAAGAGCAGGCTGGGAAGAAGTCTAGAGGCAGAGCTTAGCGCATTCACCACAAGCCCTAGCTTTCGGGTCAAGAGTCTCAAGTGATGCCAGTGCTTTCCTCAGACAAGGTGTATTCAATGGAAAAAACAGTGCGGGTTTGGTCGTCAAAAGAGTTTGGGGAAACGCTGATTAAACAAAATCCAGCATTTCCTGTGTGCAGTATTTCACTGCCTTCAACATTCTTAGCACCTCCCAGAGTCACTTGACCGTGGCCTCCATTGAGGCTCATGGGTCATCTTGCCTCATTAATGTTCTCCAGAACCGACTTTGGTAAACACGGCTTCAAAGCTTTCCCTTAGCGGAGGAAGTGTCGTGTAGTGAATAGAATATGGTCATCTGGAGCCAGAAAAATCTTGGGTTTTAATCCTTTTCCCCACTTTCGGGCAACATGACTTTAATGGAATTACTTCACTCTCTGAGCCTGTTTTCTCTCTGGGGAGAAAGGATAATGTTGCTCACTTGTCTGACAGGACTGTTGGCGAGATTAAAGAGAAGTGTGTGCCCAGCTCAAAACTTCATTCCCTCCTTACCTCCATGGTCAGTAGGCTTGTTTTTTGCTTTTCGGGGGGAAGGGCATTCTTTTGGTAAAAATCCTAGAAAATAATAATGATATAGCCCCCCACACTTGTGTTTGGAATGTTTTATTTAAAAGGCAATGTTTCAGTACCAATGCAGCATCCTGGGAGCGACCGACACCCATCTGATTTCAGAGACTTTAGAATCTCATTGAAGTATTCTGATTTAGATTTTGGTTTGTTTTGCAAAGAAATGGGTGGGGGCGGGGAGCTCTGATACTTGAACAACAACAAACGGAGCTTGCCTGTCTCAAATAGAGGCGGTCGCTTGCCCTAAACAGTTACATTTTTATCATTTTTGTAGAGATTATTGGTTATGACAAGCAGTACCCGACCCTTGATTTCTCCAACTGACAATCAGCTTGGTGAGTGAGTCTTATTTTTCTTGTTCTCCATGACATTTCCAGAGATGGAATCATGCCAACACGCGAAATAAGTGCTGAGATCATTGTTTAGTGAATTAGTAGGTCTTTATCGATTTCACCATTCGAAGCAAAATGTGCAATATTAGATTAAAAGGGACCCTAGTGATAGTTAGATCAATAGATGGGGAAACGGATCATCAAATGATTTGCCACAAATGCTTTGTGACGGTTTTTATTTGTTTTCTTAAAAAAAAAAAGACATTAAAGATGTCTGGGTGGCTCAGTTGATTAAGTGTCCAACTTTGGCTCAGGTTATGATTTTGCAGTCCGAGAGTTCAAGCCCCCTGTCGGACTCTGTGCTGACTGCTTAGAGCCTGGAGCCTGCTTCCAGTTCTGTGTCTCCTTCTCTCTCTGCCCCTCCCCCAACTCGAACTCAGTTTCTCTCTCTCAAAAATAGATAAGTACTTAAAAAAATTTTTTTTAATGTTTTTTTTTTATTTATTTCTAGGAGACAGAGAGAGAGACAGCGTGAGCAGGGGAGGGTCAGAGAGAGAGGGAGTCACAGACTGAAACAGGCTCCAGGCTCCGAGCTGGCAGTCAGCACAGAGCCCGACGCGGGGCTCGAACCCACGAACCGCGAGATCATGACCCACGCGAAAGTCGGACGCTTAACCGACTAAGCCACCCAGGCGCCCCTTAAAAAAATTTTTTTAAAAAGGACATTAAATCTACAGTTTCTTGAAAATAAAACTAATATATTTCCGTCATTAAAATAATCTTTATGCACCTGAAAAAATGTTTTACGTAATACCCAAAAAAGCTACATATTTTCTTTCTCTAAACAATGTAATATTTGCCATAAACACAGTACCAGCATTAATCTCTTCTTAAAAATTATTTCCCTTTCTGCCTCTCCTTTTCTTTCACGTTCTCCTCTCCTAATATTACTTCTTAAAATCTACATTCAAGAAAAAAACTTTTTGTTTATTTTGGAGAGACAGAGAGACAGAGCATGAGTGGGGGAGGGGCAGGGCGAGAGGGAGACCCAGAATCTGAAGCAGCTCCAGGCTCTGAGCTGTCAGTACAGAGCCTGACGCGAGGCTCGAACTCACGGACCGGAAGATCACGACCTGAGCCAAAGTCTGCTGTTTAACCAACTGAGCCACCCAGGCGCCCCAAAATCTATACATTTTAACCAAAACTCTCAAGGCTCTGATTTCTTTGTCCCTTAATCCACCCACCCCCAAACACCATTAATGACAGATCTTGAGATTCTGCCACACACTCACATATCATTGCATTTTTGTTTTGAACCTTTGCCTTTTCAAGACTCACTCTTGCCGGGGGGCGCCTGGGTGGCTTAGTCGGTTAAGCGACCAACTTTCGCTTAGGTCATGATCTCGCGGTTCGTGGGTTCGAGCCCCGCGTCGGGCTCTGTGCTGACTGCCAGCTCAGAGCCTGGAGCCTGTTTCAGTTTGTGACTCCCTCTCTCTCTGACCCTCCCTGCTCACGCTGTCTCTCTCTCTCTCCTAGAAATAAATAAAACATTTAAAAAAAAAAAAAAAAAAAGACTCACTCTTGCCGGGCGCCTGGGTGGCTTAGTCGGTTGAGCGTCCGACTTTCGCTTAGGTCATGATCTCGCGGTTCGTGGGTTCGAGCCCTGCATCGGGCTCTGTGCTGACTGCCAGCTCAGAGCCTGGAGCCTGTTTCAGTCTGTGACTCCCTCTCTCTCTGACCCTCCCCTGCTCACGCTGTCTCTCTCTCTCTCTCTCTCTCCTAGAAATAATAAATTTAAAAAATAAAAAATAAAAAAAAAAAGACTCGCTCTTGCCTTGGAGCGGCGTTATGCCAGATCCCAGAGGGCGCGTACTAGTTACAATTTTCCTTTCGTCCGTGATGTTGCAAGTCCTGCTTCAAAGTCACAGACCCCTCACTTGTCTGAAGCTCCCTGCCTCGCAGGAAACCCAGCCTGGAGAAGTCGGCTCAGCTGCGAAGTTGTGGAAATGAGCACAGCCCAGTGTGATATTCCATTGAGGGGACAGGTCACCCGTTTTAACAATTGCTTCATGCCTAGTTTATCAGATAGATTCTCAGCCTCTCTTTCCCGAGAACTTATTTTAATCCCATTGAGCTGGCATGTCCTATATTAACCGTGGCATTTGCAAGGTGCTTTCAATTTTCCAAGTGTTTTAAATCATTAGTCAAAACAGTATCTCTGCATGGTTTGGATGATACATTGTGGATTTGTTTTTCCTTTTGCCTTTTCTGACCTCTATTCCTCTTGAGGTCCTCTGTCTGGTTTTATAATAAACTTCAGGTAGACTCGTTGGATTTGATTGGACAAAGGTGTGTAGGTGACGTGGTATCCATTTTTCACCGGGAAAAGTCTGTGAAAATCAAAACAAGATGTTCACTAGGATGCCCTACGTGGAGAGCCAGCAACGGAATGTCCAGGATAAAGTTCAGCATAGCCTAGGGCATTCTCCTCCTGAAAATAAGTTTCAGTGCAGAAGACCTTTAGGGTTTGGAAGTGAATTATTTATTAGCAGATCACCTAAGTCCTGCTTAGTGAAGAAAACAATACAGAGCTTTTTAAAACTTGTATTTATTTTGAGGGAGACAGAGAGTGTGAGTGGGGGAGAGAGAGATGAGACAGTGGGGTAAAGAGAGAATCGCAAGCAGGCTCTGGCAAAACCGAGTCGGAGGCTAAGCCGACTGAGCCACCCAGGCGCCCCACATCCTTAAGATCCTAAATCATAATTGTCGAATACTATTTTTCAGTATAGTTTTGTTCCTGTTCTCTGTCATTCATTCATTCATTTGTTCATCCAGCAAATATTATTTGAATGTTTTCAATAGGCTGGTTTTTACTCAAGGCACGGGGGGTACAAAGCTCGATAAGACCAGTGTCTGTGTCCTTCAGCAATACAATCAGGAGAACAGAATGAAATGAAAAATTACCTTTTGTTTGAAATATTTTTTTGTAAAACCTCCTTTCAAATCAAAGAGAGCTACAATTCTTTCTCAAATATCTTATTGATAATATAATGAGCACTCAGTGCCCCGGTCAGTCATAGGAATATTCTAGCTTCCCATTCTGTTTTTGGTCAAGCCATATATTCAAAAGAACCGGTTGGGTCACAGACTCATTTCCCACCAAGTGGACGAAAGGCACTTTTCAGGAAGGCCTGCCACTTTTATGTTTGGTGTGTTTTTGAGTAATAGCTTTATAATCTCTCAGATTTCTTTTGTTTGTACGATTCTACATTCTCTCATTTTAAAGGATCTAATTTTAAAGTTAGATAACTACTGGGGCACCTGAATGGCTCAGTCGGTTAAGTGTCCAACTTCAGCTCAGGTCATGATCTCTCAGTTGGTGAGTTCAAGCCCCACATCGGGCTCTGAGCTAACAGCTCAGAGCCTGGCGCCTGCTTTGGATTCTGTGTCTCCCTCCCTCTCTCTGCCCCTCTCCCTCTTGTACTCTGTCTCTCTCAAAAATAAACACTTAAAAATGTAAAAATAAATAAAGTTAGAGAACTATCCTTCCTTACCTTTGCCACAGATTCTGGACATGAGGGTTTAATAGACTTGGCAAATTTCAGGTATTCAAGATAGTCCTTGACTTTGGTTAAAGTATGAATAACAAAACACCCCCTTACCCTACATTGTTCCCACAATACTTATGTTTTTGTATGGTTGGGAGGTTTTTTACGTTTTCTGGGGGAGGGAAAAATGAAGCACTCGGGTGATCTTTTAATCCCGTCTAAGACAAACATATTTTGCCTATCAATAGAGCAGTTTTCAGGAAACAGACACCTGATAAATCTTTAGTAAATAAGGCTGGCAGCTATCTCCTCAGCAAGGTAGACAGTGGAAACCGTAACCTCTAAAAAGAAGAGGCTGAGGAGTGACATAGCAGAGCCACAGTGTAAGAATCCTTGTCTTTTTAGTTTTTTAAAATATTTTTTAATGTTTATTTTTTAAATTTTCTTTACATTTCTTTATTTTTGAGAGATAGAATGAGACAGATTGTGAGTGGGGACGGGCAAAGAGAGAAGGAGATACAGAATATGAAGCAGGCTCCAGGCTCTGAGCCCAATGCGGGGCTCAAACCCACAAACCATGAGATCATGACCTGAGCTGAAGTCAGATACGCATCTGACTGAGCCACCCAGGCGCCCCTATTTACTTATTTTTGAGAGGGCGGAGGGGCAGAGAGAAAGGGAGACAGAAGCCCAAGCAGGCTCCATGCTGTCAGCACAGAGCCTGACGTGGGGCTCTGCTACGTAGAGTACATCTCCGAAAACCCTTCAAGGGTCCTTAAGAACCCACTGGCTTTGTTAACGGTATTTCATTAGAATCCTTTCTTTCCTTTGCTATTTTTGCCGGCAAACTTCAAACCTGCATGTGGTCAGCCTCCTGGAGAAGAGGAGATCTGGAAGTCCCAACTTCAAGGTCACCCTTCGAGTCCCCCCAGACCATCAGGCCTGCAGGCCAGGGCAGCCCCAGTCATATCCTATCCTAGACCAACCTCAATGCAAACACCACGGGGGCCCATATCTCCAGCACGTGGCTGAAAGCAGCATTCTCCTAAGAATTTCCTCAAATGTGTGAAACACTTTGGGAAGCAGTGTGTTGAAACACAAAAACACTGAATTCAAGGGAAGCAGATGTACATGTGAATCCTGACGGCTGGGCTACCTTTGGCATCGGTGTATCTGTGGAAAAAGACCTCAGACTGTCCCAACCTCAGTTTCTTCATCTGTTGTGAGGATTATGAATAAAAATACGCAGTAAACTTTGAACTTCTACCAAGTATTTGCTAGTGCTAACACTTTTTTGGACATTGGATGACTTATTTAAGCTGGATAGGTAAGAACAATGAGTTGTAGCATAGAACATATCTCTCTATTGTTTTGGATGCATTGTTCTACATCAAGATTAGTCTACAGTCTGTCATTGCAATAAGATTTTTCTTTTAAGTTGCTAGTCCCTGACTTTTTTAAAGTTTGTTTATTTATTTTGAGAGAGACAGGGACAGTGTGAGCAGGTGAAGGGTAGAGAGAGAGGGAGAGAGAATCCCAGGCAGATTCCGCACTGTCAGCGCAGAGCCCAACATGGGGGGTCGAACTCATCAACCATGAGATCATGACTTGAGCTGAAACTGAGCATCCAACGCTTAACCGACTGAGCCACCCACGTGCCCCAACTAGTCATTGATTTTTACCGTTGACCCATCTACTATATAATTTCATATATAAATCACAGAGGCCCCGACAAAATTACCCAATCCAGCCTGTTTTGATGAGATTTTTTCTAAAAGTCACATTTCGCGTTGGCAAACCTAAACAGCCCGCAGGGCTCCTGAGGTCCTGTACCCCATTCACTTCAACCCGAAGGAAATTAATGCCCTTAATGACACAGCTGGGAGCAAAATACAAAAATCTATTCTCCTGCCCACTTTAAAACATCAACATGGGTGATTAGACAGGAAACAAAACACAGTTGCGATATGAAAGAGAAACAAAGCGTTTCTAGCTTCATGAACCGGAATCAAAAAAATCTTCCCCCATAATTGCTGCTATTATCTCATGTGTTTGCAGCGAGTTAACGGAAGGGGCTCTCCAGATGCAGGGAGCGAATGCACAATGCTGGTATTTGCACTGATCCGGAAGCCGGCTCCTTGAAACCCAAAGTTGTTCATCGTGTGAGCTACAGCAAGTTGACACTGTCTTCTGATTACTTTTGTTTTTTAAATGTTCATTTGTGTGAGAGAGAGAGACAGAGACAGAGCATGAACAGGGGAGGGGTAGAAAGAGAGGGAAACACAGAATCCAAAGCAGGCTCCAGGCTCTGAGCCGTCAGCACACAGCCGGATGTGGGGCTCGAACCCACGAACCGCAAGATCATGACATGAGCCGAAGTCAGATGCTTCACCAACTGAGCCACCTAGGCGCCTCTCTTCTGATTACCTTTTAGAAGTTATCTTCCTGGGGACACTGTGAGCTTTGTTAACACTGAGACAACAGCTCTGTCACCGTTTTTCTACAACATCAACCAAGAACCTACCATCTAAAAGGCATTCACAGTTGTTTTTTTAATAAGAAATGAATAAATCCACTTTCTCTTCTTTCATGGAGTTGGAGAACAAGAAAGCAAAAATGATAGAGGGATTCGTCAATACAAACATGGAGGACTGTCCCTTTACCGTCAATGGGAAGTAGATTCGGATATAGGTTCACCTGGAGGCGGCTACACTGAACCAGGTGGGGATGTACCTGCAACAGGCAAGCTGTGCTGTGCACTGATGACCCCCGTCCCCGACTGAGCCACCCAGGTGCCCCACCCTTTGTCACTTTTCTGAATTACGTGGTTCTTATTATTCTCTCAATACGTGTGCCATTGGATTCACTTTTAGCCTTCTAAAAAGGTTGCTTATTTTCTCCGACTTTTTACTTGTTTCCTGACATTTATGTAGCCAGCCATCGTGCTTGTTCTTGAAGGCTGGAAAGAAGAGCATTGAGAGTGACAGCATCTGGCCGGCAGCCCCTCAGACCCCTTCAAGGGTGATAGCGTCACGAACCTGGCTCTGGTCTTGGTCTAGAAACTGAGCCGTATCAGGACCCCCGGGTTCATCTGTCTCCAGCAGACTGACTTGTAGGAAGCACATTCGTAAGAAGTTTACATATACAAACCCAAATTCTAATGCGTTGACGTACAGTCTTGGACATTTCCTTGCTTTTGCTAGGATCCCTGTGACTCCTGTCCAGGGCACCCCCTTTTCTGATGGGGAGGCATCTGGGAAATGTTGCACCAAAAGACTGCTTGAAGAACACTAAGTCAAAGCTTGGAGGGCAGGAATTGTTTTGGAAGAGATTTCATCGAAGCCTGAGAAGCTGTGATGACTCACAGTTGCCTCACGACAGCACTGCCGGCTCCCAGTCCCTGACTTCCTGTCCCAGGGAGAAAAGGTTCATGGCTGCCAATTGGAGCGTAAGGTCAGTCTGGACACGGCCCAGCACAACAGACTGGGTTTTTGCTGGAGAAACTACAACCAGGCTGGCTCTCTGAGGGTGCTTCCAGGACACTGTGAGTGATACATGGGTGTTTCCACACTTCTCGATGCACATGTGTTCACTGGTCTCTCGATTCACTCCCACTGATGGTCAAGTCTATCCATGATATGTGTGAATTTCATTCAAAGGACAAGTTAAAAAATTTTATTAATGTTTGTTTATTTTTAAGAGAGACATAGACAAAGCAGAGGAAGGGCAGAGGGAGAAAGAGAGAGGGAGACTCAGAATATGAAGCAGGCTCCAGGCTCTGAGCTGTCAGCACAGAGCCTGACGTGGGGCTCGAACCCATGAACCATGAGACCGTGACCTGAGTTGAAGTTGGATGCTTAACCGACAGAGCCACACAGCACCTGGAAAGGACATTTTTAAAGTTTTTTAAAAAATATATTTTATAGTTTATGTATTTATTTTTGAGAGAGAGTGTGTGAGCCTGAGTGGGGGGAGGAGCAGAGAGGGGGAGAGAAAGAAGCCCAAGTAGGCTCCATGCTGTCAGCACAGAGCCCAACATGGGGCTCGAACTCACGAACCATGAGATCACAACCTGAGCCGAAGTCAGACACCTAAAAGACTGAGCCACCCAGGTGCCCCTCAAAGTACTTCCCTTACTTTCTTGGAGGAAACCTTACTCTCTCTTCCACAAATTACTACGTACTAGTATCACACTCTTCTATAATTCTAACAGATCATTTACAAAAGCACCTGGTCTTGTGTAACATACTTACTGCCAAATCATGGCAAGGAACGGGAGAGAGAACACACCGCGGAGGCTATTTGCTGGGGCGATCGCCTCATTCATCTCCCTGTGCTGGGAGAGAGCACAGGGCTGAGCTGGTTTGGAAGCCTGTCTCCTCCACTCATTACTTGTGAGACTGTCAGTGATTTGCTTGACCTTGCTGAGCCAGTGCTACTCCAAGCATAGTCTTCAAACTGTCTAGACAGGTCTTCAAGGAAATAAGGTGCATCATCTATGTCACTGAGCGCACTTTCTTTCAAGAGAAAATTTCCTCACTGAAGAAAGCCGGATTTATATTCCAGCCCAGTCTCCTGAGCAATAAAATTGGGAAATTATACCAACCACGTAGAGCTGCTATTCTAGGGATAAAATGAATGATGATGCATGACTCGGAGCACCTGGGTGACTCAGACCGTTAAGCGTCTGAGTCTTGATTTCGACTCAGGTCATGATCTCAGCCCTGTGTCCGGCTCTGTGCTGACAGTGTGGAGCCCACTTCGGATTCTGTGTCTCCCTCTCTATCTGCCCCTCCCCCCATGCACACTCTGTCTCTCTCAAAATAAATAAATGAATAAAAGTCAAAGAATTTATTTAAAAAATGATGATCCCCAATAGGAGTACAATAAATGGCTGTCTGGTTTGTTATTTTGTTGTTGTTGTTACTGTAGTTCAGCACTGACAATGGAGTTTTCTAGAAAGTGTAAGGCAGCCGCAGGCTCACAGAAGGGAAGAGGATGGAGAGGCCGAGGGTTTACAACCTGCCGTTCACCTCATGACTCTGCGGAGCCCAGCACGCCTTTCTCAGCATCTGCTCCTTCCTCTGGACACTGGGATGATAATCATGCCCCCCACACCGAGGTGTTAGTGGGGCCTAAAACACACAACCTGAGTAACACACTCAGAATAGTGCCAAACACATAAGAGGGGTCTAATAAATGCTAGTTTTCTTCCTTCATTTTGACTGGCTTTGAGGACACTTGCATCAATAGTAGCATAATATTCAGAGAAACAACCAGATGCAAAAAAGTTTTCCAAAGGTGGCAGTAACCCCAGAACTCAAAATAATAATAATAATAATAATAATAATAATTCAAGATAGGAACAAAGTGGACGGACACTGATCACAAGAATGAACATAGAAATGCCATATTGTGGTGTTTGTCTATAACTTAATGCTGAGAGAAACAGGTGAACTTGAACTTTGGCTCAACACAGCTGTGTTGAAAGCATGAGACTACTGTTTTCAATAGAGCTCTCTCCCTTGATCCATGGGCTTTCCTTTCTGACTGAGCTGAATCTCCTTCTTCTTCTTCTTCTTCTTCTTCTTCTTCTTCTTCTTCTTCTTCTTCTTCTTCTTCTTCTTCTCCTCTTCCTCCTCCTGCTCCTCCTCCTCCTCCTTCTTCTTCTTCTCCTTCAAGTCTATTTATTTATTTTGAGAGAGAAAGAGTGACCGCTTTCCTTTCTGACTGAGCTGAATCTCCTTCTTCTTCTTCTTCTTCTTCTTCTTCTTCTTCTTCTTCTTCTTCTCCATCTTCTCCTTCAAGTCTATTTATTCATTTTGAGAGAGAAAGAGTGACCGGCTTTCCTTTCTGACTGAGCTGAATCTCCTTCTCCTTCTCCTTCTCCTTCTCCTTCTTCTTCTTCTTCTTCTTCTTCTTCTTCTTCTTCTTCTTCTCCTTCTTCTTCAAGTCTATTTATTTATTTTGAGAGAGAAAGAGTGACCGGCTTTCCTTTCTGACTGAGCTGAATCTCCTTCTTCTTCTTCTTCTTCTTCTTCTTCTTCTTCTTCTCCTTCAAGTCTATTTATTTATTTTGAGAGAGAAAGAGTGACCGCTTTCCTTTCTGACTGAGCTGAATCTCCTTCTTCTTCTTCTTCTTCTTCTTCTTCTTCTTCTTCTTCTTCTTCTCCATCTTCTCCTTCAAGTCTATTTATTCATTTTGAGAGAGAAAGAGTGACCGTGACCTCCAGGAGGGGCTGAGAGAGAAGGAGAGAGGGAATCCCAAGCAGGCTCTGTGCTATTAGCCCAGACCCTGACACAGAGCTCAATCTCATGAACTGTGAGGTCATGACCTGACCAAATGCCAGACACTTAACCTACTGAGCCGCACAGGCACCCCCTGAATGTTCATATTCTTACGTGTCCCCAAAGTGACTGATCCCTCCCTCCTCGAAGGTCCTTCCCCTCTGCCTGCCTCCTTGACATTGAGTACGTGGTCAGTGTGACTGCTGCTACCTATTACATATCGCAAAGTCACGGAAAGGACCAATTACTGCTCTCTTATATAACATAACCATCAATACGTAGTAACAACTGTGTACGTGTCTCTTAATGTAAACATAGAGAGACTGTACATTTTATGACAGTTAAACAGGAAATCTAAGCAATCGGCTTTAACATTTATCACGTAAGTCATGTTTCTTTATCTCATGCCCCAAGAGGGGATGGCATTTGTATTCTATTGTTAAGTGCGTATGTTCTCCATTTTACCAAAAAAAAAATTTTTTTAAGTCATTGTGCTAAAGTTACAGACCAGATTTGTTACTGGAATCCAGACAAACGAATGGGATGTTGACATAAGGCCAACCACCCCTTGCTCACCACCTTTAACTAGTCACGTCCTACTTTTGGTTAATTTTATTTATTGCTATTTGCTTACAATCAGAAGAATGAACATATGACCAAGATGGAGTCCTGTCCTGAGTGGTTTAAAAATAATTACCGAAGAGATTCAGATCTGCTACCCTTTGTGATTATACACAATGCTTTTAAAATAATGCTTGTGGGGCGGAGGGGTGTGGGTTGGCACCTGGGTGGTTCAGTTTGTTGGTCGTCCGACTTTGGCTCAGTTCATGATCTCATGGTTCATGAGTTTGAGCGCTGCATTGGGTTCTGGGCTGACAGCTCAGAGCCTGGAGCCTGCTTCAGATTCTGTATCTCCCTCTCTCTGCCCCTCCCCTGCTCACGCTCTGTCTCTCTTTCTCTCTCAAAAATAAATGAACATTAAAAAATCAAAATACTGCTTCTGGTACAGAAGCAAGTAAAAGTTACAGGGATTTCCATCTTATTGTCCCACAAAGCTTGGGGCAAGTTACTTACTCCTTGCTTCTGTTTCCTCATTTGCAATATACAAAAAGACAGTAGCTTTATTCTGTAATGCTCTTGGGAAAATGAAATGCTTAACCTGTATAAAACACTTCGGAATAGTACAGTTGTCCTTGAACTTGGGTGCGAACTGCACAAGTTCACTTATATGCAGATTTAAAAAAAAATAAATATACCACAGTACAGAACATGTATTTTCTCTCTTATTATTTTCCTTCTCAATAACATTTGCTTTTCTCTGGCATTATTGTAAGAATACAATAAAAAATACATATAACATACAAGATATGTGTTGATCGGCTATATAGGTCATCGGTAAGGCTTCTAGTCGCTAGTAGTCTATTTGTGGTTAAGTCTGGGGAAAGTCTAAAGTTACACATGGATTTTCAACCATTGTAGAAGGTTGGTGCTCCTCACCCACGTGTTGCTCAAGGGTCAGCTGTACGTGGCCCCTAACGTGCTCAGGAAGCGTTAGTTATTCTTACGATCACTGAAAATTTAAGAAAATGAAACAAGAAGTCTCTAGTTTCTTCAAATCAACATTCCCTTATTTACTACCAATCAACACGTGGTTAGCAATAAACCAAGAATTTGACCTTCATCATTCTCCTATGACTGAGTGGTGTTCCTCAGATTGCAAGAATATTGTGCTTTCCACACAAAGTATTGCCCTACAACCTGCCTCCTACAGAGGCTCTAAGAAATTCTCAGTGTGTGTGCTCATTTATCATGACGCCAGTCACTTTTGACCCAGTTCCTTCTTTTTTTTTTTTTTTTAAATTTTTTTTTAATGTTTTATTTATTTTTAGGAGAGAGAGAGAGACAGCGTGAGCAGGGGAGGGTCAGAGAGAGAGGGAGTCACAGACTGAAACAGGCTCCAGGCTCTGAGCTGGCAGTCAGCACAGAGCCCGACGCGGGGCTCGAACCCACGAACTGTGAGATCATGACCTAAGCGAAAGTCGGACGCTTAACCGACTAAGCCACCCAGGCGCCCCTGACCCAGTTCCTTCTTTTGGGAACAAGCGGCTGTACCTTTGGTCTCTGTTTTTGATTGAACTGTGTCCTCCCTGAAAAATGCATTGATACAGATCAAGGGAAGAGGACAGAGAGCCCAGACATAAACATATTCATATATGATTAACTCATCCAGACATAAACACATGCATATATGATTAACTCATCCATGACAAAGGCAGGAGTATACAAAGGGGAAAAGATGGTCCCTTCAACAAATGGTGTGCGGAAATCTGGACAGCCACATGCCAAAGAATGACCCTAGACTGCTTTCCTACCCCATACACAAAAATAAACTCAAAATCGATTGAAGACATAAATGTGAGACATGAACCCACAAGCCTCCTAAAAGAAAACAGGCATTATCTCTTGGACATCAGCCTTAGCAACATACTTGAGAGATATGTCCTCAGGCAAAGGAAACAAAAGCAAAAGTAAACTGTTAGGGCTGCACCAAAGTAAGAACTTTTTGCACAGCAAAGGAAGCCATTAACAAAATGAAAAGGCAACCCATTGAATGGGAGAGAGGAGATATTTGCAAATGATTTATCCGATAAGGGGGTAATATTCACAATATATAAAGAACTTATACAACTCAGCACACACACAAAATAAGTAATCCAATTTAAAAATGAGAAGAATACATGAATAGACACTTTTCAGAGAAGATATGCAAATAGCCAACAGACAAATGAAGAGAAGCTCAGGCGTCACTGATCATCAGGCAAATGCAAATCAAAACTGCAAGGAGATACCACTTCATACCTGTCAGAATGGCTGATATCAAAAAGACAAAAAATGACAAGCGTTGGTGAGGATATGGAGAAAAAGGAACTCTCTTGCATCCAGTGTAGGTGGAAATGTACATCGGTGCAGCCACTGTGGAAAACAGTGTGGAGGGTTCGTAAAAAATTAAAAATAGAAATATCGTATGACCCAACAATTCCACTACTGAGTACTTACCCAAAGAAAATGAAAACATTAATTTGAAAAGATCTGTACACCCCCATGTTCACTGCAGCATTATTTTCAATAGCCAAGATTTGGAAGCAACTCAAGTGACCATCAGTAAATGAATGGATAAAAATGTGGTGTCTTTATATACACACACACAATGGAATATTACTCAGTCTTCAAGAGGAACAAAATCTTGCCATTTGGGACAACATGGATGGACCTAGAAGGTATTATGCTAAGTGAATGAAGTCAGTCAGAGAAACACAAATACCATATGATTTCACTTATGTGTGGAATCTAAGAAACAAAACAAAGAAATAAAGAAACAAAAAGAGAAACAGACTCATAAATACAGAGAACACACTGGTGGTCACCAGATGGGAAGGTTTGGATGGGCAAAATGGATGAGGGGGATTAAGAGTTATAAACTTCCAGTTTTAAAATAAATTGGGGCGCCTGGGTGGCTTAGTCGGTTAAGTGTCTGACTTTCGCTTAGGTCATGATCTCACGGTTTGTGGGTTCGAACCCCGCGTCGGGCTCTGTGCTGACTGCCAGCTCAGAGCCTGGAGCCTGTTTCGGATTCTGTGTCTCCCTCTCCCTCTGACCCTCCCCTGCTCACGCTGTCTCTCTCTCTCCTAGAAATAAATAAAAAAAACAAACAAACAAAAAAAAAAATAAAATAAATAAGTCATGGAGATGAAAAGTACAGCATAGGAGATACAGTCAGTAACATTGCACTAATGTTGAATGGTGACAGCTGGTGATAATACTTGTTGTGTGAGCGCAGAATAATGTATAGAGTTGTGAGTCACAGTGGCACCGGGGTGGCTCAGTTGGTTGAGTGTCCAAATCTTGATCTCAGGGTTGTGAGTTCAAGTCTCGCATCGGGCATGGAGACTTCTTAAGAAAAAAAAAAGAATTGTTGAGTCACTATGTTGTGCAAAAACCAATGTAACATTGTATGTCAACTGTACTTAAATAATGAAAAAAAAAAAGATTTTTTTAAGCTGTGGTGAAGTCCTAGCCCTAGTACTTGATAATGTGACTATATTTGGAAATAGGGTCATTGCAGGTATAATTCCTTGGCATACAGCAGTAGGATGGACCCTTAACCAACATGACTGATGTCCTTTAAGAAGAGAAGAGACACAAACATGGAGGGAAGATGTCCACATGAAGACAGGCAGAGACTGTAGTGACTGCCGGGACGACCAGATGCTGGAAGAGACAGGAAGGATCTTCAATGAGAGGCTTCAGAACAAGCATGACCGTGCTTGGGACACGGTGGTTTTGGACGCCAAGCCTCCATGATGGGGAGACAGTAAATTTCAGGTTGTGGGCGTTTGTCACAGCAGCCCTAAACAACTAATACAGGCTCCCCAACCAGAAAGTAGAGCCAAGAGGCAAGTCTTGGGCCAGTCACAGAGAAGACCAGTCCTTTGCTGTAGGAATCCAAGTTGTCTGCAAAACCAGCCTTCAGGAGGCGGGTCCTTCGCATGGGGAAGCGAGCCTGGGAAGCGAGGTGCTTGCTAAGTTGTGCCAGCCCTTTGGGACTAGGGAGGGATGGAGGCCTTCTCAGGGAGGCTTTCCCCGACTGCCCTGCCTCTTACCTGCCCCGTCTTCATGGCATCGGCCGACACGTGTTATCTTTATTTGTTTCCTGTCTAACTTCCCAAGTACAACTTCCACCACTGGAGTGGAAGCTTCATGAGAACAGGGACCACAGGTGATATTTTTCTAGGGTTCTTTTGTGCCCCCTGTGATTGTACACAGGTGATTATAAAAAAAATCTTTTTTGTGTGTGTCTCCCTGTCTTTTGCACATAGTTTTTGTCTTTTATTTTTTAATTTTTTTTTCATGTTTATTTATTTTTTGAGAGAGAGACAGAGCATGAGCAGGGGAGGGGCAGAGAGAGAGGGAGACACAGAATCCGAAGCAGCTCCAGGTTCTGAGCTGGCTGTCAGCACAGAGCCCAAAGCGGGGCTCGAACCCATGAACTGTGATATCATGACCTGAGCCAAAGTCGGATGCTCAACGGACTGAGCCACCCAGACGCCCCAGTTTTTGTCTTTTAAATCAGCAAAGGGTATTAAAAACTATAAGCTTAGGGGGCTGGTGTCAACACTCTCAAGTGTCATTCATCGTTTGTGTCTTCAGTGTATGCTAGATTCTCGATGAATATTTTCTTTACAGTTTATTTCTTTTGAGAAAGAGAGAGAGAGAAAGAATAGGGGAGGGGCAGGGAGAGAAGGAGAGAGAGAATCCCAAGTAGGCTCTGAGCTGTCCACACAGAGCTCGATGTGGGGCTCGAAACCATGAACGGTGAGATCATGACCTGAGCCGAAACCAAAAGTCAGATGCCTAACTGACTGAGTCACCCAGGGGCCCCTGAATATTTTTTTAACGAATCATTGGATAAATGATATTACGATATTCTTTATGTGTAATTCACCTTCCCCCACTTCCCCCCACAGTATTTAGTAACTTCTTTCTGGAAAGTACTTCCTTTCTCAGCCGTGCTGAAGGAAACCTAACAAAACAATCTGGCCAGGCCCGGGCCGTACCAGAAGGGGCATGTCCCCACTAGAATTCCCCACAGTTCCCAATAGCCAAGTTTGATCACATTCCTGGAATCTTGGTTCAGGACTGGCTTTGCTCTATTGTACTAGATGTTTCCTCATCATATGCCAGGCCTCTGATGGACAGGAGCATAAGAGAACATTGGCAGCTTCCAGTAGATATGAATGGCTTAACCATTCTTCTATTCATTCATGAATTCTGGAAGGTCATCAAACTTGTAAATTTGGACCTAGAAGCTGATTGCTTATTTTAAGAAAACCCACATAGTACCCTCACTAATAAAAACAGTGGAGCCTAAAACTGGGGGTAAGTGTGGCTCATGGGGCTTGGCTAACACCCCAAGGAGTCCCAAGAGGAGAGCCATTCACCATTGTCAGAAATTCCGAGGTCTTCTTTCTCCATCCTTAGAACAACCGTGCCCAAATACGAGGTTACTAGCGCATGAATGAGCACATGGCTTCTGTTTGTGCTCAGCCGGACAGATTCCCTTGCCAATCAGGCTAACCCTGAAGCCACAGTAGGAGCTTGTCCTGAATTCCCCTGAGAGCCAACAGCACTAAGAACCGTTAAACAGGGAGAATAAAATCCCCGAGTATGGTGCTCACTACCCAACCACGTGGCGCGGCGGCTTGAAGCCAAAGGCAGAAACAAGTGATGCGAGTCGTCAGCTGTCCCAGGGGAAATGCTCCAAAGCGATCTCACGCTCAACTTTGTTTATCTTCAGCCCATATTGCCGGAGAAGTCCCCTCGCCCTTCTGGTGGCGGAAGACCAATCTCCAAGCTGGCAGTCGCCGTCACCCCGAGGTTACTGTCCCAGTTTGGCAGTCAGGGGACAGTCAGAAAAATTCACGTAACTGGGAGATGAGGAACACAGAGGCTGGGAACAGAAGATCCCAACAGTCTTATCTGATTGCAGGACTTTGGAGTGGGACTTCTGTGCATAGAAACCAAGTGTACCTAGAGCCTTGTGGTCAAGCAAATCCCTCGGTAAGGGTCACCGATGAGATCATCTGTCAGAGTGGAGAGTCTGGATCAGATGACCTCGAAGAGCCCTGACCCCTGTGAGCCTCGCTGTCTCTGTTGCGATATGGGCTCCTTGCTTATTAAATAGTTAGAAAGATAATAACAGAGAATGCCCAAACTAGCAAGCAGTAAGGACAAAATGCCTACATGTAATTTTATTTAATTGGAAACAAGGAACCTTGCTCTTTATACAACACTCGATGGACTGTACACTCTGGAATTGTCACTCTGCTCAGCATTGCATATTTCCTTGTTGAGCTTGTCAGACACCCCATAAGGAACAGAAATGGTTTAATTTTAATCCAGATCCATTTTCTTTTGTATAAAAGATTTTTTTTTCAAGATTTGCTCCAGTCCTTTGAACTAAAGTGACAATCCCCTATGTTTACGGAGCACTGTTCACTTTTCCAGTCTGTCTGGAATGTAAGCTCCTGAGTTCACTGCTGTATCTTCTGGAACCGTGTACAGCACATAGTACACGCCCTGCAGGGTTTCGGACCCATTCACTCTATGACAACTGTATTAGCTTTCATAGCTATGGTCGGATATTTTTGGCAGGCTGTTGTCCTCGTGAAATAAACAGTTTCACCTCCAGCCAATACCTGTAAGTCTATCAGATTATACATCTCACAAATGCACTCTTTGAAACTAACTTGAGCTGCATCGAGAAGCTCAGCTTCGAAAAGTCTTACTCTTTCCTTCGACAGAACAAAAGGTCAAGAAATTGCATGAAGAGGGGTTCCCTGGGTGGCTGAGTTGGTTGAGCGTCGGACTCTTGATTTCGGCTTGGGTCATGATCTCACAGTTTGTGAGTTCAAGCCCCATGTCGGGCTCTGCACTGACAGTGCAGAGCCTGCTTGAGCTTCTCTCTCTCTCTGCCCCTCCCTCCCTCACACTGTCTCTCTCTCTCAAAATAAATACGTAAATTTAAAGAAAAAAGAAATTGCACAAAGAATTCATTATTGTTTACTTTTTCTATGAGAGTCACACATTTTGCCATGTCATTATTTAAGGAGGCTTCACCATATTGTAATACTTCCTCTTTTCTGTCAGACAAAGAAAATGTAAACATATCAGCAAAAGGGGAACTGTAGTGTTATCTGAAACGCAAATACATTTAAAGAGAACAAACCTCCCACCCTCAAATTTCTGTGACTGAGACGCATTTTGCCGTATGCGAACAAGACGTTACAGTTACTGTTTTGTAAAAGATCACTCTCTCTCTCTGCCTCTGTATCTATTGAGAGAGAGGTTCTTGCAGTGGCTTAATACTTTCTTCAGTGTTATTTGTCATACATATGCTGTGCAACGACAGAATAACACCCGTGTTTCACATACATATAAAAACCCCAGAGTGTAATTTATTTCCATTTGGAGTATTGAGGTTATACAAGAACTGACAAGCCCTTGTCTTCATGTCTGTCTACGAATTCAGGTCAGTTCTCAGTAGTTCAAGGAGGCTAACTATCATCCAAAGAACAGTACAAGAGAGACACCTGCATGGCTTAGTTGCTTAAGCATCTGATTTTGGCTCAGGTCGTGATCTCACAGTTTGTGAATTCAAGTGCTGCATCGGGCTCCGTGCTGACAGCTCAGAGCCTGGAGCCTGCTTCGGATTCTGGTTCTCCCCCTCTGTCGCTGCCACTCCTCCACTTGTGCTCGGTCTCTCTTTCTCAGAAATTAAAAAAAAAAGTGGCAAAGAACAGTACAAGAACACGCAAAAGGAAAGGATTTATAAAGCCCTTTCAAGCTCAAATGTTTTTTTTATTTCATTTCTCATTTAAAAACATCATAAAGGTGAACCTCTTGGCTTGATTCACTTACTGGAACTCACAGTAGGGTCAATTAATGGTCAAGAAAAAGTATCAACTTTAAAACTTGGGATGAAACTCTTACAGAGTATGTACTTAACTCAAAATAGCCACTTTAAACAGTGTCATTAAAGAAGAAATTATATACCTGCCATTCTTCTAATTAGGCAGAACCCTCCATTAGAAGTTATATATGTGCTAAAAGCCACCTCCAACTGTGCCAGTCTAGGATCTATTTATTCCATTAATGCGGTGATCTTTCATTGCTACCTATTGTTTTACCTGCGCGCGGGTACTCAATAAAAGCTTTTAAAATACATGAATTCTACCTTCTTATAAGGCATGCCTTTGTATCCTATCACCCATTATTGCACTCTCCACCTCTTCCATTCCATAAAATGTAAGGTCTTTGCTATAGAAGCTGATTGTATTCAAGTGAGTCACTTGAACAGCTCTTTTCATACTTACTGGCAAGTTCTGCTTCTCTTTTCCAGACCCTCAGGAAATCTTTCCAGGTTGCTTCCTTTCTACCCTCCGAAGTGTACTCAACCTCCCACGCCACCCTCCAACACGCCTGCTAACTTTGCTTAGAGTCCCTTTCCTTCCCATGCAGCATTCACCCGTCACCCTGGTCCCCCTGATAGATGGAAGATACTTCAAATTCTCTTCTTGGGTACTGTCCTTGGGCTCCTCACCCAGCAGCCTGGAAAGGACAGCCAGTCCCAGCCTGGGAGGGACATTCACATAGCGGACTTGGTGGCAAAGGTGAGCTGACCACTGTGACCATTGACTTCAAGGTTGACCGGCCGGTTAACAAAATGTCTTCTTCACTCCCTTTACCACTCAGTTAAGGGAAAGACCTTCACAGGAAGACAGAGGAATCAAGTAGTACCTCAAGGGCACGGGGGCTTAGTTAAGCATCTAGCACTGTGCTTTCCCTAAGGATTTGTTGCCCTGGCAGATTTTGGTGCGATGATCCCGCTTGCCTGTACCTTTATAAACTCAGACAAATCTAAACTTCTCTTTAGGGAAACCCAGACATAATTTCCCTCTCCGCTTACTTCCTGGGGCAGTTGGGATAGGGCAAGAAGGCACAGAGCCCTGTGTAACAAATTAAAGCAATATCTACATTATGGGCTTGGTCTTTCATGATGGAAAGGAGACTGCGGTTAATAGTGCTCAGGTCACACTTCTTGCCACCAGCCAGCGTCCACCTATGGTGAATACAGATGACTGGTTTGGGCTTTGAGTTTGCCATAATGGGCCCTGGTGACTAGAATCAGGAGGAGGATTAGTGATGCTGTGTGACCCCTTTACATCTGTATTTGGCAAAGGGTACCACCGTCCCTCAAGTCACCCATGTTAGAAATCTGGTGGCCATCCTAGACTCCTCCACTGACCCATCTCACACCAATGTGTTTACCAAGTCCCGAAGGCCTTGCTTCCTAGATACCATTCTAATCTTTCCCTTCCCTTTCAGGGCCTCTGCCACTGATTCACTTCTTGAGGTGGGCCTGTATTGCTATAAACTTCCTTCTTATTTATTTACTTTTTTAAAGTTTTTAAAAATGTTTATTTATTTTTGAGGGGGGGAGGGGCAGAGAAAGAGGGAGACACCGAATCCCAAGCAGGTTTCAGGCTCTGCACTATCAGCACAGAGCCTGATGTAGGGCTTGAACCCATGAACTGTGAGATCGTGGCCTGAGCAGAGGTCAGACGCTTAACCAACTGAGCCACCTAGGTGCCTCTAAAATTCCCTCTTAGAACAGCTTTTGCTGCACCCCCAAAGGGCTCAGACTGTCGTGTTTTAATTTTCATTTGTTTCTGTATGCTTTTTGATTTCTCCTTTATTTCCTGGTTGACGCATTCATTGTTTAGTAGCATGTTATTTAACCTCCATGAATTTGCGCTCTTTCCAATATTTTTCTTATGGTTGATTTCCAGTTTCATAGCATTGATGTCAGAAAAGTTGCATGGTACGATTTCGATCTTCTTGAATTTGTTGAGGCTTGTTTTGTGGCCTAAAATGTGATAGTCTCTGGAGAATGCCCTATGTACACTTCAAAAGAATATATTCTGGGGCACCTGGGTGGCTTAGTCAGTTGAGTGTCTGACGTCAGCTCAGGTCACAATCTTGCAGTCGTGAGTTCAAGCCCCACGTCGCACTCTGTGCTGACAGCTTAGAGCCTGGAGCCCGCTTTGGATTCTGTGTCTTCCTCTCTCTGTCCCTTCCCTGTTCTCACACTCTGTCTCTCTGTCCCTCTGTCTCTATCTCTCAAAAACAAGTAAACATTAAAAGAATGTAGATTCTGTTGCTATAGGGTGGAATGTTCTGAATATATCTGTAAAATCCATCAGGTCCAGTGTGTCATTCAAAGTCATTGTTTCCTTGTTGATTCTCTGCTTAGATGATGTGCTCATTGATGTAAGTGGGGTGTAAACTTCCCTACTATTACTGTATTATTATCAATTAGTTCCTTTATGTTTGTAATTAATTGTTTTATATATTCGGGTGCATCAATGTTGGGTGCATAAATATTTACAATTCTGATATCTTCTTGTTGGATTGTCCCCTTTATGGTTATATAGTGTCCTTCTTTGTGTCTTGTTACAGTCTTTGTTTCAAAGTCAAGTTTGTCTGATATAAGTATTGCTAGTTCACCTTTCTTTTGATATGCATTTGCGTGATAGATGTTTCTCCATCCCCTCAGTTTCCTTCTCTCTCTCTCTCTCTCTTTTTTCTTTTAGAGAGAGTAAGTGCATGAGCCAGTGGGGTGGGGGAGAGGACAAGGGAGAGAATCTCAAGCAGGTTCCACATCCAGTGTGGAGCCCCAAGTGGGGTTCCAACTCACGACCATTAGATTATGACCTGAGCCGAAATCAAGAGTTGGACTCCTAATTGACTGAGCCACTCAGGCGCCCTTCCAGCCCCTCACTTTCAATCTACAGGTGACTTGAGGTCCAAGATGAGTCTTCTTGTGGGCAGCATATAGATGGGTCTTATTTTTTTTTTTTAATCTGTTCTGATACCCCTATGTCTTTTGACTGGAGATTTTAGTCTATTTACATTAAAAGTAATTTTTTTAAAGATTTTATTTTTAAGTAATCTCTCACCCAAAGTGGGGCTCAAACTTACAACCATGAGATCAAGAGTCACATGCTGTACTAACTGAGCCAGCCAGGTGCCCCTCAAAATAATTATTGATAGATATGTATTTATTGCCATTTTATTACTTCTTTTGTGGTTGTTTCTGCAGATTTCTTCTGATCCTTTCCTGTCTTTCTCTCTTTGATGGTTTGTTGGTTTTCTTTAGTGATAAATTTGGATTTATTTCTCTTTATTCTTTGCATATTTATTAGTGGTTTTTGATATACGGTTGCCATTAGGTGCGTATATAACCTCTCCCGCACGTAGCAGTCTGTATTAAGTTGATGCTCGCTCAAGTTTAAACCCATTCGTTACTCCTCTCTCCTCCACATTGTATATATATGGTGTCATATTTTACATCTTTTTATTTTGTGAGTTCCCTGACTGATTTTTTGTGGAAATATTCATTTTTACTGCTCTTGTGTTTCCTACCTCCACACTGTCATCTTTGCTCTTTTCTTTCCACTCGAAGAGTCCTCTTTAATATTTCTTACAGGGTTGTTTTAGTGGTCATGAACTCTTTCAGTTTTTGTTCGTTTGTCTGGGAAACTCTTTCTCTCTCCTTTTATTCTGAATGGCAGTCTTGCTGGATAGAGTATTCTTGGCTGCAGGTTTTTCTCACTCAGCACATTGAATAAATATACCATGCCACTCCCTTCTAGGTTGGAACATTTCTGCTGAAAAGTCCACTGGCAGCCTTATGCAGTTTCCTTTGTAGGTAAATCTCTTCTTTTGTCTTGCTGCTTTTAACATTTTTTCTTTATCACTATATTTTGTCATTTTTTAAATTACAAATCTTTTTAAAAAATTTTTTGTTTTTATTTATTTCTCAGAGAGAAATAGCATGCGCAGGGGAGGGTCAACGAGAGAGGGAGACACAGAATCCGAAACAGGCTCCAGGCTCTGAGCTAGCTGTCAGCACAGAGCCCGACACGGGGCTCAAACCCATGAACTGTAAGATCATGACCTGAGCTGAAGTCGGACGCTTAATCGACTGAGTCACCCAGACGCCCCTATTTTGCCTTTTTAAAAGTTTATGCACTTTGGGGAGAGCATGAGCTGGGGAGGGGCAGAAAGAGATTGAGAGAGAGAGAATCCCAAACAGGCCCCACACTGTTGGCACAGAGCCCAACGTGGGGCTCAAACCCATGAACCATGAGATCATGACCTGAGCCAAAACCAAAAGCTGGATGCTTCACAGACTGAGCCACCACCCAGGCACTCCTTTTTTCCTCTCTTTTGTTCAGCTCAATTACTTTCCATTACTCTGTTTTCTAGGCCATTAATTTGTTCCTCTGCTTCTTCCATCTGGCCTGCTGTTCATTCCATCAGGTGTCTTTCTCATACTGACCCCTTTATCTCTGCCATGTTATTCCTTATCTCTGCATTAAGGGTCTCCTTCATGTCTTCCTCTCTTTCCTCAAGTCCAGTGAGTATCCTTATGATCAATGTTTTATTTATTTTATTTTATTTTTTTAAAATGTTTTATTTATTTCCGAGAGACAGACACACAGCGTGAGCAGGAGAGGGTCAGAGAGAGGGAGATACAGAATCTGAAATAGGCTCCAGGCTCTGAGTTGTCTGTCAGCACAGAGCCCGATGAGAGACTTGAACCCACGAACTGTGAGATCATGACCGGAGCCGAAGTCGGACGCTTAACCGACTGAGCCACCCGGGCGCCCCATCCTTATGATCAATGTTTTAAATTCCCCGTCAGACATGTTACATGTTTGCTTAGATCTCTGGCTGTGTCTTTTCCTGTTCTTTCATTTGGGACAAATTCCTCTTTCTTCTCATCTTGTCTAAGCATCGGTGCCTGTTTCTGTGTGTTAGAAAAGTCAGCTACATTGCCTGTTTTGGGGGGTGATGGCCTTATGAAGAAGAGGTCCCGCAGTGTGGTGTCCCCTGTACTCTGGGGCCTGACACTTCTGGGACTGTTTCCAATGTGCGCTGCGCGTGCTTTGCTGTCTTGTCCTGATGGCTTTATCCTTCAGACCAGTCATCTGCGGAGGCTGTCGCTGCCTGCTGTGGGCAGTGTTTGGTCCCCGGCGTGATGGCGGCGTGTTCTAACTAGGTGTGCTCTGGTCTGCCTCTGAAAGGAGACCTGTCGCTACTGCCACTGGGACCGAGGCCTCACAACACTCCTGGGTAGTGGGCCCTGGTGTTGGCAAGGGGTTGGGCTGGTCTTCTCCAGGGCCGGGCCTACCGCAGTAACCACTGGGAGGGCCAGTTCCACCAGGGTGTAAGGGGAGGGGACTCGGTGTAAGCAAAGTAGGGAGTGAGTGCTGGTGCTCAGCTCACTGTTTCCCTGCGGGTGGCCTTGTGCTTATGCTGAGGATCACGGGAGGGAAATGGCGAGGGCCAGTTCTTCTCTTCCTGGAGAGGAATGCTGCCTCTCTGGGCCACACACCAAGATGAATAAATAACATCCCCACTGTGTGCCCCAGGTGCTCTTCAGATTGCTGTCTCCACACTGCATGTCTGCAGGCTGCTGGCCTGCTTTCTCTCCAAGAGTATCCCCAATGTTCTATAAGCTCTCCCCAAACCAAACACGCTGACTTTTAAAACTCTAGGCTTTAAGCCCCCCATTGGTTGCCAGAACTCAGGCAATTCAGCCCCTCTCCCTTTCCAAACCAATTGCTATGGGGGTTCATTTTCCCTGTGAGCTCCCTTGGGTGCCAGTCTCCAAGACCACGGTTCCTGCCCCACCAGAGCAGCCACAATCTGTTTCTCCCCCAAACCACGTCTCCATGCTTCGTACCTTCTTCGATGTGGCCTCATCTCCGACTTTAGTTGTGGAGTTTTTTGGCCAGTCTTCAGATCAATTTCTGGGATATTTAGGATGATTTGATAGTTATCTAGTTGTGTTCATGGAAGGAGGTGAGCCTAGAGGTCTCCTACCCCACCGCCATCTTTCCTGAAAAATCCCGCCTCTGCCACAGATTTAATTTAGGTCCTCAGCATTAACCACTGGAGCTGTTGAGCTTAGAACCTTGTCTCCTTGTATCCAGACTCCATGTCTCAGCTAACATCTTCTACGTTACTGATAGACTCAGATTTCACTCACTGCCCTGTCACCCACCCCAGCCCAGAAACTTCCAGTGACGCCCCCGCTGCTTCAGGCTGAACCCCCCGCATGGCAAGCTGCCCTGCTGCTTGGCCCCATCTCCACGTGCCCTTCATTCCAGATCCATCCCTCCAATTTCAGTTTCCTGATCGTATCGCAGGCTCACCCCCTTCCGGGGTCGTCCACACCACCCCCTCATGCCCAAACCACTACTACCTCCTAATGACCTCCCCTCTCCCACTGCTCCAGCATTCTATTCATCCAGCATCCTATCCATGGAATATGTACTGAGGCTTACCTTGGCCAGGCACTATTTCAGGCGCCTCACAGACAGAACTTCCCGCCTGGTAGGACTTACCTCATAGAGGTGCTGATGGTAGTGATGGGAGGGGGCAGACAACGACCAACATAGAATACATAGAACTGGAAGGGAAGCAGGACAGGGGGAGGTCGAGGAGAGCTTCATTGAGAAAGGACATTGGAGCAAAGACAAGGAAGTGAAGGGGCAGCCCGTGCAAGTGTTTGTGGGTAAATCATTCAGAGAAAAGTGACAAGCAGAGGGCAGGGGGCGTGCCTCATGTGCGGGAGGGGCTGGAAGGAGGCCAGCGTGGCCCGAACAGAGCGGGTAAAGGGGAGAACAGCGAAAGTCAAAGTGGGAGACAGAGGAGACCTCGTAAGACGCTGCAAAGCAGCACGGATCTCGCCTCCAAGGACAGAAGCGGTGTGGACCTCGGTGGTAGCAGTGAAGGCGGGGGGACCAGTTGGACTCTGGGTGTAGCTTAAAGGCGGGTCTGACTGGATTTGACAGGGAATCGGATGGGGGTTAAGACAGAAAGAAAGGCGACAAGGATGGTGTCAAAGCTTTTGGTGTGAGCGGCTCTAAGGACGGAGCCGCCGGTAACTAAGGAAGGAAGGAGAGACGTGGAGGAGCAGGTTTTGAGAAGGTCAGGAGTTCCGATTTGCACTTGGCAGGTTGGAGATGCTTGAAAACTCTCTCCTCTCCTCACACAGAAGATGCATTTGGCTTCTCCTGTAACTCTGGGGAGGTTGGTTGTTTTTTGCTTTGCTTTGCTTTGTTTCTCTTTATTTTTTCTCTTCTCTTCTCTTCCCTTCCCTTCTCTTCCCTTCTCTTCTCTTCTCTTCTCTTCTCTTCTCTTCTCTTCTCTTCTCTTCTCTTCTCTTCCCTTCTCTTCTCTTCTCTTCTCTTCTCGCTGTCATGGCCCTTGGCACACAAAACAACCCTTGGAACACAGATGTTTTAGATTAAGCATGTGTTGATTTGGCCTAGAAAACAAACCAGTAACTTCTGTTTGGGCAGCAAAGGAGTCATTGAAGTAGAACTTGCTCTTCTGGCATAAAGAACCAGAAGACAGGATGACATATGTGAAGTGACTGTGCTCAGATCCTGGGACACTAGGCAATGGGAGCATGGGGGTGGCTGTAAGCGATTTGCCGTTTGTGGGGCAGCATCTTGAAGAGGAAGGAGCTACAAAAGAAAGTGCTCCTGAGGGGCGCCTGGGGGACTCAGTTGGTTGAGTGTCCGACTTCGGCTCAGGTCATGATCTTGCGGTCTATGGGTTTGAGCCTCGAATCAGATTCTGTGCTGACAGCTCAGAGCCTGGAGCCTGTTTCAGATTCTGTGTCTCCCTCTCTCTCTGCCCCTCCCCCACTCATGCTCTGTGTCTCTCTGTCTCAAATATAAAGTATAAAAAAATTTTTTTAAATAAACATTAAAAAATTTTTTAAAGAAAGCAGGTGTGTTTACAAAAACAAATTTAAAAAAGTAAAGTGCTCCTGAAATAGGGGTTCCCTCGAGACTCTGTGTGGGTGAATCACCCTAGAGCTTGGGAAGAATTGGTGGGAATTTAACGGCTAAAAGTTCCCAAAGCTGAGACAGGGGCTAGGAAACTGGAGTTCTTGGCCTGCAGGGTGGAATGCCCTCTTCAACATCTGGGGTACCGAGTAAAAGCCTCGAAAGGGTCCCTGTCTCAGTAGAAGTGCTGATTAGCCCTACTGGAAAGGCCTAAAACAAACAAACAAAGATCAACCCCATCTGCAAATAACTGCCCAACAAGACAGACGTTAATTCTCCGTAAAGGGAGCCAATAAGATCCCATCACCCAACAACATGATACTTAGTGTCCGGAATTTATTATTATTTTTTTTTATTTTTTATTTTTTTTAAAGATTTTTATTTATTTCTAGGAGAGAGAGAAAGACAGCGTGAGCAGGGGTAGGTCAGAGAGAGAGGGAGTCACAGACTGAAACAGGCTCCAGGCTCTGAGCTGGCAGTCAGCACAGAGCCCGACGCGGGGCTCGCAACCTCGAGATCATGACCCAAGCGAAAGTTGGACGCTTAACCGACTAAGCCACCCAGGCGCCCCAATGTCCGGAATTTAAAATAGCACCAAAAGCCATGAAATATTTAGGGACGAATCCTGTATGTGTAGGAACTGGCTCATAGTCAGTCATTGCTTTGGAACTGTTAACAGATATCATGTTGAGAGCTTGAAATTGATTATGGTATGTATATTTTACACACATAAATTGGCAGATGAAACAAATTAGGGGTTTATGATACCCCCCCCAAAGATGTTTCACCAGCACGCCACTGGATAAACGTAACAAAATATGGAATGATGTCTACAACAACACATAACCAAGAGAAGCTACAGGAGGCCTAAATAAATGGAGAGCTAGAATTTGTTCCTGGTTTGGAAGATTCAGTGCTGCTGGGATGTCAGTTATCCTCCCTAAAGAAATGAATCTGGAGGTTCAATGTAATCCTAATAAAAATCCCAACCGACAGGCTGATCTCAAAACCTATGAGGAAATGCAAAGTCCTAGAATCATCGCAAGCTGAAAAAGAAGAAGTTGGATGACCGACTACAGGGCTTTAGTGTTTACCGCAAAGCTATAATCATGAAGACACATGGTACCGGGACAGGATAACATAGACAGACCAAGGAAGACAGCTCTAGAAATTCATCCAGGTAGATACAGCTGATTGCTTTTCTTTGGCACTAGACATTCCATGGCTACTTGATTGAGACTTCGTAATGGTTGTTTGGGGCATTGATTAATATTCATGTTAAAAAAAATCCGAGCAAAAGTTATCATGACTATGTTTCATGGCATAAGATTTTGGGACTTCAGCCACCCATTTGTCCTTTGCTGGAATGAACTCAGAACTATTCTCTAAAATCATGTGTGCTCTGTCTACAAACATTGCCTTGGCTTTTCTTTGAGCATTAGATATTTATTTGTTTGTTTTAATTTCTGAGAGAGAGCGAGAGAGACAGCATGAGCAGGGGAGGGTCAAAGAGAGAGGGAGACACAGAATCTGAAACAGGCTCCAGGCTCTGAGCCGGCAGTCAGCACAGAGCCCGACATGGGGCTCGAACCCACGAACCATGAGATCATGACCTAAGCCGAAGTCGCTTAACCAACTGAGCCACCCAGGTGCCCCAATGTGCGTGACATCTTTAGTCAGTCAAGTGGCCTACCTCTAATTAAAGTATCAGGATCTGTTCTTAATCAGCACCATAAAATAAGCCATCCGGCCCTGGACTCTTTGTTGGGAGATTTTTGATTACTGATTCAATTTGTTTATTGGTTATGAGCCTGTTCAAATGTTCTGTTTCTCCCTGTTTCAGTTTTGGTAGTTTATGTGATTCTAGGAATTTATCCATTTCGTCCAGGTTGTCCAGTTTGTTGGCATATAATTGCTCATAATACTCTTAAACATTTTTTAATGTTTATTTTGAGAGAGCGAGCAAGCAGGGGAGGGGTAGAGAGAGAGGGAGACACAGAATCAGAAGAAGGCTCCAAGCTTTGAGCTGTTGCAGAGACCCTGATGCAGGTCTTGAATTCACAAACTGTGAGATCATGACCTGAGCCAAAGTCAGATGCTTACTCAACTAAGCCACCAGGCGCCTCGCTCATAATATTCTATTATTGTTTGTATCTCTACTGTGTTGCTTATGGTCTTTCCTCTTTCATTTGTGATTTTATTTACTTGGGTCTTTTCCTTTTTCTTTTCGATAAATCTGGCTGGGGATTTATCAGTTTTGTTAATTCTTTCAAAGAACCAGCTCCTAGTTTCTTTGATCTGTTCTATGTTTGTCAGTTTTTTTTTTTTAATTTCAATATCATTGATTTCTGAACTTTATTATTGTCCTTATGCCGGTTTTGGGCTTTATTTGCTGTCCTTTTCCTAGTTTCTTTAGGTGTAAGTTTAGGTTGGATGTTTGAGACCTTTTTTCCTTCTTTAGGAAGGATTGCTATGTACTTCCATCTTATGGCTGCCTTTGCGGCATCTCAGTGGTTTTGGACTGTCGTGTTTTCATTTTCATTGGCTTCCATGTACTTTTCAATTTCCTTTTCAATTTCTTCATTAACCCTTTAATTCTTTAGTAGAATGTTCTTTAACCCCTGGTATTTGTGGTCTTTCCAAATTTTTTCTTGTGGTTGATTTCAAGTTTCATAGTGTTGTGGTCTGAAAATACGCATTGTATGATCTCTATCTTTTTCTACTTGTTGAGGGCTGGTTTGTAACCCAGTATGTGATTTATTCTGGAGAATGTTCCCTGTGCATTTGAGAAAAATATGTATTCTGCTTTATTCCTTTCTTTCTTTTTTTAATGTTTACTTTTCAGAGAGAGAAAGAGGAGAGCACACATGGGGGAGAGGCAGAGAGAGAAGGAGAAAGATGATCTGGATTGGGCTCTGTGTTTATAGCAGAGAGCCCGATGCAGGGCTGGAACTCATAAACTGTGAGACCATGACCTGCGGTGATGTCAGATGCTTAACCAACTGAGCCACCCAGGAGCCCCTCTGCTGCCTTAGGATGAAATGTTCTGAATATATCTGTTAAGTCCATCTGGTCCCGTGTGTCATTCAGAGCCATTGTTTCCATGTTGATTGTCTGTTCAGATGATATGTCCACTGCTGTAAATGGGGTGTTAAAGCTTCCTAGTATTATTGCATTATTATCAATGAGGTTTTTTTAATGTTTGTGATTAATTAATTTATGTATTAGGGTGTCTCCAAATTGGAAGCATAAATATCTATAATTGTTAGATCTTCTTCATGGATAGACCCCTTCATCTTTTGTTACAGTCTTTGTTTTAAACTCTAGTTCATATAAGTATGGCTTTCTTTTGCTGTCCAGTAGCATGATAAATTGTTCTCCATCCCCTCACTTTCAATCTGCAGGTGTCTTTAGCTCTAAAATGAGTCTCCTGTAGGTAGCATTTAGAAGCGTCTCATTTTTTAAAATCCATTCTGACACTGTATGTCTTTTGATTGCAACATTTAGTCCTTTTACATTCAGACTAATAATTGATAAATATGAATTCAGTGCCATTGTATGACTTTATTTATTTATTGTTTGCCATTATGGCTGGGGATTTCTCTGTTCTCTTCTGGTCTTTGTCACTTTTGGTCTTTCTTTCTTAGTCAAGAGAGTCCCCTTTAATATTTCTTGTAGGGCTACTTTTGTGGTCACAAACTCCTTTAGTTTTTGCTTGTCTGGGAAACTCTTTATCTCTCCTCCTATTCTGAGTGACAGCTTTGCTGGATAGAGTATTCTTGGCTGCATATTTTTTCCATTCAGCATGTTGAATATATTATGCCACTTGTTTCTGGCCTGCCAAGTTTCTGTGGAGAAATCTGCTGCTAACCTTATTTGTTTTCCCTTGTAAGTTAGGGACTTCTTTTCTCTTGCTGCTTTTAGGATTTTTTTCTTTATCTATGTTTTGCAAATTGTACTATAATATGTCTTGGTGTTGGCCCACTTTACTTGATTATGATTGGAATTCTCTATGCTTCCTGGATTTGGATGTCTGTTTCCTTCCACAGATTAGGTAAGGATTTGGCTATAATTTCCTCAAATAAACCTTCCTCTGCTGTTCCCTCTCTTCTTCTTCTGAGTCTCCTATGACACTAATGTTATGTTTTATGGAGTCACTGAGTTCCCTACATCTATATTCATAATCCAATATTTTCCTTTCCCTCTTCTTTTCAGCTTCATTATTTCCATAATTTTATCTTCTATATCACTGATTCATTCCTCTGGTTCTTCCATCCTTGTGGTCATTACATCCAGTTGGTTTCACAGTTCAGTTACAGCATTTTTTATTTTGGCCTGACTAGTTTTTAGGCCTTTTATCTCTGGGATAAAGGACTCCCTGGTGTCTCCTATGCTTTTCTCAAGACTGGCTAGTATCCTTGAGGTTGTTGTTTTAAATTCTGGATCAGGCATATTACTTATATCTGTTTTGATCAGATCCCTGGCCATGACCGTTTCCTGTTCTTTCTTTTGGGATCAGTTCCTCCATCTTGGCATTTTGTCTTAGGTCTCTGTCTTCTTCTCTGTATTAGGAAAGTCTGTTATATTTCTTCTTCCTGAGAGTAATGGCTATCTTAAGAAGAGGTCATATACTATCCAGGCGCTCGAGGAAGTGTCTCTGGCATATGCTGTGTGCACTCTGTTGCTGTGTTTTGGCTGCTCTTTCCCTCAAATCAGTCCTCTGCAGAATTTCTCCTTGCTTGTAGCAGGGAGTGTTTGGACCTTGGCCATAATGTGGCGAGTTTTAACTAGGGTGTTCTGTGGTCTGCTTGTGAAAAGAGACCTGATGCTATTTCCACTAGAGTTGAAGCTTTGCAGCACTCTGGTCAGTAGAAGTGGTGCATGGGGGTGGGGAGGTAGAGTGGATTGTGCTGGTCTTCATGGGGACGGGCCCGCAGCACTTGCAGAACACAGGAGGCTGGGACTTGGTGGAAGTGGTTTCAATTGCCATTGTTGGCACTGTGCTGCTTATTGAAGTTATTTTATGCTGAGGCATGTGGGAGGAAAATGGCACCAGCCGTCTCCTTTTTCCTGGGAGAACAGAGTTCATGCCTGCCACTGTTCAGGAAGCCCTCCCAGAAGAGCAAATATTCTCTTGTGTGTCCCAGGTGTCCCTCAGATCCCCTACCTTCACCTTGCCTGTGTCTGGGCCGTCTGCCTGACTGGCAGCACAGTGCACCTGTGTTTTATCCAGACAGGCCTGCCGAGTTTCGAAACTCCAAACTTTAAGGATGTGCTATGGCCAGGACCTGGGTCCTCTGGGGGACGGTCTCACCACTCTGGGACTGGTGCAGCTTCGTCCCAGAAGGATGGTTGCACCAGGAGTGTGGGGTTTTGATAAAGCACAGCAAAAAGCCAGTGTCCAGGTTAGCCACCCTCAGCAGGTGTCTCTGCACTAACCCTAAGGGCCAGGCCAGCGCAATGGCACTCACTGATTCTTTTGTCCCCTGTGAGGCAGTGACTCCTCTCCCAGTGCACGCCCAAAAGGCAGAAACAGCTCTCACCATGCTCCCAGGAGATCTTCAGATCCCATTGTCTGCCCCTGGGCCCCCACCCCCCTACGCCACAGGACCACTGCAGCACCTGCCGGGCTCCACACCACCTGCACTGCGGACCTCTAAAACTCGTCTTTAAGGGGCACCTGGGTGTCTCAGTCAGTTGAGCATCCGACTTTGGCTCAGGTCATGATCTCATGGTTCACGTTTTGAGCCCCGCGCCGGACTCTGTGCTGACAGCTCAGAGCCTGGAGCCTGCTTCAGATCCTGTGTCTCCCTCCCTCTCTGCCCCTCCCCTGCTCGTGCTCTCCCTCTCTCTCAAAAATAAATTAATATTTTAAAAAATTAAAAATAAATAAATAAAGTGCCAGTCTTTGAGACTTCCTGCTTGTAGAAACTCACGATAATCAGCCTCTCTTGCTTTCCACTTGAGGGCTTTGGGGAAGTGTTTTCTTTGTGTATATCCCTATGCACTTTCCTCTCTCCCTTCCATGGCACCCACAACCTGTTTCTCCCCCCAAGCCACATCTCTGCACCTCCTACCTTCCACAACGTGGCCTCTTCTCTACCTCTACTTTTGTAGTTTGTTCTGCCAGTCCTCAGGTCAGTCTCTTGGGTGTTCAGAATGACTTGATATTTATCTAGCTGTATTTGAGAGGCAGAGCAAGCCCAAAGTTCTTCTACTACTTTCCCACCTTAGTGCCTCCTAACCTCCTCAAAACTATATTAAAATAGTTTGGCTCCTTGCATGTCCCTGGGTTACCACGAGGTTGGCTATAGGCTCAAGTCCTCATTTTTATTTTCATGGGTATGATGACAATAAATCTTGATTCTCTAAGGTAATCTGAGTGAACACCTACAATTGAAAGAGCCTATAGAACACATGACATTTTATAATGAGAATATTCCAGAAAGCAAGCACAGGGGCTTCCCTCAGTGCTCTGCCTCAACCAGACACCATCACCAGCTCTGGGTCCCAGGACCTCTTCGGCCCAGTCATGTCACCCATGCTAGCATCCAGCCATTTCTCCTAAGCTCCAAAATCTAACTCATATCAAAGTACCTGCTCAGTCCCTCCATGTCCCTGTCTAATGGGCATATTAAAATGTGATGAAGGGCCGCCTGGGTGGCTCAGTCAGTTAAGCATCCGACTTCGGCTCAGGTCATGATGGAACAGTTTGTGGGTTTGGGCCCCGTGTCGGGCTCTGTGCTGACAGCTCAGAGCCTGGAGCCTGTTTCAGATTCTGTGTCTCCCTCTCTGTCTGACCCTCCCCTGCTCATGCTGTCTCTCTCTCTCAGAAATAAATAAAACGTTAAAAAAAATTTTTTTTAATGTGATGTAATCCAGGGCACCTGGATTGTAATCCAGGGCTCAATTGGTTAAGATTCCGATTTTGGCTCAGGTCATGATCTCACGGTCTGTGAGTTCAAGCCCTGCATCAGGCGCCATGCTGACAGCTCAGAGTCTGAAGCCTCCTTCAGATTCTGTGTGTCCCTCTCTCTCTGTTCCTCCCTGTTCATGCTCTGTCTCTCTCTCAAAAAAATAAAAAAATAAAAATTAAAAAAAAAAATAAATAAATAAAATGCGATGTAATCCAAAATGGATAAAGACCTCCCTGTCTTTATCCACTTCTCCAAGCCTTCTGAGATGGGGGCCTCAGGAAAGGTATAGCTCAGGTAAAGATGGTACTTCCTGTAAGATCTAATCAGGTCAAGATGGAGTCTCAGGTAAGGTCTAACTCAGATGAAGAATGAGATCTTAGGTAAAGTATAATCAGATGGAGATAGGATCTCAGGTAAAGTCTAACTCAGGTGATGCATGTGATCATAGGTAAAGTCTAAGTGAGGTTACAGGGTGGTCTCAGGTAAGGTCTGACTCAGATGAAGATGAGATTTCAGTTAAAGTCTAAGTCATGTGAAGAGTGCAGTCTCAGGTAATGTCTGACTCAAATGAAGAGTGTGTTCTTAGGTAAGGTTTAACTCAGGTGAAGCTGGGATCTAAGGTCTAATTCAGCTAAAGAATGTAGTTTCAAGTAAAGTCTAACTCAGGTGAAGAAGGTTTCAGGTATGGTTTAACTTAGGTGAAGAGCAGGGTCTCAGGTAAGCCCTAACTCAAGTGAAGGGCGTGGTCTCAAGTAACGTCTGACTCAGGTGATGGGAGGGTCCCAGCTAAGGTCTAACTCCGGTGAAATTGGGATCTCAGGCAAGGTGTAACTCAGGTGAAGATAGGGTCTCAGGTAAGGGCTAACTCTGGTACAGACAGGACCTCAGATATGTCTAACTGAGGTGAAGAATGTGATCTTAGGCAAAGTCTAAGTCAGGTGAAGGGTGTGGTCTCAGGGAAGGTCAACTCAGGTGAACAGTGTGAGCTCAGTTAAGCTCTAACTGAAGTGAGGGTAGGATCTCAGGTGAGGTCTAATTTAGCTGAAGGTGTGGTCTCAGGCAAAGGCTGATGGAGGAGGGCTCTGGACTTAATGTGTCTCGAGGTCAGGGCCCACTTTTGGACCCTCATCCCCATCATCAGTGGCTGGGGCTGCCCCTTTCTCCTGGGAGAAGAGGGTTTATAACTGCACCAGGCAGGGGCAGTCCCCAGGCCAGGGGAGGCCACAGAGCAGCTGTGGGCTGTTAGCCACAGTCACTCAGCGGCTGCGAGGGGGTCTGGGCCGGCGCTGCAGCCTCCAGAACAGAGGGTGGTCAAGATTGTTCTTTTAAGGGGCACTTGGGTGGCTTAGTCGGTTAAGCGTCCGACTTTCGCTTAGGTCATGATCTGGCGGTTCATGGGTTCGGTCCCGCGTCGGGCTCTGTGCTGACTGCCAGCTCAGAGCCTGGAGCCTATTTCAGAGTCTGTGTCTCCCTCTCTCTCTCTGACCCTCCCCTGCTCACGCTGTCTCTCTCTCTCCTAGAAAAAAAAAAAAAGATTGTTCTTTTAAACACGTGTATGAGGGGATTCCAATGGCTAATGGAAAGTTGAAGAATGCGATAGAATGGGGGTGGAAGGGGGTTATCTCGGACGTCTAGTGTTCTCTTCTAGCCAATCTGCAGCACACCCTAGAGCGGGATTTGGAGTTTGTGAAACAACAAAGCAAGGGGTCCTTCCCGGTTGTGACGGGATGACAGTCACCCCCCAGCTCCGGTGTCACCCAGTCAGCTGTGAGTGGGTAGCACCATCACGTCTCCTGTTTCCCCCACGTCCATCCCCTCCCGTCCTCCCTGGTCTCTGAGCTGCTCAAGTGGCATCACCTGAGTGCATTTGTTTCCCACCGTGACCTGCTACAACCATTAACATCACTGAAGCGCACCTTCTCAGGGCCTTGCTGCACCAGCCCCAGCTCCCCGGCCTTGGCCCACTGCGGAGGACAGGACAGGCCTGCTTCCGGACCCCGGTCCCCAGGCCTTGGCCCCAGGGCCAGCTTCCATGGGCTGCTGGAGCCCCGAGGGCTGGTAGGAGGAGAGGGAAGGGTAGGGTCCTGCATTTATGGACCCAGGACATTGTGAAGCCCGCTTTGTTTGGACACCGGGGCCACCTGGCTGGAGACGGACACAGCCAATTCCCCCCGGGGAGGGCATGTGACTCAAGCCCTTCCCCATCCATCTCTCAGGGAGGAGCCTGTCAAGAGCTTAGCGTTATCACCCAGCACCCCTGCCCCCTATAAAGGGAGAGCCATTTCTTCGAGGACTTCTACTTTTTGTCTACTTCAGACTCCCGTCCCCAGCACTGCAAGTACCACCACCTGCTCTGCCGTCCCGGCTTGCCTTGGCCTGGGCTGGCCTCACACTGTTGAGAATGAATGATTTCTCCAGCAGAGGAGGGGGACTCCTCTCATCCTCACTTCCTGGCTCATTCCCGCCGGGAAGAGGTACCTTCAGCAAGAGAGTGCGCTTACTTTCCCAGCCATCCCGTCAAGCTTGACTGACTCCGGCCAACCTGTCTAGCTCCCAAGAGCTATGATGGATGGTATTTCAGGAGCTCCCAACCACCCCCCCCAGGGCAGCCACTTTCCAAGCCTTGTACTGGATTCCCCACCATCTGTAGTTTGCTAAACAGAAGTTAGGAACGAGATGATGACGCGTCACGGTCCCTTGGAGCTGGAGATCCAGTCTTGAAACAGGATAGGAGCCACGGGCAGCTGGTCAACTATTTCGTTCGAGAGTTACCGGGGAGCATCTCAGAGATGCTCCCAGCATGATCTCTGAGAATGCATCACTCGGTCCAAGATTCAGTGTCAGGAGAGTCTGAGTGGCCTCGCCTGGCTCATGGGCCCACCTCTTGGCTGCGTGCAAAAGTCCTTTGATTCACTGTCCCACCCAAAGGGCACACAGGGCGAGAAGCTCAACTCCACAAACAAAAGCTGGGGTGCTGGGGCGCCTGGGGGGCTCAGTGGGTTGAGGGGCCCACTCTTGATTTCAGCTCACGTCATGATCTTGCAGTTTTGTGGGTTCCAGCCCTAAGCCTGGCTCTGTGCCAGCAGCACAGAGCCTGCTTGGGATTCTCTCGCTCTCTCTCTGCCCCTCCCCTGCTCACACTTCTCTCTCAAAATAAATAAATAAACTTAAAAATAAAAAAAGCTGGCATGATACCTCCGGGAAAGGGGAAACAGATGCTGGGAAATTAGACAAATGCCCCCCCAGGACCTGTGTCTCTGTGTTTCCCCCACCATGCGGCTAGTGGACCCCACCTTACTCCTGCAGAAACCACGCACAAGAAACTCCCACATGGCAAGGTGGCCCAGAAGCGCCTCCAGGCTGCCCTCTGGAGGCCACGGGGGGGTATAACCTCCTGGACGACAGGAATCCAGTAAAGGCTGCAGAATGAAGCTAACCAGCTGGACCCTAGGGTACGATGCTCTGAGACCCAGAAAGAGTTCTGTGTGTGTTTCACATACTTTAGGAGCAATCAGTCAGAGGCATTCTGACTTTAATGGTCTCTGTCCACTACCTTTCCCTACTGTCACCCCCGGCCCTCCAGGTCTCACCCTCCCTCCACCAGTCACCCACCTCGGGGACCATCCATTCAGGATGGAACAATGTTGAGTCTTACAGGAAGCCTCGGACGGAGATGCCGCTGTGGTTAAACCATCTCATCAAGCGCAGGGCCCTGTTATACTCCTGCCGAACAGGATATGCCTCTGGGCTCGCAGAGTCCGCCAAATGGTTCCTTCCTCCCCGGTAAGAAGTCCACAGGCCCATTCAAATACATCCATAAATATTTATTCAGCCTTTACGAACTGGCGGGTACCATGGGACACCCTGGTGATAGCATGTTGCACTTGCAGGCTTGAGGGGAGGACACACGAGGCCACTGGATGCACACGAATGTAATTAACCATGATATTTGCCAGGAGGGAAATGTACATTCTAGAGCAGATAGCAGGAGGCCATGTGACCTGCAAGTCACCTGTCTGTTGTCGGAGGCCACAGCACTGTGCTGGGCCTGGGTTGTGGGGCGGAGCTTGGGCTTGATCCTCAGAGCGATCGTAAAATACTAACTAGCTCATTTTAAGCAGGCTGCTGTGGATGATTGAGGGAACTGCATAGAGGGAAGGAAAGTGAATATTTAGGGGCACCTGGGTGGCTCAGTTGGCTAAGCGTCTGACTGTGGCTTGAGTCATGATCTCACAGTTCATGAGATCGAGCCCGGCTATGGGCTCTGTGCTGACAGCTCAGAGCCTGGAGCCTCCTTTGGATTCTGTGTCTCTGGCTTTCTCTGCCCCTGCTCCACTTGTGCTCTCTCTCTTTCTCTCAAAAATAAATAAATATTGAAAAAGAAAAAGAAAAGAAATTGAATAGTCAGGAGGCCAGGCCACAGGGAAATTTGGATGAGGAAGTGGGGGAGAAGTGGGGGGATCTAGGGAATATTTCGGCCTTGGACTTGGAGGACTTGATAATGGGGTGCAGGTGAAGAGCGGCCCTGGGATTCTGGAGGGTGCACGTCCCTCTGTCGCTGCCCCTACAACACACCACCTGTTACCGTCCCTCCCACCCCGAACTGCAATGTCATCCAGCTGGGGACCTCGGCTTGTGCTCACATCCGGGTATCTTAGGCAAACTTGGTGCATCTCCGCTCCCCGCCTGGCGGCCCTGCAGCCCTGAAATTCTCCAGTAGGTGGCAGCACACGAAAACCGAGCCGGCCACTTCTTCCGGGATGTGAACTTCGGTTTCCTCCGCAGCCTGCTGACTCCCCGTGGTCCGCTTCGCCCGCCGCGGTCCCGATTCCCAGAGAAGCCCTTCCTTCTCCCGCCTTTCTGAGCGGCCTCCGTGCAGGGGGTGACTTACCCAGGGAACTTTTCATGTGAGGCCACGGCCTGGAGCCTCTTTATTTCTGGCTGCCGGGGCTTTCCCCAGGCTGTTGTCCCCCTTCCCGGCCTTTCACAAAGCGCGCTTCTCTCCTCCGATGCGCAGCCTGGGCACCCGGACCGCATCCGTGCGAGCTTGCCGGGTCAGGTCAGCGGGAGATGGGCAAAGCCCAGGCCTGAGTCAGAAGGTGGGTTTGGGTCTAGGAAAGGGGCTTGGGGTGAGCCTGGTTCTGAAAAGCTCAAAGCCTCCCCTGGGAGAGGTGAGCCACGGGGCTGCGGCCTCCTCCCTGGGTAAGGGAAGAGTGGACTTGGGGGGAGGGGGAAGGGGATGAGCTGGATGAAAAGTACAAGAACAGGGACCTAGTGAGGGATGCAGGAAGTTGAAGGTCAATTTAGGGGACCCAGTGCCAGGAGGGAAAGGATTTTCACTACCTCCGTTTTGACCTCAGTCTGTGCTTTCTGATTGCATTTGTTTTTCCCGCTTCTCTCTTAACTCAGGCAAACACGAGGCAGGCGAAGCACCCCCCCACCCCCATGGGAACCGAAAGCACCCCTTCCGCAGTGGGGACTGCCCTGAGCCCGCAGGAGCCTGTGAGCCTGACCCCAAGGCAACGATCCACCTGCCATTCACTGCCCACCCGCTTGGCCCACCGACCTCTGTCCCACACGCCTTGTATGAACTTGGCCGTATTTTCAGCACTTTGGAGACCTTCTTTGAGCCGCTAGTCCATTGTCTAGTGGTGCCCTCGTGGAAATAAATTCCTTTCCTGTCTTCCCATCATCCATCTCTCTGCCTTTGACTTTATGAGCGGTCAGAGGCCAAACCTGGTCTGTCCAAGACGCCGGAGCTAGGGGCTCTCATCCCCGGCGCCCTGGCCACAGGAGGAACACAGGCCAGAATCCAGAACCATCTTACCCGATGCTGGGGATTCGTTTCTAGACTAGTGTAGGGGTCTGCGGCCATATGTGACATCAGGACTCCGTCCCCTGTTCAGACCCTTTGTCACTGATGGAACGCTGTGGGAAGGGCTTCACCCTGTAGGAGAAACAGCCAGAGCCGCCATCCCCGCTCGTGTTCTCTGCCGGACGCCCACCGTGTGACCCCTTTTAACCTCTCCTCTCTTGTCCCCACCCCTCCTGCTTCTATTCCTCGCCTCTTCTGACCTCGATCTTTGGAGAGTGGTTCCCAATTTCAGGAGCCTCATTATCCCCAGACCGCACACGGACCTCCCTCAGCCTCCGACCGATTTCCCGAAGCACCGCGGTCTCATTGAGTAACTTTATTACTATGATCTTATTGCAGTTCAATGTCTTAGGTCTTGTATTAGTAGTATCGATCTATTTTTTTCTATGTTAATGCTTGTTGTCAGTTCAATTCAACAAATGCACGTTGAAGGCCCACTTGGGGGTCAGCCGATCCACCCCGTATTCCAAGTGTGCTACTCTGGGAAAGTACTGTGTTCATCTGTTATCTGTCACTTGCTCCTTAGGTTGGAATGCTTGTGCTCCTGGGTCACCCCGAACTGATCTTAGGTAGTAGCCCCGGCCAGGATGGCCTGATGGGGCTTCTGCTGTGAGTCTGTGGGCAGATGTGCCCGGCCCAGTCTCTGCCGTTCTTTGTATGACACGCAGGCCAGATACCCGCACGACCTGTGTTGCTCAGGGGCATCAGTCTGTGCTGCATGCCTGCATCTTTTCTGCTCGTTGCCTCTACTGCCTGAGATACGCCTTGGCCTGTGGTCATCTGGCCACTTCCCAGCCGTTTATCAGGATTCGTGATCACTGTCACCTCTTCCAGGAAGCCTGCTCTGGTTGCCCAGATGGTGTCTGGCATGTGCCGAGCTCTGTGCTAGACATGGGGGGGTCCCGAGTTAAGGAAATCGTAGTCCAGGACCTCAAAGCGCACTCTGGCTCGGGGACGGGGCAGCATGGGAAGTGCTATGATAGAGGTAAGCACCCGGATGGGGCCCAGAGAGGGTGACACAGAGGAAGCGGCGGAGGGAAGCATGTCCCAGATAAGGATTTCTGGTGAGAGGAAGTGCCAGTGTGGCACATTTGAGCCACTGCCGGTCACTCAAAGGACAAAGCCAGGAAGCGATAAGAGAGAACATTTGACCAGATCAGAAAGGGCCAGGCCATGGATTTGTGGATTTGGTCATTCTAACAACTTTGGGCTTTACCCTGAAGACACCAGGCAGCCCCCACTCTCCCGGGAAGGATTTTAAACAGGGGAGGATGGGATCACACCGGCATTTTAAAGACTTAGCTCTGGGGTCACCTGGGTGGCTCGGTTGGTTAAGCGTCTGACTCTTGATCTCAGCTCAGGTCTTGATTTCAGGGTTGTGTGAGTTCAAGTCCCACGTTGGGCTCCACGCTGGGCATGAAGCCTAAAAAAAGAGAGTTAACTATGGCTGGAGTGCGAACAGTTAGTCAGAGGGAAGGGGGCAGGAGGCAGGGAGGTGGCCCTGGCCTGAACCCAGATGACAGTGTCAGGACCGAGGGAGAGAACGGGGGAGGGTCAGGACATGCCAAGGGGCTACGGTCGCTGATGCTGAGAAGAGCACCATCCAGCCTCCACCCTGTGCCCCAGGCAGACGGCAGTCGTTTGCTGACATGGTGTTCTCCAGTGGGTGTCAGGTTTGGTAGGGTGTCAAGGTTGAGTTCAAGGTTCCCTGGCATCTTCAGACGGAAATGTCCAGTGGGCGGCTGGCTGTGCAACTCTAGAGTGTGTGCAAGAGACTAGAATCCCGCACCCTCGAGGACGGCTAGTCTCAAAAAACCAGAAAGTGGCAAGTGTTGGCAGGGATTGGAGAGGTTGAGACTTTTGCACACTCCTGGGGGGAATGCGAGATGGTGGAAAACAGTGTGGCAGGTTCTCAAAAAATTAAAAATGGAATTATCATACAGGGCACCTGGGTGGCTCAATCGGTTAAGCATCTGACTTTTTTTTTTTTTTAACTTTTAAATGTTTATTTGTTTTTGAGAGACAGGGAGAGGCAGAGAGAGACAGAGCATGAGCAGGGGAGGGGCAGAGAGAGAGAGGGAGACAGAATCTGAAGCAGGCTCCAGGCTCTGAGCTGTCAGCAGAGCCCAACGCAAGGCTTGAACTCATGAGCCGTGAGATCATGACCTGAGTGGAGGCTGGACGCTCAACCCACTGAGCCACCCAGGTGCCCGACTCTTGATTTCAGCTCAGGTCATGATGTCATGATTCGAGGGATCAATCCCCACGCCGGGCTCTGCACTGACAGTGTGGAGCCTGCTTGGGATTCTCTCTCTCCCTCTCCCTCTGCCACTCCCCTGCTTGCACGCTCTCTCTCAAAACTAAATAAACCTTACAAAAACACCCAACCCAGAATTATCATACACTATAGCAGTTCTACTGCTGGGCATTTGTCCCAAGGAATCGAAAACAGGGTCTTGGAAAGATACTTGTACCCTCATCTTCACAGCTGTACCGTTCAAATAGCCGAGAAGTAGAAGTAACACAAGTATCCAGGGACGGACGAACATATCAACAAAATGCAGCCTGTCTGTGTGAATACATATACAATGCAGCCTGGAAAAGGATGGAAATTCTACCACCTGCCACGACATAGAGGAACCTGGGGGGCATTATGCTGAGTGAAATAAACATTCACAAAAGGACCGACGCTGTGCGATTCCTCTTCTATGAGGTGTCCAACTCACAGACACAGAAATTCGAATGGTGGCTGCCAGGATCAAGGGGAAGGAAGACCGGGGGGTTATTGTTCAACAGGCACAGAGCTCCAATTTCGCGAGATGAAAGCGTTCTGGAGACAGATGGTGGTGATGTTAGCCCAACAGTATGAATGTGCTTCGTGCCGCTGAAATGTACACTTAAAAAAGCCCCTAAAATGGTTCTGATGGTACATTTATGTTTCATGTATTTTAGCACGTTGGGGGGAAAAGGGGCATTTGAGCCATAGATAGGGATTTGGGAATTTTTCGACCATGTGAATGGCGACTGAGTTTGTGATCTCAGCTGGACGGGGAGTGAAGAGGGAAGCAATCAGCTGCGGGATGGGCAGGGAAAATGGTGGAAAGGGGTCTGGGCAGTAGCCGCCAGATTCATAGGAGGGAAACTGGGAAGGAGTGGATGTGGGGAGAGGAGAGCGGGTCACAAGCCAGTGACAAGGGTGACTTGTGGCCTCCGCGAAGGCACCTGCTGAGGATGGAATCCAGATTGGGATGAGGGTCCGGGCCCTGTGGGCTGAGGGAGCAGGGGAAAGTATAGCTCCTAGAAACTTGGCTCTCCGGGGCGGGGAGGGAGGCGGTGGCCCAGCAGGTACCGCAGCTGCCCTAAGTTGATACAAGATCACTGGCTTTGCAACTTGCTCCAATTTCACGCTCACTCAGCATCCTTCTGTGTCTATCCGGGTTCCAAAGCCCACGTGGACATACGGCCTTCCAGACAGGGCCACTCTGGCTTAAGAAGCTGGCGTTCTTAAGAAGCTGGCACCTGGGTGGCTTAGTCGGTAAAGAGTCCGACTTTCGCTTAGGTCATGGTCTCGCGGTTCGTGGGTTCGAGCCCCGCGTCGGGTTCCGTGCTGACTGCCAGCTCAGAGCCTGGAGCCTGTTTCAGTCTGTGACTCCCTCTCTCTCTGACCCTCCCCTGCTCACTCTGTCTCCTAGAAATAAAAAAAAAAAAGTTCTTAAAAAAAAAAAAAAGAAGCTGGCGTTCGAGTTGTAACACCATGCTCTTGAGAATGAGGTTGTGGAATTGCTGCGCTCAAGGTGCTGGATCGCATGGTGGTCTCTGCTGTCCCTCCTGAGCTGCCCTCTCTGCCCGCAGTGCTGTCCGTCTGTCACGTGCAACTTCTTGGTTACGGGCTCCCCCCCTGCACCCTTCCTGGGGATCCCATGCTCTGGAACATGTGCCGGCCACATGGCGTGTGGTGATTTGCTTCTTTCCCCGCTGAGCTTGGCTGGCCCCAGTACGTCCTGATCCCAGCATATGGTGGGTGCTCCCTAAGCGTGTATCCACCTGATGAGTGACTCTCAAAGGAAGACTGGGCTGGAACTGTCCAGTGGGTCAGAGGACAGGAAATCCCTCCTTGGAGAGCAGGATTTATCTAACGCCAGGTGGGATGGCTGCACGGAAAGAAGGACCCTGCCCCAAGGAGCATATGCACGGCGGCTCTCGAGTCCCAGCGTCCTATTTGAAAGAGGAATGGTAGTTATATTTGGCCTCTGTGCTCTCAAAATTATTTGTCCATACTTGAGGCTGGCACATCGTACACAATCAATCTTTGTTGACTAGATGAATGAGCCTTTATCATAGGACTTATGATACGATTTTCTAGTTTGTATGTGTGATTTCTCCCCCTCCCCTGCCCCTGACTGTGAGCTCCTGGAAGTCGGGGGCCGTGTCTCACTCACATTTGTTTCTAGAATCTAGCCCAGAGCTTTGCACACCGTCGGTACCGAGAATGTTTATTGGCTGAAAGAGACGAGAACAGTGCCCACATCCACCCACATGTGTTCTACACTCTCCCTTCTCCCTCGCCCCCCAGTATTATTTTTTCCATAGGAAACCAGGTGAAAAACCCATTTCTTGTCATTGGCTTTCAGCAGGCCTGAACGTTTCTGCAGGCTTCCTTGGGACCGTGCTCCGGTGGCGGCCAACAGACATCCGCGGCCTCTAAAGAGGTGCTGAGCGATCTGGGAAGACGCACGACCAGCGTGTACGGGGTGGCTGGTCGTCCTTAAGCCCACAGTGTTTCTCTGACAGTGGGTGCTGGCTGATAGAGACAGAGCTGTGCTCCTGTCTGGGGGAGGGTGCCCCACTGAGAGCTGCGTGTTTATCTTTACTAAATTCTCCAATGAGGACATTCTTTTTTTTCTTTAAAATTTTTAAATGTTTTTATTTATTTCTGAGAGACAGAGAGAGACAGCACGAGCAGGGGAGGGTCAGAGAGAGAGAGGGAGACACAGAACCTGAAACAGGCTCCAGGCTCTGAGCTTGCTATCAGCACAGAGCCCGACGTGGGGCTCGAACCCACAAACCGTGAGATCATGACCTGAGCCGAAGTCGGATGCTTAACCGACTGAGCCCCCCGGATGCCCCCATCTTTGTTCTGCCTGCAGGGGAAATGGGTTTGTGGAAGCAGGGATGAATTTCTCAGGTGAGGTTAAGAAGGAGGATGACGATTTTATATGCATTTTTCCCCCCCTTAGGGATGCAATGAGCTTATCGAAGAACAGAAGACAAGGCCTCAGTGCCTCGGGTGATTTCATCTTGGAGCTTCTAAATGTTGCTAGAGGGGCAGCCATGGTGGCTGGGACCCTGGGTCAGAGCAAGGATGACAGCCCCTCGCACCCGCTCCTTGGCCGGCTCAGCCCCGCATGCCTTTGGTGACCAGCCCTCCAGCCGTGGCTCCTGCACCCTGTCCCCGCCCTTGGGGACAAAGACTAGTGGCTCATGACTTCAGCACACCTTCTTACGGTCTCCTGGCTGTGCCGGGTGACTCCAAACAGTTCAAGGTCAGCCCTGGAGGGGCGTGCCCTCGGTGGTGGTTCTCTTTCCCAGGCTTCTGGCATTTGGCTCCAACTCCACAAGCAGGGCTGGAAAAGCCTTAACGCTTTAATGATCCGCCGCCTGATTTCTCTCGGACCAGCCCGATTTCTTTCCTGCTCTCTTCGGAGGGAGGGGGAGGGTTGTTCCAACGCGTGCTGTGTTTATTCCCAAGGAAAGAGCTGGCTTCCTCTTCAGCTGTTTTCCTGCTCTTTGCTATCAGTAAATCCCGACTCTGCGGCCTCCAGCAAATCCACAAGTTATTATTAGCAGCTATGTGGAAACCTCATAGTCGAAATGTTTTCTGATAAAAGAACGTTCTTTGTTAAAAATTATTCTGGCTGCTCTGTGCTCACCCAGCTCATATGCTGTCACTTCACAACTTCAAAAAATAGCCTTTTGGGGGTGCCTGGGGGGCTCAGTCGGTTAAGCGTCTGACTTCGGCTCAGGTTACAACTATCTCACAGTTCGTGGGTTTGAGCCCCACGTCGGGCTCTGTGCTGACAGCTCAGAGCCTGGATCCTGCTTGGGATTCTACGTCTCCCTCTCTCTCTCCCCTCTGCTGCTCTCTCTCTGTTCCTCTCTCTCTCAAAAATAAGTAAACATTAAAAAATTAATAACTATTAATGTGCCAGTTTTTTTAATTTTTTAAATGTTTAATTTTTTAAATGTTTGTTTATTTTTTGAGAGAAAAACACAGAGCACGAGTAGGGGAAGAACAGAGAGAGAGGGAGACACGGAATCCGAAGCAGGCTCCATGTTCTGAGCTGTCAGCACAGAGCCCAACGCGGGGCTCGAACCCACGAACCGTGAGATAGACCTGAACCGAAGTCAGATGCTCAACTGACTGAGCCGCCCAAGTGCCCACAATGTTAATAGTTATTAATTCCAGGTGGTGGGAATACGGATTTTAAAGGATTACTTGGATGTTTCTGTAACTTTAACAGAAAAAAAAAAAGAAAGCCTGTAAAATAAGTTGCTCTCTGTCCTCTCCCAGAGGTGACGTTGGTGAGCCAGCCGCTATCTCAGTTCCTGAGCGGTTCACGGGACCTCACTGCTTCCTCCGGGCACAAACGAGATCTCTGTGTTCTCGGCCAGTCTCCCACCTCACAACCGCGCTTGCCAACCATTCTTGCTGGGCCTGGAAGCAGACCACTGGTGCTGAAGATTAAACAGCAAAAGGGAGACAGGGTGTCCCCAGGGGCCTCTCTGCTGAACCCCACCGGGGATTGCTAGTTTTGCTCGGGTGGCTCTGGGCCGGTTCCCGGGGAGAATAAGCAGGCTCAGAGGTGGACAGATCCTGCAGAAGCTTCCAGAGTGGACGGGACCGAGATGGCCCATTGTTCGACATGAGGGAGCTGCAGACCCAGGGCCGAAGTGTTGATTTCAGATTTTCACGTTCTAACTAGGCTTGGCCCCAGCCTCGTTTGCCATCTGTTAACCAACAAACTGCGCCCCAGTGTGCTTCTTCAGTTAGTGCTTCTCAACGCTTCTCAAAGCTGCACCCTGAGAGTCTGTTAGAACACAGACTTCTGTGTTCACCCCCAGAAGTTTCCTGTTCAGTGGGACCAGGCTCCAGCTGGAGAATTTGCATTTCTAGTAAGTTCCCAGGTGAAGCTGCTGCTTCTGGTTGGGGTCAAGAGTTAGAAAATTGTTGATTTAGGGACGCCTGGGTGGCTCAGTCAGTTAAGCGCCCGACTTCGGCTCAGGTCGTAATCTCGCTGTCCGTGAGTTCAAGCCCCGCGTGGGGCTCTGTGCTGACAGTTGCGAGCCTGGAGCCTGCTTCGGATTCCGTGTCTCCCTCTCTCTCTGTTCTTCCCCTACTCGTGCTCTGTCTCTCTCTCTTTCAAAATAATAAATAAACATTAAAAATCGAAAGAAAGAACATCGCTGACTTAGAAGATGTGCCTGGTAGGTTTATCTTACCTGTTTACTGGCGTGAGAGAAAGGGGGGAGCGGAGGACCTGTGGGAGTTTTGTACAGTTCTGTGTCTCTAGAAATGCTTATAACCTGTGCTTCTCTGTGCTCCAGAAGTGGGGGCGGGGCCCTCTTCGGGAAGGGGCACATCAGTGTGGATCTCAACCCCGACGGTATTTTCTCTGGCCTAATGGTGACCCCTACCCCTTCTCTGGTTGGAAGTCAACTTGCAATTTGCATTTCTAGGTTGTTGTCAGTTTACTAACGATATTCCTCAACGCTGTACCGTGTATCTGGTGTCTGAGCCTTATTTCAGGGTATCCTAATCCCATGGTACGTCGTCCCCCTCAAGTCGGCCGAGTGTCTGTTGTCGTCATCAATGCCAGCCTCTCAGCCCCATGGAGTCTTGGGGGTTCACAGCAAACCTCCGGGCATGGCGGACCCACAAGCTGCACCCCAGAGTTACCAGGCTCCAGCTGCCTTCAGATGTGATTGAGTGTGAAGTTCTTGTGGACACTAACATAATTGCTCAGGAAGTGGAAAAATCCTCAATATGTGCATCTTGTGTGTTTGGAGATGTGGGAGAGCATTGGGGAGGGAAGAGGCAGTCTATTTTCGTTGCTCAGTCCATTCTTCCCAAAACTATCTCCAGTCTTCCAACGTTTAGCCCAGGGAGGAACATTGTAGGGATCTAAAATTCTGACGAGCAGTAGAGGGCAGAGGGCTGGTAATACATCATTGTTTTCTTATACAGCAGCAAGACTTGATTTGTGCTGTGGGACTTTACGTTTAGAGCAGTGGAGAGTTTCTGCATAGGGTTATGGTTTCAAGTTTTAGCCTCCTCTCTGTACGCTAATAATTCATTATAAACGCACTGCATTGTACGACTCCTTCTGTCAGTCCTAAAGTCTCATATATAAGAAAGTTAAAACAACAACTATCTTAAAATAGCAGTGCTCTCTTACCTTGCACCCCTGTGGGAGTGTTTTAGAAATCTTTCTGTCCTCACTGATGCTGACACAATCTTATTTCAGAGTCAAATTGGAGGCTTCATTACTTTCTCTGGACCACCGCCATTTTCTGTGAACTATGGGGGCCATTTGGTGACTTATCTGGAGGGACAGAGAGATACATTACAACCCTTTGCCATAGAAAACAATTTAAGAGTAGCCAGTGGTCCCCGGACCGGGTGATATTTGCTTTCATGCACCTTGCCATTAGATGGTAGTATAGTAACAGACAACAATTTGCGGGTCCAGTCTTGGTCTCTTTCTCCACCCATTCAAATAAGCTCAGAGAGGTTAGAAGTTGGTCTACTAGAAGCATCAGGTCCTCGTCAGCCCCGCAGGGGCTAGATTGGGGCCAGAGACCTCTGTCCTGAGTGGGACTCCATGGAAAGTCAGAGTGGGGGCTGGTGTTGTAAGCTGAGTAGTGGTCGTAGCAAGCCCTGTTACCTTCAGATCTGGAATAATGATCATTTAAAGCCCAAGGATGCCTGGGTGGGGTTGGAGGTATTGCTCTGAGACTCCTTATAACAGCTTTGGGCTTCCCTATTTTTGAAAATTTGGATGTCGATGTATATAATTTATCACTACTCCCTGACAAAGCTGTTGCGTATCTAGCATCCAAACCGAAAGTGCATATTACCACCGGAACTCAACCCCTTCCTCATGGCTATACTCTTCTTAGTGTCTGGGGTATCTGGGGGGCTCAGTCAGTTGAGTGTCCGACTCTTGATTAAGGCTCAGGTCGTGAATCCCAGAGTCATGGGATCGAGCCCCACATCGGGCTCAGGGCTGAGCATGGAGCCTGCTTGGGATTCTCTCTCTCTCCCTCTGTCCCTTTAATTAACTAACTAACTAACTAACTAACTAACTAATAAAAGACGAACATATCTAGTGTTTGGCAACTTCTTTCCTCTGTAATGTGTGACCAGAAAGGAAGAAATGGCTCTTCTCAGGCTCTGTCCCTCCTCAGTATTGAGCCCACCGCCCTTTGACATTGGGGTCTTCCTGTCTCCTGCCTTGAGTCATCAGGTGTCATTATCAGGGACTCTTTGCCCCAAGAGGACCGAAGAAAGCCAGGTCCAGGCGACTTCCATGGAAATTTAAACATTTTTAAGAATGGCATGTTTGGCTTCATTTCTCATATAATTGAGATTCTCTAACAGTATTAGAAAGTTAATGGGGCTACACATAGCTGGTAGAAAACCAACCACAAAAACCCATCCAATTAGACCTCATTTCTGTAAAGATAATAAGTCCAAGAAGAAAACAAATTCTGCAGAAATACAGAAAATGGAAGAAAACAAATTCTGCAGAAATACAGAAAATGGAGCAGATTTGCCGCGTCAACATTCTCCCGCCTTAGCAATCAAGGTGACAGATGGATTCTATGATGGGCCTCAGGGGTGTGGATCCACCCAGGGCATTCCCCTGTCTGGTCTCGTCCCCCGGCGTGCTAATGCTGTTAGGACCCTGCCAAATGGCTGAGCCAGGGCACTCGCCAGCCCTGGCCCTGTGCTCTGGGTCCGGCCCATCTGCACCACGATGAGCAGACACCCAGACCAGATCTGCTGCCTTCAAAGGTCAGAGGGCTGAGCGCAGCTAGGGAGCCACAGAGGCCACTTGGTTTGGAGTGGCCGTCCCTGCTTCTGGACAACAGGAAGGAGCCGAGACTTGTCTAAGCCTGAACATGGGGCCACCGTGCCCCGAGGGCCACTCAAGCCCTCCCAGCCTGAGTTCTCGCTCTGTGAGGAGCACACACCCACTCCTCTGCCCCAGCTGTTAGGAAATTACTTTTCCCAGAAAACAGGTGCTTCCTTGGGCCCTGAGAACGCCTTGTCCTTCCCTTGGGCACATCTCCGGGGCCACTTTCAGGGCTGTTCCTGTGTCGGGGTCTCTGTTCTTCTGCTCCCTCCTTCTCCTGACCCGGGAGCCTTATCTTCCAGCCACGTCTCGTGAGGCCTCCAGATATTCATGTTCGTTGCATGATACTTTCATGCAGTGGTTGGTGAGCGCTCAGTGATCAGCTCCGGGCAGGGAAGGGGGAGAAAGCTCTGACTTGCAGCATTGGCTCGTGTCCGTAGGGGAAATACTCTCTCCGTCACCAATTTCCAGCTACCAATGTGACATTCCAGACCTTGGGAGCTGGGAACGCGTGGACACGGACTCCAGCACAGCCACGAAGGCGCGAGCCTCACCAGAGCTTGTCCTCTGGTCTTGTCCAAATCCTGACATTTCTGGGAGGCGAGGGGGTCAGAGAGTATTTTTTTAGAGTGTAGTAATATCTATTGTTGAATACTACTGATAACAAACTAGGGGCACCTGGGGGGCTCAGTCGGCTGGGCGTCCAACGTCAGCTCAGGTCATGATCTCATGGTTGGTGAGATCGAGCCCCGCATCAGGCTCTGTGCTGACAGAGCAGAACATGTTTGGGATTCTCTGTCTCTTTCCCTCCTGTCTGCCCCTTCCCTGTTCTCTCTCTCTCTCTCAAAATAAACAAATAAGCTTAAAAAAAGGAATTATAAAAAAGTTTTTTTAATTAAAAAAGAAATTGCAAGCTATAGCATATGTTCAAAAAATGCAAATTTAAAACTATGGAGAGGTTTTCCACACCGTGTGGGATACGATAAAGGTTTCTGATCTCAAAATCTTAAGAAGCTAAAAGCAAACTGGGTTCATAGCCCCATCAATAGGAGAACGTAAGCACTGCTTCCAGCTAAGGGCCATGGACTCAGACTGGCCTTAGCGGGGCACACAGTGTTATTCCCACTCCATAGAAGACGACTCGTAGGTGCCCTGAGCAGGTGCTGGCTGAATAGTGTATTCACTGGAGACCTATGTATTGTCACACGGACCATACGCAGATCTTCAAAGGAAATATCCAGAAACTGGTTTTCACAGCCCCTGAAAACCCATATCTGTGAAGGAATATAAAAGGACCAAGAAACAAGAGAGGGGGCTTTGGGAGAAAAGTTATGACTGTACTGCCCTCCCTAAGAGGCAGGGGCCGGGCTGTTAGCCTCCTTACCGACTCGTCTCGCAAGGGAAGATCTACTCTGAGACCTGCATTTGGGGACCTGCTGAGAAGGCTCCAGCAGCGGCCTTGGCAGCGGGCAGAGGCAGAGAGAGAGAGAAACTGGGGCTTTATCTGAGAGAGGAGTGCAGCCCACAGAGTGCAGGGTCCCTCCTGTGTCGGCCCAGCTCGGAGAGGGGAGGCCAAGAGACATTCTAACTTTGATCCAACAGTTGGCTGGAGAGGTGAGGGGATGAGGGAAGCGTAGGAGGGAGGTTCTATGTGGGGAGAGCCGCCCAGAGCCTGAGGGTGGTATCAGGGCGCCTAAATAAGACCAAAACAAGCCAATAGACAGACCCAGGAAGGAGAGTCCCTTCTGCTCTCTTGCTGCGTCCTGAGAGGCCCGTAACAGGCCCGGCATCGGCTCCGGGCGGCGCTCCCGGGCACGGGAAGGGCTGGGAAAACCCACCTTGGAATGAACATGGCAGTGTGGACATGCTGGCTACGTGGCCCAGGCACCCGATTTCTGAAACAAGACTGTGTTGTGTGATCTGAAGGTCCATCCACAGGATGATCTCATACCTCTGGGGGAGCAGACACATTCTGGCGTTCCTGCGGTTTGTCATCAGAGGGCAGGAAAGAGCTTCCCCTGGGGAATACAGGATGAAGGAGCAGCAGGGGACAAGAAGTGAGTCGCTCTGGGAGGGACTCTGGAGAGGGCAGCTGGTGGACCGACTCGTGGTTAATGGGAGTGGGGGGCGGGGGCTGAGTTCCTCGGGGCGGGGCCTGGTAGCCCAGCTGTCTGGGAGGAGTGGGGCGGCCCAGCCCAGGGAGGGGTTCCTTCAACCCGCTCTGAACTGTGGTAAAGGCCTGGTTTAAAAATGCAACTGTTAATCAGATGAGGCATTTGCAGACAGAGTTCTCGCCGGAGTCAAAATTCCGAGGGACAGATCCCCACTCCCATCCGGGAGTCTGTGCAGATCTTCTCGAAGCCCCTTCCGGCTCACCAAGGGTGGGGGTCGAGCACACACCCCCCACCTCGGCCCCCTCCCAGCCCAGCCTCTTGGCGGTCCGATCGGGGCCAGCGGGGAAAATCGAGGCCACTAACCACATTTCATCCCGTGCTGTTGCGGAGGCGGAGGGAGACCCAGCCCTGCTCGCCGGCAGAGCTGGCTCCCGTTTGCAGACGCGGGCCCTGGAGACACGTGTCCAGCGCCTTCGGGAAGGAGCCGCCCTGAAAGCTGTGCATGCGAAGCCGAATGAACGGGGACGTCCTCAAACGTTCCTCCGGGGTGGCGGCCGCAGGGATGCCTGCAGCACAGGCTGGGGCTTCTGCTGTGTGTGTGTGTGTGTGTGTGTGTGTGTGTGTGTGTGTGTGTGCGCGCGCGCGCGCGCACGGCTCTTCTGGGAGCGGCCGCCGGGCCACCCGGGCTGCAGCTGGTGTTGATGGCGCAGAAGCGCTGAGTCACGGGCCCTTCGGAGGCCCTCACATCACGTTCCATTGTCCTTTCTTCCCTTCTAGGCTTTTAAGGGCTTTTGCAGCGTTTCTGTTTTGTTCTGTTTGCCTCCAGCTTATACCCGCTTGGGAACCTGGGGTGTCAAAACCCAGAGGCCCCGGGGCTTGGGAACAAAGCCCGTGCAGAGAGGGGCAGAGGCCCCTCGGGCGCTCAGAACACCCAGCACCCCGACCGGGTCCCGCTCCCAGGCGCCCGGAGGCGGAGCTGCAGGTGCCTCGCACCGGCTCCCCCTCCTGCGCAGGTTCGAACGCGAGCCGGTGAGTTTCACAGTCTCTCTTTACCTCGTTCTTCAGGCCGTCTCAGCACAAGTGTAACAGGTGTGACCTAAGTTCGTGCACAGCTAGCCCCTGGGGAGGGCCACGCGAATTTGTTTAAAGGACTGTTTTGACCCAACACGCTTGTCGCTTTATTGGAAAAAAAAAATGATTTGGTTATAAAAATAACTGTTTATTATGGAGAAGTTGGGGGCATACACAGAAAAGCTTACGGGATAAAATGACCCATAATCCATCAGTGGGGAATGATCACCGTTAACATTTTGACAGGTAATCTTCCAACTTTTTCCCGATACATCAGCTGATACCCACATACATTTTACATCATTGGGCCCTCACTGTGCATTTTATTTAAACTGAAAAAGATTCTATGAATACACTCTTAGTTGTTAAACCATATTCTAGAAGAGCTAGAAATTGGTCCAGTATAAGCAAAGAGGAATGGCTAGATCTTTAACTATTTTCTTTTTTTAAAGTTTTTTTTTAACGTTTACTTTATTATTTTTGAGAGAGAGAAAGAGAGAGAGAGAGACAGTGTGAGCAGAGGAGGGGCAGAGAGAGAGGGAGACGCAGAATCTGAAGCGGGCTCCAGGCTCTGAGCTGTCAGCACAGAGCCCGATGCGGGGCTTGAACCCATCAACCGCAAGATCGTGACCTGAGCCCAAGTCAGACACTTAACCGACTGAGCCACCCAGGTGCTGCCACAGTTTCTTAATGGAGGATCAGAACCGAAGGGTTTGGCGAGCCCCCCCCCAGGACCCCTGAGAGTGGAAGCCGGAGTGATTTGTCCCTCATTATCACTGCATCCCGTTCTCCCAAAGAGCTGGCTCGGAAGGAAATGCACAGATGCCCAGACTGTTTGTTAGAGGAAATGACACATTATCCTCTCCCAACATCTGGTAATTCCTGAAAGACAGTCCATCCTGATAATAGTGCCGGTTCACCAGAAGCCTGTGTCTTCTTTCCCCAGGGGACGTGGGGGGCAACCAGAGAACAGAGTCTATTTTTGGTGTCTGCTGGGCAGGGAGGCAGGGCCAGATCACCAAGCACCGCAGTTCTGCCCTGTAAGCCAGCAACACGCGCTTCCTTCCTGTCCAGCCTCGAGCAGCAGTCTCTTAAGTTTCAAATCGTCCATGGAGAGCTGAAAAGAATTAAAAATGCCATCATGGGCCGGAATGGCTACACACGAGGGCAGACAGACCGACGCGGCGGGAGTCGAGACGTGGCGGGACACCGGGCTGGGGTTGCAGCAAAGGAGCACAGAGCTGGGTGAGGTGGGGTGGCCTCCACCACGCGCGGGATGACTCAGAGGGACCCAGAAGCGTCCGGCTGCCCCTTGGCTGGGAAATGCACATTTTGTTTTGGCCCTAAGGCATCTTCTGGAGACAAAAAGCAACATGTGGAAAGACTGGGATGGGCGTGAGCAGTGAGCGCCTGCCTTTCCCACGTTGACTGATTTCACGCAGGTGAGGAGAGGCAGAGCCTTGAACTCAACAGAGATCCGAGGGGTGAGTGTCTCAGGATCGACAGACCCCTATTCAGCATCTAGACCTTGGAGCAACCTTTTTTTTTTTAATGTTTTTATGTATTTTTGAGAGAGAGAGAGAGCACCAGCAGGGGAGAGGCAGAGAGAGAGGGAGACACAGAATCCGAAACAGGCTCCAGGCTCTGAGCTGTCAGCACAGAGCCCGATGCGGGGCTCGAACTCATGAACCGTGAGATCATGACCTGAGCCGAAGTCAGACGTTCAACCGACTGGGCCACCCAGGCGCCCTGACCTTGGAGCAACTTTAAGTTGAGGTCTGAGAGAAGTGAGTCTTGTTCTCATCAAATGAGCACAGGCCTGGGGGCGTGGGGGAGGGGCGGGTGGACAGTGAGGGGAGGGCACCTCTGTCCCCAGATCTAAGGGCATTTGTTGGGCCAGGCCCTTGTTTTGTTCCAGCCCGGCCACTCTGGCGAAAGCATCCTGGGAATTCAGCCTTGCAAACAGAAAGAGCGTTTCCTTGTGTGGGTTTCCTGTTTAGGTCTGCGTAGAAACCCAGCGGAGCGCGTGGCCTCGTAAATCCTCTAGACGTTTCTGCTTTGGCTGGCTGCCATGGGAAAATCTCACACAAATAGAAGGGGTGGAGGGGAAGTGCATTCACTCGCGGGCTTCTGGGTGGGTTTCAGGCTTCATGTGTTTGGATCCGTAAATAGAGAGGGGTTGGGCTCCTGGAGATGATCAGTAAGGTCCTTTCCAGTTTTAACATTCTCAGATTCCGCTTCCCTCTGGAGGGTCACCCAGAGCTCTCACTGTCCAGCTCTGTGACGGGGGCCTGCGGAAACAGAAACGGGATGACAATCTCTGGCTAAAAATCCAGAAGCTGCCCTAAAACATCCTATGGGCTCCTTCACAGAAAGAAGGTCCTTTTGAATTCTGGTAATTCCCAGACTTTCCTAAACACTCAAGTTTGTCTCCAAAAACGCAGACACTGAGCTCAGGGCCATCACGGGAGTCTCATGGCTGGTTTTTGGCACAAAACAAGTTCTCAGAGCGGACCCCAAGGTGGTACACAGAGTGTGTGAGAGGCGACATCACCCACTTTAAACCTTTTTAGAGCTTTTTAAAACTTCCCATCGTCCTCAGTTTCTGCAGCTGTTGAATTGGCATTCGGACGCATTGGCTTCGTGGAAGAAGCCACGTTTGCCTTCTTACTCTGAGGCTGAAGCCCCAGAGGCCATGGCAGGTTCCACACAGAGTCTGACCACACATGAGTACGCTGGGGAAGTGACAAGACAGGGACAGGATTTCTGGCCCGAGTTTCTCGTGTCAACTGTGCTTTGTCCTGTGAGGAGGTCCCATTTGTCTTATACTTCTGCGCATTCCTGTTTTCTCATTTGACCTAGTATTATTTTAAGAAAAATTTTATGGAACTGTCATCATGAAGTGTGACATTTGTCTATAAACCTCGTTCCCTCGGACATGTCCTTATGGGTAAATAAATCAGCAAAGGAACGGTCACTTCCTAGGTCCCGTTCTGCTATTTATTTTCCAAACTTCGCTTCCGTATATCTGAGCTATCGCCTCTTTTACCCCAGTGACTGTGAACTGGTGCCCCACTAATGGTGTGGAAGCGAGAATGATCTGAAGGTCTAAGTCTTCTGGGTCAGCGCTCCCCAGAACACTGGTCCAGAGAAAAATATTTCCAAATGGGATTTCTATGGTCCATGTGCGTGGAGATGGCTATTGTCTTCGGGAGTCACAGGGTGCTCTGATGTGTTCAGGGCTCTGAAAATTCACCCGGTGAAGAAACACATTCAACTTTAACTCAGTATTTCCCAAACTTTTCTGATCAAGAGAAACTTTTTTTAGGGGCACCTGTGTGGTTCAGTCAGTTAAGCGTCTGACTTAGGCGTGACTTGGGCGTCACGATCTTGTGGTTTGTGGGTTCGGGCCCCACATGGGGCTCTGGGCTGACAGCTCGGAGCCCGGAGCCTGCTTCGGATTCTGTGTCTCCCTTTCTCTCTGCCCCTCCCCCACGCGCACTCTGTTTCTCTCAAAAATAAATATACATTTAAAAACTTTAAGAAAATCTCTTTTTATATTATATCTACAGGAGCTGATAACAAATGAAGGAATTGATGTTTCAGGGGACACATCTTGGGAATGCTCCTTTCCGCCAAAAGCTAGTGTTTATTGTCTTTTATTTAGCAGCTGGGGGTATTTGAGAGACAGATTATCGGCATGTAATGGAAATATTTCTACTCTTTTCAGAATTTTAGCAGGGAATAGACCAGGATCAGTGTAGCTATGGAGAGGTTTTCATGGTAAACATATCAGAAAGAAATAACCCGAAATTTCATTAGTGGCTCTGGGTGGCTGGCTGGTAGAACGACAGGCAATTTTTTCTCTCTATTTTTGTTCTCTCCCATATCTTCCGTAATGAACATGAATTATTTCTGTATTTGGGGGTGAGAAACAAAATAAACTTTATTTTTTATTTTTCTTGGAAGTTTATTTATTTATTTTGAGGGAGGGACAGACAGAGAGGGAGAGAGAGAATCCCAAGCAGGTTCCACGCACCGTGTACTCCTGGCTGTACCCTGACGTGGGGCTCAATCTCACAACCGTGAGATCAATCTGAACTGAGATCAAGAGTTGGACGCTCAACCTGTTTCAGATTCTGTGTCTCCTTCTCTCTCTGATCCTCTGATCCTCTCTTCTCACTCTCTCTCTTTCTCTCTCTCACTCTCTCTCAGAAATAAATAAAAAACGTTAAAAAAAAAAAAAAGGAGTTGGACGCTCAACTGGCTGAGCCACGCAGGCGCCCCTAAACCTTATTTTTATGTTTTAAAAAGTTTACTTATTTTTGAGTGGGTGGAGGGGCAGAGGGAGAGGGAGATAGAGGATCCGAAGCAGGCCGACAGCAGAGGGCTGAAAACAGAGAGCCTGATGCAGGGCTTGAACTCAGGAACCGTGAGATCATGACCTGAGCCAAAGTCAGATGCTCAACCACCTGAACCACCCAGGTGCCTCTAAACTTTATTTTTTAAAGAAGAATTGATATCCAAGTTTCTTTCTCATTTTTTCATAATGAACATATCTACTTCATGGCAGAGAAGCCACCAGATGCATCTCCTCTCTCTGGTTTCTTCCCCCAGCGTACTTGGGGTCCCCTAGTGCTTGTCTGCTAGGTTCTGGGGTCTTCCCTGGAGTATATACAGCTCCTTCAGATTTGTGAGAAAGTAAAACAGTTCACACTTGGTGTGAGGGTCACCCCAAGAACAGGAATGGGCCCCACCAAGCCCGCAATCCTAAGTTGTTTCTGGATCACCTGTCCACGAAGAAAGGGTTGGCATAGCAGTTGAGATTCCTGGCTGTACCCAACGAAGGTCTCTTCTAGTTGACCTGAGCAGAGAATGAATTTACCAGAAGAGCACTGTGCAGCTTGCAGAACCACTGGGGGGGCTCGAGACCCGGGTGATTGGAAATGAATAAGATCACGGCGGGGTCGGGGCAAGGCTTGGCCAAGATCTTCACACGGGATGGTCTGCTTAGGGTCCTGTCACTGGTGTTGTCTCTGCTGGATACCAGTTTGGGGCTCGGCCACCCCAAACACCTTTCGCCATGCTCCTGGACATTCAAATACACACATTGTGTCCCGGAGGGGGCCTCTGATTGGCCAAGTCCAGGAGATGTGATGGTTCCCTAGTTGCTGGGGCAAAGATAGAAACTTGGCCCTCTTCGGCTTCTAAAGTAGGGAGAAGAGACCCTCCTCCTCTCTGCTCTGGGCTTCCCCCAAAATGGGAAGGTTGTTTAAAGGTTGGGGAGCCAGAATGACCAACATGCATGACATTTAGGTGTTCTGTAAAGGGGCTCATAGGATCCTGGAGAGACAGGGCAGACCAGGGCAGCCATGTTCAAAAGTGAGCTCACCCTCCTGGAGTTGTGTAATGAACGCGTGGTCTTCTTTCAACCTGGATTCCTGAGATGGGAAAGCTGCCACCGGATTTCTCAATCACTGCCCCTCAGGAAGAACTGACCTCTCAATAAAAGCCACACTGAGTAATAAAATAAGAATTACCGTTTTCCAGAGGAACCAGGAGGCAAATGCAGAATGCCCATCTGATTGCAAGTCTAGTTGTGTGTTTCCTCCGTCAGTGGGCCACGTGGATCGTCCGCAGGGCACTGACCAAGAGAAATGAAGGAATGATAAAGCATTGAAGGATTGCTTTTTTTTTTTTCCTTTGAAGCACTTTCAGTTTAGGGAAGCTGATTAACTAGATTGACATGACCTCAGAGAAGGGCCCTATAGCTGCAGGGGATGGGAAAGGAGTGGACAATATGAACGTGCATCATTCATTGACTTCCTCATTCGAGGATATCCCTTTCCACTTGCAAGCTTCCAAACATGGGGGTCAAGTCCAGAGACCGAAAGATGAGGTCCAGGGAGAGAGCCAAGGTGGCTGTGGTTGATCACGGCAGAGTTTGGAGTCTAAGTAAGGAGTGTTAACTGAAAATTAGTGATTAAAAAACAAGAAAAATCTCTTTGTTTTGGAACAATACGGATCTGCTCACCTCAGAGTAAGGGAGGTATGATTTGAGAACCTCAGGAACTTGGCTTTATGTAGAATGTCGATATGAGTATAATTTTCCACAGTGAATTGCTTCTCTTTTGCTTCTAGAGTGTTTGGACCCTTACACAGCTTCCATTGTTGATGGGACCTTTTGAGGACTGTCAACATACCCACTGAGAAGGGGTTTCCAACCTCACGAATATTCTTCCCAGAAATGCGAAGAAGAAAGCAAACTGAGTTCATTGCCTTGGGCAACATGGGTCCTTGCCCATTTGCTAGTGGGATCTTAATCTTTCTAGAAGATCTCTTTCTAGATTTCTTCTAGCAAGAGAAGACAAGCTATACCTTAGACAGTGGAGTTACAGGCAGGTGCTCTGTCACCTGGAACTGAATCTCACTGCCATACACGAGATTTAATGATCAGTTGTAAGAACACCTCAAGTGGGGGCGCCTGGGTGGCTTAGTCGGTTAAGCATCCGACTTTCGCTCAGGTCATGATCTCGCGGTTCGTGGGTTCGAGCCCCGCGTTGGGCTCTGTGCTGACTGCCAGCTCAGAGCCTGGAGCCTGTTTCAGAGTCTGTGTCTTCCTCTCTCTCTGACCCTCCCCTGCTCACGCTGTCCCTCTCTCTCTCTCTCTCTCTCCTAGAAATAAATAAAAATATTAAAAAAAAAAAAAAAGAACACCTCAAGTGAAGAAATGTTGAAGAACTCAAGGGGCCTCTTGGAATTGGAGGTCTGTCCATTCCTGGGAAGGCTGAGATAAGTCACGTGATGCCTCTTTTGTAACCCCAACATTTCTCCAAGGAAACCTTTGAAGGAAAAAGGTCACAAAAGTGTAGACTGAGGACTGAAACAGAGACAGTGTGGGAGGGTGACGGGAGGGAATGTCTCACTTTCATTCCCATTCACCGTAGAGGCTGTTGGGAATAGGGGTTGGGTAAAGCAGATTGGAGTTTCCAATATCCGGTGCATGGATAGTGTTCTTTCACCTTGGGCTGTGTCCTTAGTGACGGGACAGTGCACGGTGAGCAGAAGGTCTCAAGGAAGAGCCTGATTTAGCATCTGTCCTGGCCGAGGGAGGTTGGGGCCAGGGCCCAGGAAATGAGTTTAGGTCCAGAGTGAACAGCTTCATCCTCAGTTGTGTTAAAAGATGGTGTTGGGGCACTTGGTGGCTCAGTGGGTTAAATATCTGGCTTCAGCTCAGGTCATGATCTCGCGGTTCATGAGTTCAAGCCCCGAGTCAGGCTCTGTGCTGACAGCTCGGAGCCTGGAGCCTGCTTCAGCTTCTGTCTCTCCCTCTCTCTCTGTCCCTCCCTTGCTCATGCTATCTCTCTCTTTCTTTCTCTCTCTCTCAAAAATAAATAAACATTAAAAAATTAAAAGCTGGTGTCTATAACGAGGCGACTTGGGTTTCAACCTAGCTCTGTACCTTTTACTAGTTATGGGACTTTAAGTAAGAAATTCCCTAACCTTTCTGTGACTCAGTTTTATCATTTGTTAAAGGAAGAGAAGACAACGACCAGCCCCATAGGGTTTTCCTGAGTATTAAATATGTTAATTCATGGAAAGTGCTCACAGCTGTACCGGGCACATAAGTCATTGTAATCAAGTAATTGCATGATACGCATTAGGCTTCAATATTATTGGAGCCGTTAGCCTGGGCCAAGATGAGGGTGACATTTTCCATCTCCAAAGCTTTTGGGGGACATCCACATAAGCTTTTACTTAGAGGAAGCTCAGAAAGTGCCACAGCCGTTCACTTCCATGCAGCCGACATTCCCGAAGCATCTCCTCCGTGGAAATCATTAACTTACACCCATAACGCTAAGAGATTGTTAGTGTTAAAATCTTATCAGTAGAAAGTGCTTTGTTTCATTAAAGCCTTTTCCTAAGCAGAGTCACGTGGTTGGAATGCAGCTGTCCTGGGTCCTAGTATTAGCATCCTTGAAAGTCGAGTTCTCAGGAGGGAAAATACTGGGTTCCTCTTAATGCTTCTCACACATATGGCCCCAGGATTTGGGGAGAACTTAAGAATGTGTACATGTAGGTCTTCATAGACTAAAGCTTTTAGTCTTTTCAAGTCAGCTGTTTCTCAGACTGGGGTTTCCGAGATTTGCTTCTCCTTCACAAAGCGTCAGAGTGTTAATGGAATCTGAGGAATGTTGGTGGGGTAGACAGGACATGGACTTTGGAATCAGAGAGACCCATGTCCACATACTGTATCTACAATTTACTTGCTGGAATGTGGTGGACATGTTGCTTGACTTCTCTGAGCCTCAATTTTCTCATCTGTAAAATGGTGGCAAGAGATACCCAGGCTCTGGTCACGAAGAGTGTCTGGGAATTATTTAGCGTGCAGTAGGGGCTCAGTAAAATTTCTCTCCCATCGTTTTGCCCATTTTTTTCTCCCCTAAAGAAACAAGGTACCTTCTTTTCTTGAAGGATAGTAAAGAGAAATTCAATTGAGGTATTAAACGGGTTTGTACTATTTCTATTACTAGAGAAATCCAACATTTGGGCTTCCCAGTTTGGGTAGTCCCCCACTAGAAATGGGCACATTTTCTATGCTCTCCAGGTCACCACTCCCCACAACACCCTGACCCTTTCTAGAAGTGGAGTCATGTGACTGATAAAGAACTGGAAGGCGTGCTTTGCGGACCTTGAGGGCTGTCCTAATTGCAGGACCAGCTGAAGCAGCCGGAAAGAAATGTCAGTCATGCGGGATATTTTTTTTCTTTTTGAGAGAGAGCGTGGGTGGGGGAGGGGCAGAGAGGGAGGCAGAGAGAATCTTAAGCAGGCTCCACGCTCAGTGCAGAATCCAACTCGGAGCTTCATCTCCCAACCATGAGAACGTGACCTGAGCAGAAATCAAGAGTCGGAAGCTCAACCAACTGAGCCATCCAGTGGCCCCAGTCATACAGGATTTTTACTTTTTTATATTTTTTAAATTTTTTAAATGTTTATTCACCTTTGAGAGACAGAGAGGGACAGAGCACGACTGGGGGAGGGGCAGTGAGACAGGGAGACACAGAATCCGAAGCAGGCTCCAAGCTCCCAACTGTCAGCACAGAGCCTGAGGTGGGGCTCGAACTCATGAGCCGCAAGATCTTGACCTGAGCTGAAGTCGGCTGCTCAACCAACTGAGCCACCAGGCGCCCCAGTCATATAGGATTTTTATAAGAAGAGGATGTCTTACCTTTCCAACTTTGACTCTTCAGAAAATGTAACATCATCGTGTCCTTAGAGCATGTCCAACGAGAGCCAAATTCTGTTCCGTAACAGCCATGCGTATAGAATAGAGACAATGGTGTCGTGCTGACTCGATATAATCACACCCTGGCACATAAACCTTATCTTTCTTTGTAGGCATCCGGAGAACACAACAGACGCCCCTGCGTGTTTTCCCACCGCCCTGCCAGGTACGTCGGGAGCAGGCACTATTCTTGTCTTCATCTTGTATGTACACAGAGACCTTTCCTGAGAATCATTTGTCCAAAGTTCCATTGGCAATAAGAGTAATGAAAAGAAAGTGACCGGAGTCCAAATTTAGAAAACAGAACTTCCTGGTGAGACAAGTTCAGACCCTAGTCCTGGGATCATTCTAATTTCAGGCATTCGTGGAGCAAGGGGGCATAAAATATTATGTCTCTTTATTTGTGGGTGTGTGGGAGGGAATGGGGTAGCAGATGATTTAATTAAGTCAGTTCAGCTGTGGGTACTGTTTAACTGTTCAGCATCTGCGGGGAGCTTCAGGATGTTTCCTTCTGTGAGGGCAAAAGCATCACCAAATATAGCTCTATATGGCGGGGCGAGCAATGAAATCTGGAATGTGAATGTGATTCCATAGCAGTTTTTGGCTAATGAGGCTCTTCCACTGTGATGATGAAAACGTTTAGCATTGCAAAGATCTGGGCTGGAGCGGGTCTCGCTTTTTTTGTCCATAAAATGAGCACACTATTTATGTTACATAAATAAATAAAAGGAGATCATATATCTAAAGTGCTCTCTAAACAGCAAAATGCTATAGAAAAACAAGGTATTATGAAGGTTGGACCAATACAATTATAGGCCCTAAAAGTGGTTATATTTTCTTCCAGTGGGGGTTTATTTTCAATGGGTCATCAGGGCAAAGGGCATGCCTTTAAATCTGCAAATTATTATATCCCTGGAAAATCAGGAGAAAAGAAAATAAGGAGGGGAAAGGAAGCCCAGGGCTATAGGTATATCAAAAATTGTTAAATACATCAGGTATGAGCTCTAGTCTGTCCGGTGGAATTCAAGTGTCCATTCCCTGTAGGGGGCAGGAAGCTTGGAAAATCAAGCTTTCCTGCGCTTTCTGGAAGGGTGACCCTTCATTCAGGATCTATGAAATGAACAATTCCATCAGAAGTATTTGTTTAATTAATGGTAGCCAGAACTTAGCGGGCAGGTAGGCCAGATCTCATCGCACAATGTTATTGCTTCGCCAACCACACGAGCATACTTTAACTCAAGTGCAAACCCACGAGATTTGAACTCCTAACCTTTAAAATACAAGGCTGCTACTCTGGCCACAAGGCATCGGAGTTCTTGTTTACCGGGACTGGGAATTCTCAGCAGACAGAGCCCCATTTATTCGGTGACCCCGGTGGAATAACACTGAGAAACCCAAAGGAATAGCTACTTTAAATTAGTGTCTTTGGCACCGAAAGGATTCTGGGGCTCTGAATCAGCCCCTTACCTCATGGCAAAATTTACGGGCTTTCGGAGGTAAATGAAAATCAGATTGGAACGTATGGGGTTCTATTTTTCTGTAATGACACGTTGTGTGGAAGGACGGCAATTTTCTTGGACGTTCCTCTAAAACCAGTGCACTTGCAGTGGTTAATTTCGGTGTACGAAGCTCTCTCTGAAACACCCACTGCCCTCTCCACAGACCTGCTCTCTGGGCCACGGGGGCCACGGGGGCCATTTGTCTTTACTCCTCATCCCTTTCACTCTGCATGTGTTTGCTTTTTTTCGAAGCAGTCAGAAAGTGGACTTGACTGCCTCATTTTTTGCTCTCGAGTCACTTAATGATTACATTAAAAAAAACACCCCGATTATCTAAAATACAATCTTAGACTCAAGCTCTGCCTACAAGTTGGAAGCACTGGGGAAGGAAGGAAATTAAAAAAAGGAAAGAAACGTGTCTATTCCTTTCATCTGACTTTGAAAAATCCATATACTATAACCTGAAAGGGAAAAATAAACACAGCCCATGAAATTCTGTGGCAAAAAGGAATGAAAATGTTCTTAAAAAAAAAGAAAGCCAACAAAACTGAACTGTATTCTCTGCAGGTTTCAGGGCAACCTTTGCCAAAATCTGGTTTCTGGGAACTTTCCTCCAGACCTGGCGCCTACCAACCGGCTTGGCTGCAGGAGACGGGCTTGGAAGACTGTGGTTTGGAATGTGTGAATGTTAAAATCAGACACTGTTCCTTTTTCTCTGTAACAACAACACGCCTTTGGTTTGGGCCGAGCTTGTGCTGGGTTTTCTGGTGTTGGCTCATCTCGTGTTTCGCGGCAAGGTCAGAGCTACTGAGGGGGTCCGGGTGCTTGGGGTCCATCCTCTTTGTGACCAGCGCTTTGCCCCGTCTCACGATGCCCCGGAGAACCTAACGGGCACATTTCCATGTGGAAATGTAGACATGACCGAGGAAATAGGACTCACAGGAGGCCACACAGCAAGCTGGAGGAAGAGTATGGATCAGAACTTGGAATTCCCACATCCTCCCCGGAGCTGTAAACCAGTCTCCTTTTTTTTTTTTTTTTTTAACATTTTATTTATTTTTAAGAGACAGTGCACACTTGGGGAGGGGCAGAGAGAGAGGGAGACACAGAATCCAAAGCAGGCTGCAGGCAGCTCAGAGCCTGACGTGGGGCTCAAATCCACAAATGGTGAGATCATGACCTGAGCTGAAATCAGACGCTTAACCGACTGAGCCACCCAGGCACCCATAAACCTGGGTCTTCTAAGGAAAGTTTCCTAAGACACTGAGTTTACAGACGCGTGATGGCCCACTGGCGGTGGGTGACACCCCAGACTTTGAGTCCCCACGGTTATGGTGACTGGACATGGACACCTCCATGGGATAGTGATCACCGGCCGGGGCGGAGTCATAACACAGTTGTTGTATCACAGATCATTCCAACTTTGAACACAGTTTAATCCAGATAGAACACGGAAACATTCTACCTATTCTCAGCTTAGAGAAGATTTGCTCAGCAAACAGCAAATATAAGGCATATTATAGGGACGTGTTATGCGCCATGTGTCACATACATAAGAACAGATACAGGAAATGACAGAATCAATGCTTATTGTATTGGGAGTGAGCCGCCTTCGAGAAACTGTTATTTCCTGTGTCTTGTTCCTGGCATGCAGTATATCACATATGACCTGAGACAGAGTGGAAGTGTCACAGCAGGGACATGGTCTGTGTAATCTGCCACGTCCCACAGCAGCCACGGCAACTGAATACACCATTCCCAGGAAGAGGGCAGATGCTGAGGCCATTTTTACTGGATCTTTGGTGAGCAGATCTGTCTACCTCAGTTGCATTCAGGAGGAGCGTGGGAATGTGCATGGCTGGAAGCAGAGAACATGCTGGAAAGCATACTTAGGGGAGCCGTGGCATGCTGAGACACAGAATTCTCCAGAATTCGTGGGAAATGCTTCCTGACTCCAGGAAGCCTTCCTGATGAAGGAGGGCATGGAAGGTGGGACAGTGCGGACGCAGACAAAGCTCAGTGGGTGACATCGAGCCAGGGCAACAGGAAGGATCGCGGAGGACCAGGGCAGGGATGTTTCCATCGGTCGTCCTTGTCTAAACTGAAATCCAGAGCCACACTATATATTGTTTATAGCTTGTTGTGTGCGTACATTTTCTAAGTTAACTGCTTATCGTTCCTTCACAATGTTGGTAATTTTTATACTATTCTTGGTTTTTTTCCCCATTAAATCAGATCAAAATCATCACCTCTTGTAGTGTTAGTTGATAAAGAATTGTACGTTGTCCACCTGAAATTGATAAAACACTGTATGTCAAGTGTACTTCAATAAAAAAGTCAATATTGGGCATTTTATAGATTGCAGATTATATGCATCCATTAGCCTTCATTCCCTTCTAAACTGTTCTAAAGTGTACATCAAGGGACACCTGGGTGGCTCAGTTGGCTAAGCATCCAATTTTGGTTCAGGTCATAATCTCATGATTCATGGGTTTGAGCCCCGCAGTTAGAGAAATATATATTTTTTTATTTTTCAGAGAGGGAGAGAGAGAGAGGGAGAGAGAGAATCTCAAGTAGGCTCTGCACTGTCAGCCCTGGGCCCAACATGGGGTTCTATCTCACACACCTTGGGATTGTGACCTGAGCTGAGATTAAGAGTCAAGACGCTTAACCTGGGCGCTCCTGTGGAATATTATTCAGCAAAAATAAATAAATAAAGTTCTGATTCACACGACAACAGAGATGAACCCTAGAAACATGATGAGATGTGAAAGCCTCTAGTCACACAGCAGCATCTATGGTATGATTCTATGAACATGAAATCCCCAGAAGGGGCAAATCCACAGAAATAGAAAGTAGATTAGTGGTTGTGTAGGGCTAGTGAGAGAAAGGAAGGGAGGATTTCCACTAATGAGTATTTTTAAGGTAATAGAAATATTCTAAAATTAAGTGTTGTGATGAATGCACAGCTATGTGAACATATTAAAAACTATTGACTATGACATGTTAAATGGATGAGATTGTACTGTATGTGAATTATATTTCAATGAAACTGTTTTTGTTTTTAAACTTTTAAAAAATGTTTATTTTTGAGAGAGAGATAGAGTGTGAGTGTGGGAGGGGCAGAGAGAGGGAGACACAGAATCTGAAGCAGGTTCCAGGCTCTGAGCTGTCAGCACAGAGTCAGGTGCATAGGCTCGAACCCACAAACTGTGAGATCATGCCTTGAGCCAAAGTCGGCTGCTTAACTGACTGAGCCACCCAGGCGCCCCTGTGTTTTGCTTTTTTTTTTTTTTTTTTAAATTTCTGAGAGAGAGAGAGAGACAGCGTAAGCAGGGGAGGGTCAGAGAGAGAGGGAGACACAGAATCCAAAACAGGCTCCAGGCTCTGAGCTAGCTGTCAGCACAGAGCCCGACGCGGGGCTCGAACCCACGAACCATGAGATCATGACCTGAGCCAAAGTCGGACACTTAACCAACTGAGCCACCCAGGCGCCCCTGTTTTTTTACTTTTTAAAAGAAGTGATTTGATATCCATGTTACCTCTCCTGCCCAAGAAAATGTTTTCTGGACTAGGGAACACCAGACATACTTCAGGGTGGGGGTACCACACTAAAACCAGAGATAGTAAGTGAAATTTTTCTCACTGAATGCTGGTCCCTGCATCACCTCTTCCATTAATCAGCTCCTGGTGCACAGGCAGCAGGCTCAGGCCTTCCATCTAAACAGAAAATTGAAAGTCTTTTCTGGAGAATCTGTCCATCCCTTGAGAAAAGATCTAATGACACCAGCATGGATAGGGGAGGGGCTTGTCCTCTAATGACGTGGCCTGGCCATTAGCTCTGCAGTGAGACTCATCGTTCACAAGCCCCGTGAACAGATAGAGATTCCTATATAAGTGGACATCCACAAGTCCTCAGACACTTGAGGAAAACCTCTGATAGGAAAGATGGAGAACAAATAAACAGGAAAAGCAGTTTGGATGAAACAGAGATGGAAGGAGAAGACTATTTCAAAAGGACAGCTGTAATTAGTAGCCTCAGAGTGATAAGGGAGGATACTAAACCCACAAAATAAGGATAAGGACAGGATTCTATGAAGGAAAGAAAGAAAGAAAGAAAGAAAGAAAGAAAGAAAGAAAGAAAGAAAGAAAGAAAGAAAGAAAGAAAAAAGAAAGAAAGAAAGAAAAAGAAAGAAAGAAAGAAAGATAGATCCAGGGAGGTTTTCTAGAACATAATGAAACAATGTCTTCAAAATTTTGGGGGAAAATAACCAAAAACCTAGACTTTTATACCTAGACACACTCTCAGTTAGGTGTGAAGGCAGGTTAAAGATATTTTCAGACATGTAAGTGCTCCCCAATTTTCTCTGCCAAAAAGGAAGATAAACCCAAAGAGAAAGACAAGGGATCCTCGAAACAGAAGAGCCAAGCTGGAAGAAGCCCAGGGAATCCTCTGGAAGAGGGAAAGGGGAGAGGCCAAGAGAAAAGCTCACAGAGTAGCCAATTCAGATTGAAGTGGGTTGGAAGCTTCCAGAAAAGGCTTCCTTACAAAGATGAAATTAATGGCGGGGAGTCAGTTGAGTGCTTGACTTTGGCTCAGGTCATGATCTTGCATTTGTGAGCCCCCCATCAGGCTCCCTGTTGACAGTCAGATCCTGGAGACTGCTTTGGATTCTGTGTTTCTCTCTCTATCTCTCTCTGCCCTTCTTCGTGTGCACTCTCTCTCTCTGTCTCTCAAAAAATAAAATAAAACATTAGAAAATGTTTTAAAAAGATGAACTTAATGGAAGGCCCAATGTGATTAACTCTGTTGAGAAGTCTACACAACTAAAGAAGAATTTGGAGTTGATGCAGCCTTAAGGGCATAAAAAATAAGGAAACAAACTTCAAAACCAAACGAGACTATTATTAATTCCATGGAAAATAAAGTGATCAGGACAGACCCAGTGACCATAGTGTGCCACGTGGCTTTGCTGTTAATCATGCCATAGAGTCAAAATAGTGTAAACACTGAATGTTTAACCCAAATTATATTTTAACCACACTGTAGAATGGGGGCTAGGGAGGGAATGGATGTGAATAATGACAGAGGAAATAGCACCAAATCCTCACCCTCCAACGTGGGGACCTGAAACTGACAAATCACACAGTAGTGAGATGAGCTTCCATTTTTAAAATTTGTTTTAATATTTTAATTAAAAATTTTAATATTTAGTTTTGAAAGAGAGAGAGAGACAGTGGGTGAGTGTGGGAGGGGCAGAGAGAGAGGGAGACACAGAATCCGAAGCAGGCTCCAAGCTCTGAGCTGTCAGCACAAAGCCTGACACGGAGCTTGAACCTATGAACCCTGAGACTGTGACCTGAGCTGAAGTCGGAGCACCACCCAGGCGCTCCCAGATTCCCTTTTAGAAATACGGAAGTAGTCGCTAGAAGAACCCATTGAAAGCATTGCCACTGGGGTGTAGGAAACGAAGGCGGATTCAGCAAAATGCTGATTTCCATACCTTATATATCACTTCCCACTCCCCCCAAAATTATGTGAAAGCATCATTTGGATAAAAACAAAAGTTCCGGGTTCAAGTTCCATGGAGTTGCCAAAAAAAAAAAAAAAAAAAAAGGCAGGGGGACAAAAAAAGCAAAAAAAGCCGAAAAGGCCAGCACTCAACAATAAGAAAGTGAATAATTATATTAAACAATAGGTTGAAGCCCTTAACAGATATCTCGCGAAGATGATAGATACATGGCAAATATGCAGCTGAAAAGATGCTGTGCATCCTACGTCATCAGGGAAACGAATTTCAAAAAGTGAGTCGCTGCACACCTATTAGAATCGCTGAAATCCAGATCGCCGATAACACCAAGTTCTGGTGAGAATGTGGACCCGTCGGCTCTCTCATTCATTGCTGGCAGGGATGCAAAATGGTACAGCTACTTTGGAAGACAATTTGGCAGCTTCTTCTAAAATGAAACACATCCTTCCCATTGATGCAGCAATCTTTCTCCCTGGCATTTGCCCACAGAAAAACATCCACACACGTGTGTACTGGAGTTTATTCACACATACCCAAACTGGAAGCAATCAAGATATCCTTTGGTGGGGGTGGCGCTTGGGTGGCTCAGTCAGTTAAGTGTCTGGCTTTGGCTCAGGTCATGATCTCATGGTTTGGGAGTTCAAGCCCCACATTGGGCTGTTGCCAACAGCTCAGAGCCCACTTTGGATCCTTTGTCCCCCCAACCCCCCCGTCCCTACCTCACTCTGGTCCCAAGCTCTCTTTCTCTCTCAAAAAATAAATAAACATTAAAAAAAAAGATGTCCTTTAGAGGGTGAATGGATAAATAAACTGTGGTCCATCTAGACAATGGACTATTACTTGGTGCTAAAAAGAAATCAGCCATCAAACCATTAAAAGACAGGATGATACCTTAAATACATATTACTAAGTGAAAGAGGCCAATCAGAAAAGGCTACATGCTGCATGATTCCACTTCTATCACATTCTGTAGAAGGCAAAGCTATGGAGACAGTGAAAGATCAATGGCGCCCAGGGGCTGGGGGAGGGGCACAGAGGACTTTAAGGGCAGTAACACTATTCTGTATGATGCTATAATGGTGGATACATGTCATTATATACTTGTCGAAACCCACAGAACACACAACACCATGAGTGAACATTAATGTAAAAACTATGGACTTGAGGTGACAGGGATGTGTCTATGCAAGTTTATCCATCGTAACAAGCATTCTGCTCTAGTGTGGGATGTTGACGGGGGGGAGACTGTGCATGTGTGGGAGCAGCGGGCCCATGGGAAATCTGTATCTTTTATTTTCTTAAGTCTTATTTATTTATTAAATAAATATTTTTAGGTGGGCTCTATGCCCAATGTGGGGGTCAAACTTATGACCCCAAGCTCATGACATACTCTAGGGACTGAGCCAGCCAAATGTCCTGAGAAATCTGTACCTTTTGTTCCATTTTTGTTAAAACTGTTCTATACAATAAAGCACATTAAATTGAATAAATAATTTTTTTTACTGTTTTTATTTATTTCTAGGAGAGAGAGACAGAGACAGCGTGAGCAGGGGAGGGTCAGAGAGAGAGGGAGTCACAGACTGAAACAGGTTCCAGGCTCTGAGCTGGCAGTCAGCACAGAGCCTGACGCGGGACCCGAACCCATGAACCGCGAGATCATGACCTAAGCGAAAGTCGGACAATTAACCGACTAAGCCACCCAGGCGCCCCTGAATAAATAAATTTTAAGAAGAGGACGAAAAGGAATAGCTACAGCCCTACCCTCAGGATTCCATTATGGACTATGTATGCTAGCATGTATTACTCTTGAAAGAAGGAGAAAGAAAACCCCAATAAGTACTTTGAAAACATTTATTTAAAGTTGATTCTAGAACTTGGTGTACTGGGCGGGTCAGACAGTCTGCTTATGAGGGGGGGGTTGGGGAAGCAGATACAGCCTGTTCCTACCACAGTGCACACCCACCCCCCACCCAGGGCCCAGACAGTGCAGTGTGCTTCCTCCACTGAGAACAGGGATAACCTTGAGAACACTTAAATTATTGAGAATAAAATAATTACATCCAAAGAGTCTTTACATCTACTTAAAAAAGAAGTAGAAACCCATTGTTTTACAAAGACGATCCCAGGGCTCCAAGAAATTGAGTTAAAGGGAGAGCAGACTTGGTGGTAGAATGTATTCTCCATCCATCGTCTCACAAGTATCCCAAGAAGTACTGATGGTATTGATTTGTATTTCCCTGATGAGGAGGGATGCTGAGCATCGTTTCATGTGTCTGTTGGCCATCTGGATGTCCTCTTTGGAGAAGTGTCTGTTCATATCTTCTGCCCATTTCTTTACTGGGTTGTTTGTTTTTTGGGTGTGGAGTTTGGTGAGTTCCTTATAGATTCTGGATATCAACCCTTTATCTGATATGTCATTTGCAACTATCTTTTCCCATTCCGTTGGTTGCCTATTAGTTTTGTGGGTTGTTTCCTTTGCTGTGCAGAAGCTTTTAATCTTGATGAGGTCCCAATCATTTATTTTTGCTCTTGATTCCTTTGCTTTGGGGGATGTGTCAAGTAAGAGGTTGCTGTGGTGGAGGTCAAAGAGTGCTAAAATGAGCAAATCAGAGAACACGAGATGCTGTTGAGGATGTGGAGACACGGGCACCCTCCTATAGTGTTGGTGGAAATATAAACTCGTGCAGCCCCTCTGGAAAACAGTGTGGAGGTTCCTCAAAAAACTAACAATAGAACTCCCCTATGACCCAGCAATAGCACTGCTAGGAATTTACCCAAGGGATACAGGAGTGCTGATGCATAGGGGCACATGGACCCCAATGTTCATAGCAGCACTCTCCACAATAGCTAAAACCTGGAAAGAGCCTAAGTGTCCATCAACAATGAATGGATCAAGAAGATGTGGTTCATCTATACCATGGAATACTACATGGCAATGAGAAACAATGAAATCTGGCCATGTGTAGCAACATGGATGGACCTTGAGGGTGTTATGCTGAGCGAAATAAGTCAGGCAGAGAAGGACAAATATCATATGTGTGCACGTATAGGAGGATTAGGAGGAACTTAACAGAGGACCAAGGGGGAGAAGAAGGGCGGAAATGGTGGGGGAAAGGGAGAGAGGCAAACCATGAGAGACTCTTGAATGCTGACAAAAACTGAGGACTGATGGATGTGGGGGGGAGGAGGGATGGGCATGGAGGAGGGCACTGTGGGGATGAGCACTGGGTGTTATGTGGAAACTAATTTGACAATAAACTATTTGTAAAAAAAAAAAAAAAAGAAGAAGAAGTAGGTGATGGTAGTGTCCCTGTGTTACAGACAAGAGCAATGAGGGGCTGGGGGCTCCTCTTGCGTTCGCACGTCAGTTAAATGGCAGAATCCACTGTGAACTTGGAGCAGCTGGGCTACCCCCACGCTAGACCTCCTCCTTCGGCACCTGTCTTCTTGAATCGCTGCTTGGTGATTCTGTTGCTTGGTCATATGTCTTGAATTCTAATTGCATGCTGGGAAGGTCATCCTTTCCCGTGGTTGTTTTCCAGCTTCCCTGTTCTAACTTTACATTGGCCATCAAAGCAGCTGTGAATTTTTGTCTGGTCACAGCATGCTCAGAGCTTCATGCCTACGGCCACTCTAATCTCCCCTTTATCCATATACCAGTGTATAACCCAAAACGGTATGTCCGAAATCTGATGTTTCACTCATTCATTGATTTACTACTTCTTTCAACAGTTATTCATTGAGTACTATGGGCGGGGCCTTGGTTATACAGTGAGCAGACGTGGTCCATGTGCAGATGGGGAAAGACAGACATGAAATAAGCAATCAGATCGATAACTAGAATTACAAGCATCTGAGGGGCACCTCAGTGGCTCAGTCAATTGAGCATCCGACTCCTGATTTCAGCTCAGGTCATGATCCCAGGCTTGTGGGATCGAGTCCCACATTGGGCTCTGTGCTGAATGTGGAGCCTGCTTGGGATTCCCTCTCTCTCCCTCTCTCTCTGCCCCTCCCCACACACATACACGCTTTCTCTCTCCCTCTCTCAAATAAATAAAAATTTTCAAAATTAAATTTAAACATTAAGATTAAAAGGATCTGAGACAAGAAAGAGTTTGTGTGTTAAGAATTTAAAACAACTCAGGATGCCTGGGTGGCTCAGTTGGTTAAGCGTCCAACTTCAGCTCAGGTCATGATCTCACAGTTCGTGGGTTCGAGCCCCACGTCAGTCTCTGTGCTAACAGCTCAGAGCCTGGAGCTTGTCTTCGGATTCTGTGTCTCCCTCTCTCTCTGACCCTCCCCTTCTCATGCTGTCTCTACCTTCCTCTCAAAAATAAATGAAATATTAAAAAAAATTTAAAACAGCTTGTGTGGCCAGAGTGTAGTCCATGAGTAGGAATATGGGAAGAAACGAAGTTAAAGGACTAGACGGAAGTCTAATCCTTCGGTCCTTGTAGGCCCCATAAGGACATCTCATGTTCTATTAAATGCAGTGAGGGGCCAGTGACGGTTCTGAAGTATGTTGAAAAGACCTCCCGGCCCCTGTGGGGAGCCCCAGAGGAGGAGCGAGAGAGGAACATGTTGCAGAATCCCCTTCGAGAGACGGTGGGGGCTTGGAGGTAGCGAGATATGGGCAGATTTGTGAACTACCTGGGAAGTGGGATCAGTAGCCTTCGGTCATGGGTTAGCTTTTAGGAGCAATGAGGTAGGAGTCTGCAAAGATGACTCCTGGGTTTGTGAGTTCAGCAAATGGACAGATGGTAGTTCTACTTATTCAGATAAGGGAGACAGGAGGAGGACCCAGAGCTCAGTTCTGGACAAGTTCAGTGTGAGCCGTCTCCGAGATATCTGAGTAGGCAGTGGGGTACGCAAGCCTGGAGCTCAGAAAGAAGGTCTGGGCTGGAAATAAAAATACGGGAGTTAACAGCACTTTGGTGATAGTTAAAGTTGTGGTGCTGGCTGAGATCACCCGGCCAGAGTGTAGAGAGAGCAGGGAAACAGAGCCCCAAGGAGAGGAGAGCGAGCGCCTCTAAGACAGAGGTGGAAGGGAGAAAGACGAGCTGCCAGGGTGGTGGGGCGCGCCCAAGCAGGAGAGGAGGGGAGTGGCTGATGGAAAGGCATATGGCGAGTTTCAACAGTGCTGAGTGCGGGGGAGGGGTCCACGGGGGGCCTGGGAAGCACTGGCTTTCACCTTGTGCTGGTAGAGTGCTGGGCTTTCGTCCTGTCCCCCCACAAACTCTACAATCCTTTTTTCTTTCTTTTTCTTGGAAAGGTGCCCCTGGTGGTGTGACCCCATTTGTAACAGAATGAAGGGGAAACCGGCCTTCTCTGTTCTTTCTGGTCCCATCAGGAGAGTTCCAGAACATTTTCCATGAAAATGAATTCTCTTCAAAGAAACCAGCTGAGTGTGTAAACTTCCTTTGAAGTGAGCTTTACCTTTGCCACAGGACTCTCTAAAGTCTTAGCCTTTTAGTCACTAACCTTCGCAAATTTGAAGCAGACCAACGGGGAAAAAATTCAGTGTGGTCATATGAAAAATTTCTTCCAACTCTGAGTTGGCTGTAAGAAATTCCAGGAAGCATAAGCAGTAAACCACATTTCATTTACTCCTGGGTTTATTTACTTAGTAAAAATAATCATTAGAAGATTCCAGAATTCGGGGCGCCTGGGTGGCTTAGTCAGTTAAGCGTCCGACTTTCGCTTGGGTCATGATCTCGCGGTTCGTGGGTTCGAGCCCCGCGTCGGGCTCTGTGCTGACTGCCGGCTCAGAGCCTGGAGCCTGTTTCAGTCTGTGACTCCCTCTCTCTCTGACCCTCCCCTGCTCACACTGTCTCTCTCTCTCTCTCTCTCTCCTAGAAATAAATAAAACATTAAAAAAAAAAAAAGAAGATTCCAGAATTCGCGGGCTAAGAGTTGACATTTTCCCCATCTTGCTTTTTCATTGAAAAAAAATGCTTGCTATTCTATGGTTATGCGGATAAGAAAATTAACGGGGAGGTAGAAAGTTTGATTATTTTCTTTTTTTTTTTTTTAAATGTTTTTTATTTATTTCTAAGAGAGAGAGAGAGAGCGTGAGCAGGGGAGGGTCAGAGAGACAGGGAGTCACAGACTGAAACAGGCTCCAGGCTCTGAGCTGGCAGTCAGCACAGAGCCCGACGCGGGGCTCGAACCCACGAACCGCGAGATCATGACCTGAGCGAAAGTCGGACGCTTAACCGACTAAGCCACCCAGGCGCCCCTAAAGTTTGATTATTTTCAATATGGTGACAGTTGAATTAGATTAGTTGATGAACGAGCCAATTATCAGATACTCAGGTGTTAAGACACAGTCATTTAAAGAACTGGGCTTTTGACATTATTTTAGTCGTGACGTGTGGTCACAGACTAAATCCTGTTCTTGCCTCAAAGCGAACCGAAGACTGAATTGAATGCAATATCAGCCAGAATTTGGCTTTTCCGGAGTAAATCAAAATAAGAGTTCCATGCCGAGATGGGAGCGGAAGCCAGGCTCCCTGCTTGAAGCCAGAGGCAGAGGCAGGTTCCGCCTACTCATGAAACAAGGCTGAAATAGAAGCTAGTTCTGCCTGGCCTACAGCTTTCAGCAAACTGCGGACTTAGGGGAGAGAGAAGACACGGACAGAACCTTGCCAAGGGACTATGAAGGGACCAGTCCATTGCCTGGCATGGCCTGGGTCCTCAGGAAGGCTGTGGGCTGGGTCGCTGCAGCTCCGTTAGTAGACTGGTCCGAACCGGGTCCAGGGAGCCAAGCACAGACTGAAGGCAATCAAACAAAACAAAACAAAACAAAAACAAAAAACAAACCCACTAGACAGGAAGGGGCAAGCAATGGGGGTGGAAAGGAGAAGAGAAACAGAGACAGACGGCCTGCAAGCCTGGTCTCAAAATGATCTTCTCGACCCAGATCCGATGCTGAGAAAGACAGTCAACAAAACAAACCGAGAACACAAATTAATTCCCATTGAAACTGATGTGTGGAGCCATCCGCGAAAAGGTCTAAAATGTGCTTAGACTGTACAGAGATGCATGAAGGCATAGCTTCCATTTACATGATGAGAAAAATGGCAGCGTAAATGGAATCAGAATGCATGGGTACTGAAAAGCACAACGTAGAAACCTTGGGAATGAGAAATGGAGCGAGTAAAATGAAAATCCAATAGGTAAGCTAAGCTCTATGTAGGAAGGAGTTCAAAAGAAAATTAGTGAATTGGAAAGGGTGTGAAGATCTCCCCCCAGGAAACAGCAGAGACAGGAGATGAAAACGCGAGGGGCAGATAAGAGTCAGAGAAGATGGGTTGATGGGTCCCAGCGTATGTCTCCGAGGGGGAGAGTGAAAGTTGAGATGGGGAAGCAGTTCCCCAGAAGCGCTAGCTCAGGATTTTCCACAGTTAACCACCTGAGGGCTGAGGTGGAAGGTCGTAGGGAGCACCAAGCGTGGGACTCCTCACAGCTCAGTGAAACCACATGACATCAAAGATACACGGAAAACTCAGGGGCGTCTGGCTGACTCCGTCAGTAGAGCATGTGACTCTTGATCTCGGGGGTGTGAGTTCAAGCCTCACTTTGGGTATACAGATTACTTAAAAATAAAATCTTAAAAAAAAAAAGGTACATAGAAAACTTGAAATCCATGTGAGAAAAAACAACGTATCGCCCTCCTGAGAATGAGAATTAGACCAAGAGCTGATTTCTCATGGGCATAGACTGATGCCAGAGGACAGTGAAGCATGGTCTTTGTGGTGTTGATGGAAGGAGCTGAGAACCCTAAAATCTCATACTTCTTTAAATTATTATTTAACAGTGAGAGGCGGTTAAAGATGGGTTCAAAAATACAGTGATTAACATATTTCAACTCCTAGACCCTCATGAAAATTCTTAGCAGGAATGTATTTTAGAAAAACAAAAGGAAACAGAGGTTGAAAATGATAACGCAGAAATTGATAAACGAGGTTAGTGAATTTAATTTTCTCACAAAACCCACATTTTTTGCATCTATTAAAGGATAAACTCTAGGGGAGCCCGGCTGGCTCCGTCGGTAGAGCGTGTGGCTCTTGATCTCGGATCGTGAGGTCAAGCCCTGCATTGGGTGTAGACATTACTTAAACATAAAATCTTAAAGAAAAAGAGAGAGAGAGATGAACTCTAGACACAATTCTAGACAAAAATAAAAAAAAACTATAGGGTGTAAAGGATAGGAAGAGATGAGAATTATTCAATGGAAAGTTAATATATGCTAAGATCAGGGTCGTGTCAGGCAAAAGGGTAAAAATATGGAATAATTTTAGATGTTTTTAGAAAATAGTTATGTATGTTAACCCTTTAAGGGTGACCACTAAAATACATAAATTATCATGTCTGAAAGTCAGCAGAAATGGAAGAAGGAAATATAAAAAAGGCAGGAAAAGTGGGGTGAGGGGAAGCAAGGGATAGGAAACATAAAATTTAAAAAAAAGTTAAAAAGAAGTTCAAATATTATTACTAACTGCAACAATAAATAATAAAAGTTGATTTTAAAAAAGGAGATTATTAGAATAAATAAAAAACCAATTTCAGCTGTATACTGCATACAACAGACAGAATGATATGGAAAAATAAGAAATGAAGGCATATAAAATGATTCATATAAAATATATTTTTAAGATTTTATTAAAAATTTTTTATGTTTATTTCATTTTTGAGAGAGAGAGTGTGTATGAGGGGGGGTAGGGGCAGATAGACAGAAAGGGAGACACAGAATCCAAAGCAGGCTCCAGGCTCTGAGCTCTCAACACAGAGCCTGACATGGGGCTTGAACCCACAAACCATGAGATCATGACTTGAGCAAGTCAGAGGCTTAACTGACTGAGCCACGTAGGCACCCCTAAGATTTTATTTTTAAATATTCTCTAAGCCCAACGTGGGGCTTGAGCTCACAAATCTGAGACCAAGAGTCATATGAGGCATGAACTGAGCCAACCAGGTGCCTCACACAGTAAAAATACTAACAACGCAACAAAAAAGCTGACATAGATATCTTAATATCAGATGCAATAAAATTTAAAAATATAAAAAATTAACAGCGACCGAAAGGGACATTATATATTCACATAACATGCTTTATAACATATAGTCATAAATCTATGGACACTTCAAAATATGTAAAGAAGAAAATGACCATATTATAGAGAAACTTACCAGCCCATTATAATGATAAAAGATTTAATACACTTTTGATAGCTCTAGATTAAAAAATTAGCAACTACCTAAAATATTTGAACACAAGATTTTAAAATGTGATCTAATGCATATGCTGAATATATATAATACTCTGAACCAAGCGAATGAAGAATGTATACAGTATCTTCTTTTAAATTATCTATGGAACTTTTACAAAAGAGATTTATCACATACTAGATAAAAAAAGTAGTCTCAACACAGTATTAAGAAATCAGTATCATCGAGGCCATAATCTGACTAGAGTTCAATGCGATTAGAATCAACACTAAAAATATAATTCAATCTTTGCATGTTTTGAAACTTAAACATTCACAACCAAATAACTCAATATTAAGAAGGAAGTTGCGATGATAATCACACAAATGTATCAAGTAGCACCTAGTGGTAAATGTTTATTCTTTCACATATTTACTAAGAAAACAAGACTGAAGATAAACAAGTTAACCATTCAACATAGAAAGTAAAAAAAATCATAGAGGAAGAGGGGCACCTGTGCGACTCAGTTGATTAAGCATCCAACTTCAGCTCCGGTCATGATCTTGTGGTTTGTGGGTTTGAACCCCATGTCGGGCTCTGTGCTGACAGCTCAGAGCCTGGAACCTGCTTCAGATTCTGTGTCTCCCTCTCTTGCTCTGCCTCCTCCAGCTCATGCTCTGTCTCTCTCTCTCTCTCTCAAGAATAAATAAGCATTAAAAATTTTTTTAAAAAAAGAAAAATCATAGAAGAAGAAATTAAAGAGTGGAGAAGGAAGGTGCGTTGCTTTCCTCAGGCCGCCATAACAAAGGACGACCAGCTGGGTGGCCTGAACAACAGAAATGTATCACGTTGCAGTGTGGAGACCGGAAGTCTGGTGTAGGCAGGGTTCTCGGAAGTGTGGTGGAAGGAACTGGAGCAGGCCCGCTCCTAGCTTCTAGCAGCCTCAGGCATCCCTTGCCTGGTAGATCATCCTCTTCACCCGGTGTTCTCCCTGTGCGTCTCCACAACGTCTTCCTCCCTCTGTCCAAATTCCCTTGGTAGAAGGAAACCAGTCATGTTGAATTAGCGGCCCATCCTACACCAGTTTGACCTCATGACAATGTCATTAATCACATCTGCAGGACCCCTATTTCCAAATAAAGTTACAGTACGAGGTATAGGGGATTAGCTTCAATATCTTATTTGGGAAGAAGGGTGCACATGTGACCCATCACAGAGAGCACTGATGAAAATAAGAGCAGAAAAGGCTGAAATAGAAAACAAAGTCATAATAGAGGAAACAAACACAACCAAAAGTTAGTTATCAGAAAAAAATCTAGTATGAATCCACAGCCTTTAACAAAACTGATGTGACAAAAAGGCACAAATAAACAATTTGAAGAACACTGAGAGAATATAGCCACAATATAGAACGGATTTACAGAATCACAAATCACTGCACTGTGACAAAGAACACTGTGAGTAACTGCATGCCGACCAATCTGAAAACATAAATAACGTGGATAATTTTCTTTAAAGTATGTATTAGTCATCTGATGGAAAAACTGGAGCCTCCATTTGATGTGTGAGTTCTTACAGCAGTCTTGACATTTGAACTGATTTATCTTTAAAAAAAAAACGAAAATCATGAAGAAGATAAAAAGAACATGCAATTGAATCGTGGACTTTGTCGAAGGAAAGCTAGTTCCGTTCCCTTAACCTACCAATTCATCTTGCCTGGTTAATTTCATATAGTAATGGCAGTGGTCTTATAGCAACAGGGTGGTGAAGGAGAGTGACGTAGGTATGGATTTAAGGGCTCCTGCACAAATGTGGGTATGGATTTCACTCATACTCTTACTATACAATTCACATTTATTATTTTTTTAATCTTTAATTATTTTTGAGAAAGAGAGAGAGAGCAGGGGAGAGGCAGAGAGAGAAAGAGAGACACAGAATACAAAGCAGGCTCCAGGCTCTGAGCTGTCAGCACAGAGCCCGACGCAGGGCTCAAACCCACGAGCCGTGAGATCATGACCTGAGCTGAAGTCGGACGCTTAACCGACTGAGCCACCCAGGTGCCCCAATTCACATTTATTTTTAAAGCAAATTCTTTAAGTCTTGGACAGGGTACCACTCCAATCTATTTTAAAGACTTGCACGGGTAGATGATCATATAATATTCTTATTTGTAATAGCAAAATCTCTTCCCTTGACTTACATTGGACACTATTTTCAGGTTTTTCGATGAAGACTAAGGGACTGAGAAAGGGGCTCTTAGCCAGTAGGGAGCTGTGGAGTTTGAAAAACAATTTCTAGAGGTGCCTGAGTGGCTCAGTTGATTAAGCATCTGACTAGAGATCTTGGCTCAGGTCATGATCGCACAGGTCGTGAGTTCGAAATTGACTCTGGGACGCCTGGTGGCTCAGTCGGTTAAGCGAATTGGACTCTGTGCTAATAGTGCAAAGCCTGCTTGAGATTCTCTCTCTCTCTCACGTTCAAAAATAAATAAACAAACATTAAAAAAAGAAGTGTATAAAAAAGAAAAACAATTTCTAGGAACTTTTCATTTTAACCATGAAATGAATATTTAGTGCCCTTGTACACACAGAGCATGTATTTTTTTTTTTTTAAAGATCTGACATAGAGCATGTATTTTTACCTCCTCTAATCTTCCTGTGTGGATATGAAAATATATGTAGGAGAAAATGTTAATGCAACTGCTGACAGATGCTTTGGTACAGCTGCAAAACAGAAGTATTTCTCTCTGTATATTCATATTCACTGTCAAGATAGAGATCTACAAACCTGCTCAGCTGGTATTCTACTTACGTGCTATTTTCTGTCTGCCTCTTAATGAGGGACTCCACATTCCTCATCCGATCTACATTTTACTTTAACAACCATGTTCTTGGCTTTGTTCTTCTCTTGTCAGCTTTATCCATCAACAGCCTGTTTTAGTAGTGATTTCTCAGCTTCAGACTTTGACTTGCTTTCCCCCTCCCTCAGAAATGTCCTGTAATTGTATTTATTGTTTCCTGAAGTGTAGGTCCCACTCAGATTTTTGATAAATGACAGCCTTTTCCCAAAGGAGACCAAATCAGTTGAGTCATTCGCCAGCTCCACTTAAAGCCACAGTTAAATACAAATACAGTTGCTTCCATTTTTTTTCTGCCTTGCTTCTCCTGTATGACCTCAACACTCAAAACATTACCCAATGAAACCACAAAAGACTCTGAATAGACAAAGCGATCCTGAGAAAGAACTAAGCTGTAGGCATTCCACTTTCTGATTTCAAGTCATGCTACAAAGCTATGGTAAGTCAAACAGTATGGTACTGGCATGAAAATAGACACATGAACCAATGGAACAGCCTCAAAAGCTCAGAACTAGATCCATGGATATCTGGTCAGCTAATATTCAACAAGACAGCCAAACACACTCATTGGGGAAAGGATAGTCTTTTCAATAAATGGTTTGGAGAGGCGCCTGGGTGGCTCAGTCAGTTAAATGTCTGGCTTTTGATTTTGGCTCAGGTCATGATCTCACGGATCGTGTGTTCAAGCCCTGCGTTGGGCTCTGCACCGACAGCATGGAGCCTGCTTGGGATTCTCTCCCTCTCTGCTCCCCCCCCCACACTTGTACTCTCAAAATAAATAAATAAACAAAAAAAAGATTCCCCCCTCTCCCTCTCTTTTTGCTCCTTCCCCCCCTCAAAAATAATAAAAATAAAATAAATGGTGTTGGAAAAACTGGATAGTACTTGTAGATGAATGAAACTGGGCCCCAATCTTACAGCACTCTCAAAAAATAACTCAGAATGGATTAAAGACTTAAACATAAGACCCTAATTATAAAACTCCTAGGAGAAAACATGGGGCAGTGGGTGGGGGTGGCGGGAATCTCCTTGACATTGGTCTTGGCAATGATGTTTTGGATATAACACCAGAAACACAAACAACAAGAGCCAAAATTAATAAGTGGGACTATAGCAAACTACAGAGCTTCTGCACAACAAAAGAGATAAGCAGCGAAATGAAAAGGCAACTTATGGAATGGGAGAAAATATTTGCCTATTTTATATCCAACATTTATAGAGAACTCCTACAACCCAATAGCAAACAAACAATCAAAAAGCCCAAACGATACAATTAAAAAAAGGGCAGAAGAACGGAATAGACATTTTCCTAAAGAAGACATGCAGGTGGACAACAGGTACATAAAAAAGTGTTTGAGGTTACCCATCGTCAAAGAAATGCAAATCAGAACCACTGTGAAATGCTATCTTTCGCCTGTTGAGATATCGATCAGCAAAGAGGCAAGAGATAAGTGCTGGTGAGGCTGTATAGAAAAGACACCTTCGTGCACTGTCGGTGGGAATGTCAATTGGTGCAGCCACCATGAAAAAAATATAGCAGTTCCTCAGTGAACTTTGCAAAAGTTCTGGGACAACTAAATAACACTACAACTGTTTGGGTAAATCAAGAAGGTTTCTGTTTCTATGACCCAAATCATGTTAAACAAGTAAAAAAAAAAACTATGCTAAATATTTTAACTTTTAGTCAGTATCCCCTATGCGAAAAGGAATCCTACCCTATTTACCTACCCTTAATATAAGATAAAGAACAAAACATGGAAAGCCTCACAAAGCAGACCAGTATCTTTCTTAGCTTTGTGGTAATTTTAAGACCTGTGTAATAGAAGCTACAGGTAAAATAAAAGCATACTAACTTGCTTATCGTTGAAAAACTTTCTCTTCTTTCTTTTTTTAATTTTTTTTTTAATTTTAGAGAGAGAAAGAGCGCAAGCAGGGAAGAGGAGCAGAGGGAGTAAGAGAGAGAGAGACAGACAGAGAGAAAGAGTGGATCCCAAGACTTGGGGTTCGATCCCACCACCTTGAGACCATGACTTGAACCAAAATCAAGAGTTGGATGCTCAAGTGACTGAACTACCTGGGTGCCCCTGAAAAACTTTCTTGAAGAAAAAAATTAAAGTAGACCTACCATCTGATCCAGCGATCCCACTTCTGGATATCTAGCCAATGAAAATGAAAACAGAATCTTGAAGAGATGTATTAATTGCAGCATTATTCACCATAGCCATGACATGGAAACAACCTAAGTGTCCATCACCAGGTGAATGGATGCAGAAGACGTAACATACATATCATATATATTCATATATATATGAATGCTAATTTGCAACAACATGGGTGGACCTTGAAGGTATTACGCTAAGTGAAATAAGTCAGGCAGAGAAAGACAAATACTGTACCTTACTCACACGTGTAATCTAAAAATGCCAAACTCATGGAAACAGAGTGGAATGGTGGTTACCGCGCACTGGTGAGTGCAGAAATGGGGAGTCGCTGGTCACAGGGTACAAATTTTGAGTTAAAAGACTAGGTTCTTGGGATCTAATGAACAGTATGGTGACCATGGTTAACAATACTGTATCATGTACTTGAAAGTGGCTAAGCGAGTAGATCTTTAATGCCCACACCACAAAGAAATAGAGGTAATTAAGTGATGTGATAGAAGTGTTAACTAATGCTATGGTGGTAATCGTTTTGCAATACGTAAGTATATCAAATCATCATACCCTTTAAACTTATACAATGTTGTATGGCTGTACGGGTTGGGGGCATTGTCATTACCATAATCTACCTCTTGTTCTTGTGATAGTGGCTTTTAATTTTCTTTAATGTATTTATTTATCTTGAGAGAGACAGAGATGGCACAAATTGGGGGAAGGCAGAGAGAATTCCATGGGGCTTGAATTCACAAAACCTGAGCTGAAACCAGTGCTCAACCACTGAGCCACCTAGGTCCCCCGGCTTTTAATTTTTTTAAACAAACTTCTGGTGGTTGTCTTAGAATTCTGTAATGCTCAGGAATAAGTTATAAGGTGGTTGAACTGTGCTTTCCATTCCTAATTAAGCAGACTATTCCATTTCCTGTGCACACACCCGTCTACCCCTGGACCTTTCCTTATGTCAGTCACTCCATCTGGAACTCATTTCTCTTTTTTCCCCTCTTACTCAATTGCTAAAGAAACTGAGGCTGGCCCCTGACTTACCCAAGGTTACAGTTAGGGTTAACCCAGACTACAGATTATCTCTGGACTCCTGGTTTTCAGGGACTTTCCAACCACACCCCACTCTGCTTTTTAGATTCATTATTTGGGGCACTTGGGTGGCTCAGTCGGTGAAGCGTCAACTCTGGATTTGGGCTCAGGTCATGATCTCACGGTGAGATGGAGCCCCGCCTGCTTGAGATTGTCTCTCTTTCTGACTCTCCTTCATTTGTGCACCTCCTCCTTCTTTCAAAATAAATAAATAAATATTTAAAAAAAATAAAGATTCGTTATTTGAACTTTTAAGGCTTATTTCAGAGGCTTTCTTGAAAACTTCAAATAGAAGTAATCTGTCCCTTCTTTGAACTCCTACATACTTTAATTGTACCTCTCTTAGGATGCTTATCACCATTTATTTTGTCTTATGGTTATTTTCTCCCCTCCGGGAGCCATTAAGCTCCCTAAGGACTGGCATTTGTTTCATGTACGTCTGTGTCTTTTCATGTCACCTAACCTTGTATTAGTAGGGTCCTCACTGTATATTTGCTAAAGCAATTAAATCCCTTTTGGAGTTTGGATACCTTGCAGCCCCAGAAAGCATATAGAAACCAGCTGCAACAACACTGGGGATCTTTCAAGCTTGGCTATCCCGCCTTTTGCTTCACCCTTGCCTGGCTCTAGACCTGCACTGTCCAAGAGAACCTTCGATAATGATGGAAATGTTTAATATCTGCATTGTCCAATAGGATGCCACCAGCCACATTTGGCCATTGAGCATTTGAACATGGTGGGCTTGAAGCACTGAACACTTAATCCTATATGATTTTAGTTAACTTCTATTTGAATAGGTACATGTAATTTGTGGTTACCATATTGGACAGTATAGTTCTAGACTGTACCACATTTTGATAAATCTACTGGTCTTGCCCCTTTGAACTTGATTGTGTAATTGCCTCCTTAGTGAGAAATGGCACTGTTGTCTTCCAAGCTCAAGGTTCAAGATTCCTCACTTGACATTCTTTCTCTGTCCCCCCACCCCACCCCCAAGAGAAAGATAGAACTCATTAAGCTTTTCCTGTGGACTGCAATTTTCAGGGACCTCCCTTGCCTCAGATTTGGAGCCTGTCTACAATGCATAGGTATAATACTTGGACGATACGTTACTCTGTTTGCTGACATTTTGAATTTTAGTATTTCCTAAATAGATTACAAACTTCTTTAAGCAAAGACCACCCATTCCATATCTTCCAGATTCTCTCTGCTGCCTATTATGGTGTCACTTATATTGTAGAGGTTCTGTAAATATTGATCGATTGATTGACTGAAGGTAGAGAAAAGGAGCCTCATATGATCAAGAAAAGAGTTTCTGGGACATAGAAGAAGGGGGGTGTCAGGGCACCTGGGTGGCTCAGTCGGTTAAGCCTCTGACTTCGGCTCAGATCGTGGTCTTGTGGTTCACAAGTTCGAGTCCAGTGTCAGGCTCTGTGCTGACAGCTCAAAGCCTGGAACCTGCTTCAGATTCTGTCTCCTCCTCTCTCTGCCATTCCCTTGCTCATGTTCTAAACTTTAAAAATTTTAAAAAGGAAGAAAAGGGGGTGTGTCTTAAGATTTACTTAGCACCTTAAAAATTAAAGGTCTTTCAGAAATTATTTCCTGTCATATTTTTCAAACACCTTTTAGAATGATTTTTCCAGCCATCTAAGGAACTCAGTTCAAAACCTTTTTTTTGGGTGGATGGGGGATGGGTGAAATAGGTGATGGGACCAAGGAGCACACTGGTCCCAATGTGTACTTGGTGATGTAAGGAAGCATTGAACCCCTGTATTGTACACCTGAAGCTAACATTATGCTGTATGTTAACAAACTGGAATTTACATAAAAACTTAAAAAAGAAACCTTTTTTTCCTGAGTACTTATGTGGCAAAAACCGTTATGCATTTTGAATGTATCCCTTTCTAATAGGGTTTTCTACCAGAGAAATTTTCTAACCGCACGTATGAGGCTCATCAGAGAGCACTTATTGAGAAATTGAAGGGTTGCTAAGATGCCCCAAACAGCACATTTGGTGGATCCAAGATTGGCATGTGGCTGTCTGTATGTTTAAAACCTCCCCTTGACGGTAGGTGTTCATGCACCATGCTTTCCTTCTTGGGTGACCAGGAAATCGAGGGGAAGACCATGCTCGGTGCGGCCCCTACGTCTATGAAAAGTTCTTCATTCACCTTCCCCTTGTCCTTAAGCGCCCAAATTAGACTTTAGCGCATTTGAACTCCTGCAAGACTCTAACTTATGGCAAAATTCCTGCTGACCACACCCTGGGTGAGACGGCCGTGAGCTGGGAGCCCTAAGCTGTAGTTCATGTCCCCACAGAGCCCTGCGGCCTGCCTGAGCTCCAACCACTAGCTCACGGCGCCCAAAATATGAAAAGAAAATAAGGGGCCAGAAGGGAGTTGTCCTTGTGGGACAAGAATGTCAGCTGGCGTCGGTTCATCACATTTTTCCAGCTATTTTGACATGTGTTATATAAGGGAGCCGATTCCAAGACAAAACAAAAAACCGAAAGCCTCCTTCCTACAGAAGCGCCTGCAGAGTAAATGAGATCTGACTTTCCTTTGAACTTTTTATTTACATCGGATGGGTTTGTCGAAGCAATTGTGTTTTTTGTCCGCGAAGCCCCACATCTAGCCTGGTAGCCCCCTATTTACTAACTAGTGCTTGTTTTTATGTCTGCGAGCTTCCATACGTTTCAAATATGTTTTCAATTTGCTGAAAATACTTACAAATCATATGCACACACGCATGTGTACAATAAATCACCTTTACAGGACCAATCAAATCTGGCTTTTTCTTTTTTGCTTTTTTGTAGCTCACGGTGGTTCAAACTTTCAAGGCTGTGGCCTGGTGTTGAGCTTTAACTTGATGTTCACAAAATTGGTGGGTCAAGAGGCACCTGGGTGGCTCAGTCGGTTGAGCGTCCAACTTTGGCTCAGGTCATGATCTCACGGTTCGTGGGTTTGAACCCTGTGTCGGGCTCTGTGCTAACAGCTAGCTCAGAGCCTGGGGCCTGCTTCAGATTCTGTGTCTCCCTCTCTCTCTGGCCCTTCCCTGCTCACGCTGTCTCTCTCTCTCAGAAATAAATAAAACATTAAATAAAAACAAAACAAAACAAAAACAAAGAAAACCCCAAAAAACCCCAAATGCTGATGGATCCAAATTACACTTGCATTCCTGACTGAATTCCGGGGGTCATCCGTATTATTTCTACTCAAGTATCTGATGGTCTTCAATGTGACATGTCTGAAAAAAACATCTCAATGCTACACCCCTGAAACTTGCCAGCCCCAACCCCGGTCACCCCCATCTCAGTTAACAGCATCATTACTCACCTGGTTGGTCATTCTGAGATTTTTGACTCAGATGTATGCGGTCTATAGACACAACATATTTAAGACGCGGAATAGTTCCATTACCGCAAAAATACACCCCTGTGCTTTTTAGTTCGTTGCACCTTCTCCAGCCTCTGGAAACCACTGATTCATTTGCCATCCCTCTGGTTTTCCGGAACATTACAGAAACTGCTGTCTTCTTTCTGGTTCTTTCACTTACCCTAATGTGTTTCAGATTCACTGATGTTGGAGCGTGTTTCAATAGCTCATTCCTTCTTATTACTGAGCAGTATTCCACTGGATGCACGCTCCGCAGCTGGTATATCCATTCACCAGCTGAAGGACATTTAGGTCATTTTCAGTTCAGAGGGGATGATAACTAATGCTGTTATGAACATTCATTTACGTGTCTTTGAGTGAACACCAGATTTCATTTCTCTTTGGGTGAATAGGAGTGGTGCTGGGACTTGTATGGTACGTATATTTTTAACTTTATGAAAAAACGGCTGAGCTGTTTTCCAGAGTGGCTGTTCCATTTTATGTTCCCACTGGCACTGTGTAAGGGATCCAGTTTCTTTGATTTTTTAAATAAAAATACAGTGTGTGATGATATCTATTGTGGTCTTAACATGCGTTTCCTTAATGGCTGATGATGTCAAACATCTTTTTGGGCCCTTTTTGCCATTCATATGCGCTTCAGTAAAGAGTCTGAGTCTGTTTGATATTTTTCAGTTGGGTTGTTTGTTTACTGACTATTGAGTTTAGAAGGTTTTTTTTGTGGATAGTGTGGATATAAGTCTTTTTTTGGGGGGGTATGTGGTTTGTAAATATTTTTTCCCTCTACCTACTTTGCTCTCTAAAAATATATCATTTCATTTATTTATTTTTTAAATGTTTATTTTTGAAAGAAAGAGAGAGACAGGATGAACGGTGGTCAGAGTGGGGGGCGGGGGGAGAAAGGATCTGAAGCAGCCTCCACATTGACAGCAGCAAGTGTGATGCGGGGTTCCAACCCACAAACCATGAGTTCATGACCTGAGCCAAAGTTGGACGCTTAACCAACTGAGCCACCCAGGTGCCCCCAAAATATTTTATTTTTTAGAACTATTTTAGGTTCATAGCCAAATTGAATAGAACATACACAGATTTCCTATATATCACCTGCACCCACACACCCACACAGCTTCCCCCACTATCAACATCAACCCCCCCCTCAGTGGAACATCTGTTAAAAGTGATGAACCTACACATCACGGTCACCCAAAGTCCACAGTTTACATTAGGGTTCACTCGTGGTGTTGTGCGTTCTGTGGGTTTTGACAGGTATATAATGACATGTATCCACCATTATAGCATCATACAGAATAGTTTTACTGCCCTTAAAGTCCTCTGTGCCCCTCCCCCAGCCCCTGGGCGCCAATGGTCTTTCAGTGTCTCCATAGCTTTGCCTTTTCCAGAATGTCATAGAGGTGGAATCACACACTGCGTAGCCTTTTCAGACTGGCTTCTTTCACTTTGTGCTATGCACTTAAGGTTCCTTCCTGTATTTCATGGCTTGATGGATCATTTCTTTATAGCACTGAATGATATTTCACTGTCTGGATGGACCACAATTTACTTATCCATTCATTTACCCACTAAAGGACATCTTGTTTGCTCCAAATTTTGGCAACTTTAAATAAAGCTGCTATAAACATCCATATGCACATTTTTGTGTGGACATTAAGTTTTCAAGTCCTTTGGGTAAATTCCAAGGAGCACATTGCTGCATCCTATGGTAAATGTTAAGAGTATGTTTAGTTTCGTAAGAAGCTCCACATTGTCTTCCAAAGTGACCGCATTGTTTTGCATTCCGACCAGCAGTGAATGAGAGTCCCTGTTGCTCTATATCCTTGCCAGCATTTGATGGTGTCAGGGTTCCAAATTTTGGCCATTTTAATAGGTGTGAGTTAATTTTTGTGAAGAGCGTAAGTCTGTGTCTAGATTCGTTATTTTGCATGTGGATGTGTCGCTGTTCCAGTATCATTTGTTGGAAAGTCTGTTCTCCATTGTATTTCCCTTGGTCCTTTCTCAGAGGTGAGTTGACTATATAGGGTTGCCTGGGTGGCTCAGTTGGTTAGGCATCCAACTTTGGCTAAGGTCACAATATCACAGTTCATGGGTTCAAGCCCTGCATTGGGCTCTGAGCTGGAGCCTGCTTCATATTCTGTGTCTCCCTCTCTCTCTGCACCTCCCCCGCTCACGGTCTATCTCTCTGTGTCTCTTAAAAATGCGTAAACATTAAAAATTTTTTTTCAAAAAGGTAAGTTGAATATACAGAGTGTATATATGTGAATCTATTTCTGGGCCTTCTGTTCTATGGACCTATTTGCCTATCTCTTTTGTTATCAATACGACATTGTCTTGATTACTGAAGCTCTGTAGTAAGTATTGAAGTTGGGTAGTGTCAGTCCTCCAACTCTGTTCTTCTCCTTGAGTATGGTGTCAGCCATTCCTGGTATTTTGCCCTCTGTATAAACTTTAGAGTCTGTTGATATCCACAAAACAGCTTGTTTAGATTTTGACTGGCATTACATTGACTTTGAAAAGCAAGTGGGGAAGAGCTGATTTCCTGAGTGTTCTAATCCATGAACATGATAATATCTCTCCATTAATTGATATCTTGTAGGTTTTTTTCTGTAGTTTTCTTTATATAGATCTTGCTCATATTTTGTTAGGTCTATACCTAAGTATTTTGTTTGTTGGGGTGCTAAAGTAAATGGTATTGTATTTTTAATTTTGGATCCCACTTGCTCGTGGCTATAAGATAGCGGCCAACTTTTGTATATCCATCTTATATCCTGCAAACTTGCTAGGGTCACTTTTTTGTTCCAGGATGGTTTTTTTGTTGATTCTTTTGGATTTTCTACATTAGACAATCATGTCACCTACAAACAAAGATAGTTTTATGTCTTCCTTCCCAATGGGTTCACGTTTTATTTCCTTTTCTTGTCTTAGTATATTAGCTAGTACTTCTGTTAAGATGTCGAAAAGGAGTCGTGAGAGGGGACATTTTTGCCTGGCTCTTGATCTTAATAGAAAAGCTTTGAGCTTTTTATCTTAAGTCTGATGCTATCTGTAGGTGTCTATAAATGTTCCTTATCAAGTTGAGGAAGTTCCCCTCTATTATTAAATTACTGAGAGTTTTTATTATAAATGGGTATTGGATTTTGTCAAATGGTTTTTTTGTTTGTTTGTTTGTTTTTTGCATATATTGATATGGTCACAGGATTTCTCTTCTTTAGCCTATTGATGTGATGGATTACTTTAATTGATTCTCAAATGTTGAACCGGTTTTGCATACCTAGGATAAATCCATGTATATATTACATGGTATATAATGCTTTTTCTGCATTGTTGAATTATATTTGTTAACATTTTGTTGAGGATTTTTAAACCTATGTTCATGAGAGATATTGGTCTGTAGATTTGTTGTAATGTCTTTGTCTGGTTTTGGTATTAAAATAATGAATTAAGGGAGCCTGGGTGGTTCAGTTGGTTAAGCATCTAGCTTCAGTTTGGGTCATGATCTCGTGGTTTGTAGGTTTGAGTCCCCCGATGGACTCTCACCTGACAGCTCAGAGCCTGGAGCCTGCTTTGGATTCTGTGTCTCCCTCTCTCTCTGCCCCTGCCCTGCTCATGCTCTGTCTCTCTCTCTCTCAAAAATAAACATTAAACAGGGGCCCCTGGGTGGCTCAGTTGGTTAAGCGTCTGACTTCAGCTCAGGTCATGATCTCACGGTTCGTAGGTTTGAGCCTCGCATCCGGTTCTGTGCTGACAGCTAGTTCGGAGCCTGGAGGCTGCTTCGGATTCTGTGTTTCCCTCTCTCTCTGACCCTCCCCTGCTCATGCTGTCTCTATCTCTCTCTTGAAAATAAAATAAAATAAATAAATAAACATTAAACATTTTTTCAAAAATATAATAAATTAAAAAAATAAATTATAACTGAGTAAATTTAAAGATCTAATTGCCTTTATTCAACAATTCATGAATTGGGCATCCCATGCAGCAAGTAGATAGGAGCTCTGGGGAGTTGTACAGAACGGAACATTTTTATAAACTGAAGGAGGGTAGAATAGGACATTAAGAGCGGATTATTTGAGGTAAGCTCACCGCCTTCCCTCAGGGGAAGGCAGGGAGTCTCAGCATGCAGATGTCCTCCCTAGTGCCACCAGGAAACCCCAGACTTATTAGTTTGAGATTCCACTCCTTGGAGAGGCTGAAACTGCACTTAAGATAGGTATTAAGTGTTGGCAAAGCTTAGCATAAGTGATGCCATTTTGGGCCTTTTGTTGCTTTTTAACAAATCTAATAAGGATGGTTGGTTTTGTAGTTTGTTCAGCTCTCTACTTGTTGTTAGGACGGAATAGCAATTTCCAAACTATGTGCTGAACTCATCGTACCTTGTCTTTTAATCCTCTAAACATTATTTCTCAGGGAGCAGAAATTCTTAATTTTAATGAAGTCCAGTTTTCAATATTTGCTTTTAGGGATCAAAATTTTGTGTGCTACTCTTAAGAAAGCTATGCTCAACTCAAGGTCACAAAGATTTTCATCTGTTTTCTTCTAGCAGAGTGATCCTTTTAAGGTGTAAATCAGATCACACCACCACCTGCCTTAAAACTCTCCAAGGGTTTTCCCTCATATTGAGAATAGAAATCTAAACTCTGAACCCTGATCTACAAAGCCCTGCATGGTCTTGCCTTAGGCTTCTTCTTTGACCTCTCCCTCCTACCCCTTTCTCCCTCGTTCCCTCTGCTCCAGCCACATTTGCTTTCTTGCCATTCCACATCCCTTCTCTGTAGCCCTTGCACTTGTTTTCCCCTCTGTCTGGATTATTCCTCGTGTAACAGGGGCGCAGGGATAAGAGCACGTGGCTCCGGGGTTCCCAAACAGAACAGGTTCAGCAATTTGCCACTCACAAGTCCAAAGGCAGAGAGACGGATGGTGGTGAAACAGGAAAGGAATTTATTCCAGTGAGGCCAATACCAGGAAGACAGGGGACTAGTGTCTCAAAGGTGGCCTCCAAAGTGCCCAAAATACATCTAGGTTTATATAAGGAAAGAGTGGGACAAAGGTCAGTGGGTTCATGCCGGTGTTCATGCAGGTGAGCCAGAAAGGTTAGGTTGATCATAGTCTTTGAGTCAGCCACTCGGATCTGGCTGGCTCAGGGCGGTCCCTATTGCTTGAGGGGTAGTTTCAGTCCCCATGGAGGGGTGCTTTGCCTGCAGGGTCTTTTGCCTGAGTTAAGAGATAAGCTGGAAAGAAGAATTTAATCAACTAGAAGGTACAGGCTGAGGTCAAAATGGAGGTAGTTTCATCCTCCGGGAACTTTACATGGCTCACTTCTCAACTCTTAGGACTCTGCTCAAGTACCACCTTCTTAGGGAAGCTCCCTTCCACCAGTCTGTCTAAAATAGGATGCTTCAGGGGCGCCTGGGTGGCTTAGTCGGTTAAGTGTCCGACTTTCGCTTGGGTCATGATCTCGCAGTTCGTGGGTTCGAGCCCCGCGTCGGGCTCTGTGCTGACTGCCAGCTCAGAGCCTGGAGCCTGTTTCAGTCTGTGACTCCCTCTCTCTCTGACCCTCCCCTGCTCATGCTGTCTCTCTCTCTCTCCTAGAAATAAATAAAACATTAAAAAATAAATAAATAAATAAAAATAAAATAGGATGCTTCTTTCACCTGAGATCCTGTTCTCTCTCTTTATTTTCTTCATAGCTTTTATCACTATCTGGAGTTACTTCATTTTTTTGTTTGATGGATTGATTGAAGGATACTTCAGACATTTGTTTTCTTGCTTATTTATGTGCCTCAAATGTAAATTCTTTAAGGACAAGGGAGGGGTGTTCTCTTTTGTTTACTACTCTATTTCCTGAGTCAAGAATGATACCTGGCACAGAACATTTGCTCATATGTTGAAAAAAAAAGAATTACATTTTACTGAAGACTTTATCGAATATACGGGGAAACTCAAAATATGGACCTTGGCATAAGGGAGAGGATAAGATTAGGACCAAGTGGAACTTGTTCTGAGGAAAAGAAGAATGGAAGTTTTCAGCGGGCCTCTGGAGGGAGGAAGTCTGCTGAGCAGAGACAGAGCCAGTTCCAGAGAATGATGACTCATGCTTGATTCCCTCACGTAAACAGTGTCCAAGAAGAGACTCTCAGCACTTGAACCCCACTGCCTTCCTTCAGGGCAAGATTTCTCTCAGGACCTTGAGCTTAGTGCAATCCGAGGGAGCCTTCTGGACTCCACATTTTATTGCTTCCTGCTTAATTTTTGACAAGAACAATATCTTTTGATTTATTATTCGAGTTTCAATTAGTATTAACGTAAGAATAGACAGATAACTCAATGGCTAAAACTGAGGGTCCACATATAAACCATTACATCTAGGGTCAATCAAGTTCCCGAGAATACCAGGACAGTCTTTTCAACAAATGGCGCTGGGACAACTGGATATTCACTTGCAAGAGAATGAGGTGGATCCCTTCCTCAAACCATCCACAAAACGGATCCCATCAAAATGGATCTGACACTATACAGTTTTTAGAAGAAAGCAGTCAATCTTTATGGACATGAGTCAGCCAGTGGTTCCTTAGACATGATCCAAACACACAAGTAACACAAGAAACAGCTATAAATTCCACTTTATCAAAATTAAAAGCTTTTGTGCTTCAAAGGGCATCATCCAGAAAGTAGAAAGATAACACATAGAGTGGGAGAAAAAATTTGTGGATCATATATCTGATAAGAAACCTGTTTCCAGAATACATAAAGAACTCTTATAACTCAGCAATAAAAAGACAAATAATGCAATTTGAAAATGGGCGAATGATTTGAATAGATATTTCTCCAAAGAAGACACACAAATGGCCAATGCACATAAAAAAAAAAAAAAAAAAAGCCCAGGATGGCTCTCATCAAAAAGAAGGACAATGGTGGGGCGCCTGGGTGGCTTAGTTGGTCAACTGTCCAACTTTCGCTTAGTCATAATCTCGCGGTTCGTGGGTTCGAGCCCAGCGTCGGGCTCTGTGCTGACTGCCAGCTCAGAGCCTGGGCCAGAGTCTGTATCTCCCTCTCTCTCTGACCCTCCCTGCTCATACTGTCACTCTCTCTCTCCTAGAAATTAATAAAAATATAAAAAAAAAAAAAGAAGGACGATGGCAAGTGTCTGTGATGGTTCAGAGAAATCAGAACCCTTGTATATTGCTGGTGGGAAGGTAAAAAAAGTGCAGCCACTTTGGAAAGCAGTTTGGCAGTTCTCAAAAGGTTAAACACAGAGTCACCGTATAACCCATCAGTTCTGTCCCTAGGTGTACACCCAAGAGAAACGAAAGCATAGGTTCACACAAAAACTTCCCCTTGGGTGACGCATCCACTTCAAGATTTCAGTTTCCACGTACAGACTCAAGGCTCCCACGTGTATATCTTGGTCTCAGCTCCAGCTCCACGACACGAATATTTAAACTAGTCTTTTTTAATCAGAGCCAAAACGTAAAACAACTCAAGCGGTCATCAACTGATGAATGAATAAACGATTGTAGTATAATGGAATATTATGTGAACATATAACGGAATGATAGTGTGGCTCAGTCAATTAAGCATCCGACTTTGGCTCAGGTCATGATCCCGTGGGTTCGGGCTCTGTCCTGACAGCTCAGAGCCTGGAGTCTGCTTTGGATTCTGTGTCTCCCTCTCTCTCTGCCCCTCCCCTGCTCATGCTCTCTCTCTCTCTCTCTCAAAAATAAATAAACATTAAAAAAAATTTTTTTTAAAGAGGGAATGGTACACACTATGACAGGGATATGCCATGTGAACATTCTACGTGAAAGAAGCCAGCCACAAAAGATCATATATTTTGTCATTCCATTTTATGAAATGTCCAGTATAACCAAGTCTATTTAGAAAGAAAGTAGATCAGTGGCTTCTTGGGCTGGGAGAAGGGTAAAGCGGGGTTCAGGAGGAGATTGCTAAAGGGTTTCTTTCTGAGGAGACATAAATTGTGTTGGGGCGCTTGGGTGGCTCAGTTGGTTGAGCATCTGACTCCAGCTCAAGTCATGATTTCACAGTTTGTGCATTCGAGCCCTGCAGCAGACTTGCTGCTATGAGTGCAGAGCCCACTTCAGATCCTCTTTCTCCCCTCTCTGCCCCTCCCCCGTTCACACACACTCTCTCTTAAAAAAAAAAAAAACATTTACAAATAAAAAATAAAATAAAATTAGATCCCGTGAAGTTACTCAAACCATTGAGTTATGTACTTTTACATGGGCAGTGTGTGTGGTGTGAGAATGATCCACCTAAGGCTGTTACTGATTTAAATTCGAAATACATGCCCGGTTTCAGTGTCACATTCTCCACCATTTACTGAGCAACTTCTATGTGCTACGTGCTCAGATGCCAGGATAGGTAAAGCACGGTGCTTCCCTTGAGTGCCTCAATTCATGGTACAAATAAAGGATTCAAACACGTAAACATAGAAATGGAACTTCAAGCGCAGCGCTATAGGACTAACGAAGGCAGAAAAGTAACCCTGCCCAAAATATTGGAGAAGACTCCAGAGGGGATAATGGACAAGTAGGAGTTTGCTGGACAATGAAAGAGGAATGTTGGAGGGTTGGCAGGTGGGCATCTAGGCTCAGGGAGCAGAATATGTGAAGGCACAGAATCCCAGGAGAGCCTGAAGTGTTCAGGGTCAATTCATTTGGCAAGAGGGCGCGTTGACTGGGGGAGCCAAGAGTTATTCAGAATGATAAGCCAAGCGAGACTGAGGGAACCACGTGTAAAATCCCAGCTTTACCTTGTATGCAAAGGGGACCCAGACACAAGAGACAGGCAGGTTCTCAGAAGGAAGGTAATTCTGCAAACGGCGCGGGATGGAGCTGAGCAAGGCGAGGCCGGGGGCAGGGAAACTGGTCCACAGGCTCTTGCCAGAAGGGGCTTGGTGGCACTCAGGAAACACTCCTGAGACAGGGGGGCAGGATGTGTGGGGTGGAGGCACCAGAGGGAGGGAGTTTCTAATCTCAGCGGTGGAATGGCTGGAGGCCCAGTTCCCTGCCGCCACGGTGTAGACGAGAGGGCAGGTTGGACCGGAGGACGCCACGTTTGATGTGGAACATGCTCTCCCTGCAGGACTTCCCAGATGGAGCGCTGGATGGTCGGACACGTGTGGCTGGAGCTGAGACCAAGATATACACGTGGGAGCCTTGAGTCTGTACGTGGAAACTGAAATCTTGAAGTGGATGCGTCACCCAAGGGGAATATATTGAGTGGAAACAGGAGGGGCCTGAGTGGGGGATTCGTGGGTTTGAGCCCCGCATGGGGCTCTGTGCTGACAGCTTGGAGCCTGGAGCCTCCCCTGCTTGCGCTCTGTCTCTGTCTTTCTCTCTCTCTCAAAAATAAATAAGTATTAAAATAAATAAAATCATGCTTTTTTGAAAGCTTATTTATTTTTTTGTTTTTTTTTTTAATTTTTAAGAATGTGTATATTTATTTCTGAAAGAGAGAGAGAGAGAGACAGCATGAGCAGGGGAGGGTCAGAGAGAGAGGGAGACACAGAATCCGAAATAGGCTCCAGGCTCTGAGCTGTCAGCACAGAACCTGACACGGGACTCAAAGCCATGAACTGTGAGATCATGACCTGAGCCGAAGTCGGGCACCTAACTGACTGAGCCACCCAGGTGCCCCTAAAAGTTTATTTTTATTTATTTTGAGAGAGAGATAGAGAATAAGCAAAGGACAGGCAGAAAGAAAGGGAAAAGGAATCCCAAGCAGGCTCTGCACTGCCAGCACAGAGCCGGATATGGGACTCGATCTCATGAACCGTGAGATCACGACCTGAGCTGAAGTCAAGAGTCGAATGCTTCACCAACTAAGCCACCCGGGCACCCCTAAAATCGTGTTTTGTGGGGCGCCTGGGTGGCTTAGTCGGTTAAGCGTCCGACTTTTGCTTAGGTCATGTTCTCACGGATCGTGGGTTCGAGCCCCGCGTCGGGCTCTGACTGCCAGTTCAGAGCCTGGAGCCTGTTTCAGTCTGTGACTCCCTCTCTCTCTGACCCTCCCCTGCTCACGCTGTCTCTCTCTCTCTCTCCTAAAAATAAATTAAAAAAATATATATATTAAAAAAATAAAAAAAAATAAAATCGTGTTTTGAAATTTGTGTTCGATTACAGAGATCTTCAGTATCAAACAGGCAGTTATCTTCTTTAAAGAGTTCAAGGATGCTGTAGGGAGAAAAACTGCCTTTGAAAGTTTACAAAACCTCTCCCTTATTTTGTTAAATTAAGAATCATAACGCAGACATCGAAACATGTTAAACTATTTTTGTCGTTGTCATTAGCATTCATCGAATTGTTTCTTCACTCCCTTTCCTGCTTTTTCTTCCTGCAAATCCTGCTGCACTTGGGGGACTGGCTTTTATTACCTTTAATTATGCACAGCCTAGAAGCAGATGCTATCCATGGAGGCATTTTGTCTTATGCAGCAACCCACGTGGGAGCAAACCACAGCAGACCATGTGTGCCCAATGCTGCCTTGGGTTCTTCCTGCAGATCGGGTGACCAGCTTGCTTATCAGCAAGCGCCATTTCCAGGAGACTAGTGATGACATAGCATCATCTGGGATGGAGTAAAAAAAGTGGCTCCTGGTGGCCCAGCCAAGGCTCAGACAGATTGGCTGCTCGACCCTGGTCAAGTCATTGTTGTGTTCTTGGTTCAGTCTCATCATCGATATCTGTAAAATGAAGTGGTTAGATGGGAATCGATGATTCTGGGACTTACCTGGGGGTTCTTGTTAATATATAAATTCCAGACCCTACCCCAGACCTGCTGGGCCAGGATCTGGGGATGGAGCCTAGGAAGGGCAGGTGTAAGAGGAACTGTCCGCACGCCCTCTACCTCGATGATTTCTTTCTTTCTTTCTTTCTTTCTTTCTTTCTTTCTTTCTTTCTTTCTTTCTTTCTTTCTTTCTCTCTTTCTTTCTCTCTTTCTCTCTCTTTCTTTCTTTCCTTTTTTAATGCTCATTTATTTTTGAGAGACAGAGAAAGAGTGTGAGCAGGGGAGAAGCAGAGAGAGAGGGAGACACAGAATCCAAAGCGGGCTCCAGGCTCCGAGCTGTCAGCACAGAGCCCGACAAGGGGCTCAAACCCCGTGAGATCGCAACCTGAGCCGAAGTCAAACACTTCACCAACTGAGCCACCCAGGCGCCCCTACAATTCCATCTTTCCAGTACTGGGGGGTGGGGGGCAAGCCTGAGCTAACTGGAGATTCCCCTCATGCCCACCCCATTCCTACTCTGGTCACTCATACATGTGTAGCGAAGCTCAGCCTAAGAGGAAGAAACAAAATAGTGGCTCCTCCACGTCTACGTCTCCAGAGACAGCCCTCTGGGGACAGAGCCACTGGGGACAGGGCCACTGGGCCATGGAGGAAGAGACTCACAAGGTACCGGGGGGATGTACTCTACATGACAGCGTTGTGCTTCGTAAACATGAGTGATGTCATTCAGTCGTCTTCTTCCAAAGAGAAGGCTGTTTTTCGAGTATTTCAGTCCATTTAGAATGGTGTCCCTCATTAGGGTCTCCCAGAAGCTCTGTTCAGAATAGCGTCTTTAAGGACTCATTTGAGCCATGATGCCATGAAAATAGGCATCATTTCCACTCTGTCTAAGCTGTCAGTCGGGGTAGACAAACATGTCGAAGGGCAGACAAACGGAGCTGCAAACGCAAGGACACATAAACAGAGACCTTACCCAGCAAATAAATGTAATTTGAAATGCTGACATTCTGAACAGGGATTAGTGCTCGCTCTTATGTTCTGGGTTAAGATGGTTGGAGCCAGGCCAGGGGGACCGGACTCACTGCCCTACGCAAATAGAGATTAGGTTATTTCCTCCTAGCCATTCGCCCTCTCTCTGAATTTGGGATTGCAAATGTATTCATAAGCGTTTACTAAATTGGTTCTATTTTCTAAGAGTTACACACTGAGGCTGCAAAAAAATTAGATATCTTTCTGACCTTTGGAGACTTGGCAATGACAAAACTCGGCAAATGCAAGAAGAACGTGTCACCAAGAAAGTATAGGGAAACTTTCTGATGAATTGAAGCGATCCAGACCCCAAACAAGCATATAAATGTTTGGATCACTAAAATCAGCTTGGCCTCCAAGCCTTATCCAGGATTAATGAAAAGCCCAAGCTGGCTCATTCCATGGGAATTGCCTTAATTGTCTTATTGTAAATTAATTGGATTTTTTTTTTTTTTGTGGGTCAGATGAGTTGATCTCATTTTGACTGGAAGCCGGTTTTTCCTTCTCCGTCCGTGGGACGCAGCAGCAGCAGATCCACACTGTGGCTTGTACACAGATGGAGCACTAATGTTTCCTTTTTTCAGGCATTTTTAGATATGAAGGCTTCTGGGTGCAATTCTGACGGTAGAGTCAAATGCACACCTTCCGTGAGTCTGGGTTCAACTTTCCTGACTTTGTAGGCTGTCTTTTACAAACAGCTGGGTCCCCTGCACACTGGGCCCTCTGAAGATCTGTTATGAGCATAGTTAATGGGCTGGGGGCACAGTAAGTGGACCTAGAATCCTCGAAACATTTCCCAAGGATGTAAAGACAACAACGGCTGCCATCTTTATGCCGTCTAATTGTGCTCACAGCAAGAAGCTGTCTACCAAAGATTGGCTGCAGTTGGTCAAGGACATACTAAAAATGTTTTCCATATGTTGGCAGAACCTTTATGGACCTATAATTTGATTTTCTGAGATGTAATTTGATTTCACTTGCTGCCTTAATTCTAGATTTGCCTTACGGCAAGCAATAAATTGGGTCTTACTCCAGCCTCGTCCAAAAGTCTTTCCTGACCTCATTCTAGCTGGATGAGATACTTTTCTCAGAGCTCCCAAAATACCCTCTGTATTTCGATATCACTGCTCTTTCCTTATTCTTTTATAGCCATAATAGTCTTGATGTATCTGATACCGCTGCTAGACTGGGAGCTTCTTGTTTTTATTTAATTTTTTAAATGCTTATTACTTTTGAGAGAGACAGAGCGTGAGCAGGAGAGGGGCAGACAGAGAAGAAGACACAGAATCTGAAGCAGGCTCCAGGCTCTGAGCTGTCAGCACAGAGCCTGATGTGGGGCTTGAATTCACGAACTGGGAGATCATGACCTGAGCCGAAGTCGGACACTTAACTGACTGAGCCACCCAGGTGCCCCTAGACTGAGAGCTTCTCGAGGTGAGCAATATTAAATTGTTTATTTCTCCCTGGCTTGGCACATGGCAGATGTTTCACAAACGCTTTCTAAATACATGATTACTGGGGTGCCAGGTGGCTCAGTCGGTTAAGCATCTGACACTTGATTTCGGCACAGGTCACGATCTGAGTCCTCAGTCCCAAGTCCAGAGTTGGGCTCTGTGCTAACAGTGTGGACCCTACTTCTCTCCCTCTCTCTCTGCCCCTCCCCTGCTCACGTGCTCTCACTCTCTCTGTCTCAAAATAAAATTAATAAGCTTTAAAATTATAAATAAGGGATTACACACACAGGTACATGTATGTCTGAATAAGAATGAGGATACATACAAGAATACAGGGATAAATACACCCCAGCACTGGGGGATTTAGCTGTTCTTCTGTGGCGCTAAAAATCACCTTCTATGAGAGGGAATCAATTGTTGGCTGTGGCCATCGGAAGTGATTTAGGTCCCCTACCAGCTGAGATGGTTTGAAGGTAACATTCTGTGTCACAGGCTCTATCTCTGGGAGATGAGTTCTGGAGAAGGCAAGGTCAAAGCAAGGGAAGTTAGGACATAGAGGCAAGTTGGGGGGTGTGGGGCAGAGCAGGGAGGCCATCAGGGGCTGATGACATGGGGCAGCCGCGCATGGGAACAAGGGGGAGGGAAGGGGGCCTAGGAGTTGGGGAACCTTCTAGATTAGAGACTTTTGGTTCCCAGGAATGTGTCATGTCATCATGTCATTGGAAAGGAAGTGGCTAATGCCCAGGACCTCTGGCATTGGTCTGGAAGCACCAATGGGCCCGGGGGCTGTCACAACCATAAGCAAGTGGCACAGAGCCCTGGCCTCTCTGCAGCCCTCTCAGCTGGAGGACCAGTGCCCGCCGTCACCTGTCACATTCAATGCGGCAACTTCGATTCACTGGATTCCATGAGAAAGAAATTCGTAAATCTTGGAAATTATTCCCTACTTTATTTTCTAATGCTGAACACACACACACACACACACACACACACACTCATACACACACACACAGAGTTCCTAAAGGCTACCTGCTTACAAGTGAAACAGAGCTTCTGACACTGAAAAAGACCCCCAAGAGCAGATAATTGACCCTGAACCCCTCCCCCCCCCGCCTATGTTATGGTCAAATCAGAATCGGAGAAGGAAGAATGAGGCTTAATTCTTGAAAAGAGGGTAGGTTCCAGTGACTGAAATGAATTCCCCTGGGAGTCCCGTGAAAATGGCAGGGACTTGATCCACAAAGTAAATTATCGGGACAAGTTAAAGCAGAGGAGAATGATCGGGCCTCTGTGGGGCCTGTCTGGGCCTGGTCAAGGTGTAATTTAATGCAGGCCGATGTATGTTTTCTCGCTGCAGAGTGGGTTGTTGTCTTTGCTTGATAATTGTCTGCATGTCTGTTTTAGATAAAAATTGGGAGCTTGGCTTGGCTTCTGCTGTGGCTGGTTCAGAGCCAGTGGGCTGCTGAGTGGGTGTGTAGAAGGAGGCCACACTCTCGCCACGGTGGCTGATGGGTCGTTCTCACACCCTGCTGACCTCCGATTTTGAAGCGTTCCTGCCTCTTTTACTAATAAATATCTCACCCTGTACGTGTTTCTGGGCATCAGGTAACCGGGATGGCTCTCTGTGCCACTTACCAAACATTGCTCAGACACCCCCTTTGGTTGGCCGCGGCGAGGCTCGGCTACGACATGGGCAAGATGGTCTTATTTCCTTACATCTTGAATGCCAAGGCTGGGGTTGGTAAGAAGAGCATTGTGCCAGACCAATGTTATTTCCTTTTACGCTAAAGGGGCAGGCTATACAGCGGTGGGGGGGGGGAGAGGGGAGGAGGAGGGGGAGGGACGTAGCTTCTGCGGATGTGAATGAGGCCTTGATTCTATGTCACATGATACCCTAAGCCAGAAGCTGAGATGCTGGTAACACCACTATTAGCCCACTGAAAATTCCTAAACAATGATTATCGGTGACTCCTTATCAACTCAAGGACGTCCTCAGGGGTGAGTTCTTTATCAGTAATTCTGGCAAAGGTATTGAAAGTATTCACTACACTTGGAGAGGCCCCCATCTGCAGGGAAGGGAATGTTATCAAATTGAATATTAGGAAAAGAATGCAGCATGACTTTGAAAACTCAGAAATTTTGTCCATTAAAATAAAAATTTACTCTGAATCTCAACAGAGACACATGCGTGTTAAAATCTTTAGGAGTCGGGAATATGTACTCAAGGGGGCATAGGACCGAAGAAACACAAACACAGGAGGAAACATTTACGTGTGAGATCCTAAGTTAAATGCGTTAGCAATGTAGTACCCTAATTAAAACAATTTGTTGTGAGCAGTTAAAGGGAACATACCACAGAAAGACAGGGAATCATCCCTTCGTAGTGCTTAGCGTTTCTAGTACTGGGAGTTCGTTTGTTAGGACCCCACTTTCCAAAGAGCAAACGTACCAGAGAAGTCCGCTAATGGCGATGGGAGAAAAGACAGACACTTGAAGGAAGAGGAAAGCCATCGCTCTTCACGGGGGACATGCCGCCCGACCCCTTCGGTGTCCATAACATGAGAGCACATCATTAGATCGCCAGTGTTACTTTCGAGTCTCTTCTGCAGGGTCAGATTTTACAACTCTGGAGCTCAGCTTTCCTGAATAATGAAAAAATAGGTAAGCTGATGGGCTAAAATTAGCCCCTAATTATTTGCGAGGCGGTTCTCTATCAGGCTCTCCTCACACTTGGCCTACTTTTCTTTGTCCCTGGCGTTAGAGATCATTTATCTTTTTTAAACAACCTAGGAATCACAGCAGCACATCCTTGGCCTGAAATTCAGGCTTCTGTTGTACTGATTCTGGTCAATTACTATTCTTTACTGAAATGCTAACCCATAAATAAGAGAGGTTAGCAAACCTGAGTTTCTCAGCCAACATCTCTGGCAATTGGATGCTCCCAGAATCGAGGAGCGTGAGAGCAGCGTTGGCGAGCCCCTGAGCTGGACTGGGCGAAGGCTGGCTCCTCTGTCTGGCCTCTTCAGTGTCCTGTGCCTCCTTCCATCGTACAACTCATTGCACTTTATTTTCTTCTTTAAAAATATTTTTATTTACTTTTTAAAAGCAAGCTCTACGCCCATCACGGGGCTTGAACTCACAACCCAAGATCAAGAGTCGTACGTTCCACACTGAGCCAACTGGGCGCCCCATTTATTACACTTTCCATACGTGTATGTTTCTTTTGTTTTTTTTAATTTTTTAAAATTTATTTCTGAGCCAGAGACAGAGCACAAATGGGGGAGGGCGGAGAAAGAGAGGGAGACATAGAATCTGAAGCAGGTTCCAGACTCTGAGCTGTCAGCACAGGCTTGAACCCATGACCCATGAGAACATGACCTGAACCAAAGTCGGACGCTTAACCTACTGAGCCACCCAGGCGCCCTGATACGTGTATGTTTCTACCTGTAGGTTCATGCACTAGGCCAGTGCTTCTCAAACTTCATTGTACATTCAGATCACCTGGGAACCCTGTTAAAACTCAGATTCTGCTTCAGTAGGTTTGGGGTGGGGCCTGAGAGTCTCATTTCTGGCAGAAGTCAGTGTCACTGGTCCTGTGGAATGCACTGTAAGCTCCTTGAGAGCTGGGGAAAGGTCTTTACTTTAGTTCTTTTTTTAAAGCCTTCCATTGAAGTACAAGTACAATTTATATAAGAAACATGCACAGGGACGCCTGGGTGGCTCAGTCGGTTAAGCATCCGACTATGGCTCAGGTCGTGATCTCACAGTTCAGGAGTTCGAGCCCTGCATCGGGCTCTGTGCTGACAGTTTGGAGCTGACAGCCTGCTGTGGATTCTGTGTCTCCCTCTCTCTCTGCCCCTCCCCCACTCGTGCTCTGTCTCAAAAATAAATAAACATTAAGAAAATTTAAAAAAAAGAAATGTGTGCAAATCCTCAGAGTTTAATGTTTTTCCAAAAGCTAAACACACTTATGTAATCAGCCCTCAAATGAAGAATTAGAACGTGCCGCATCCAGTCACTACGCATCCCCAAAGGTGGATGGAATCTGATCTCTTTCACTCTTGCTCTACCTGCGATATCCCGCTGAACATACGTGGACATGTCCCTTTGTTGGTGTGCGTGTGAATTTCTCTAGAGTAGATACCTCGCTAGACCCATCCTGATTTTAGAGGCAGCTGGTGCTCCACAGAATCCCCAGTGTGTTCTGTCTCTTTTAGGACAGTAGAATTTGGCCTTTGGATGGCTTTTCTCTGGCATCGAAGACGGATGAATGGTCGATAAATGTTGCCAATAGCCTCAAGTTATTTTGCGTTTCGTTGTCATCCTCAAGCTGAAACAGAGGAACTGTGATCAGTCTTCCGTCAACGCATGAAGTATGTTTCTCCTTTCCGTAAGGTCTAAATGTGGACACTTTGGCCCTGTAATTTGTTGTAAAGAAGTAGGCCTGGGGTTTTGAAGAAATATCAAATATACTAGTTTAGAACATGAGGAGCATTTTCTTTCCTTTTTAAAAAAAGTTGTTTAAATTTATTTCTGAGATGGGGAGAGAAACAGCATGAGCAGGGGAGGGGCAGAGAGAGAGGGAGACACAGAATCTGAACCAGGCTCCGGGCTCTGAGCTGTCAGCACAGAGCCTGACATGGAGCTGGAACTCATGAACCAGGAGACCATGACCTGAGCCGAAGTCAGAGGCTTAACTGAATGAGCCATCCAGGTGCCCTCATGAGAAGCATTTTCTGAACATGGGATGAACGAGCCTCTGTCTACCATTCAGAGGGAAAACACCCCTACCATTAGTTAGGGATGATAATTTGGCCAGGACTGGGCCTCATAAAGCAGGACAGGGTCTAAATCATTGAGAACAGGATTCTTCTGGGGCTTCTCAATATGGCGGCCGCCCAGCTGTCAGGATGGTGCTATCCCATAAGTCTCTACATGTGCCAAACACACGCCCACAGTTGTAGGGTTTCAGGGCCTGAAGAAAGCAATGTATCTGGTTAAAACATGATTTATGCTTTGATAACTCTGGGGACAAAAGATTTACAAAGGACTCTGTCCCAGAATCTAATTTAATCAGTATCCGCAACTGTAGAAATCAACATCTTCCTTGGAATCCATTATCAATTAGTTCTTTGAGGTAATAATTATCAAAGGACATGAACTGTGTCTACAGTTGATTTTTGTATATGATATTGTTTATTACTTTGCCAGGCAGCTTTTTAAAACTGTTTATTTATTTATTTTTGAGAGAGAACGAGTGTGTCTGTGCTGCATGAGTGGGAGAGGGGCAGAGAGAGAAAGACAGAGGACCTAAAGCAGGCTCTGTGCTGACAGCAGAATGCGGGGCTCGAGCTCACAAACTGTGAGATCATGACTGGAGCTGAAGTTGGACACTTAACCGACTGAGCCATCCAGGCAGCCCTCGCAGGCAGTTTTTTGAGGGATTCCTTTTTCGTATGATTGCTGGTATCTTCCTTTATTTTTTCTTTTTTCTTTAATTTATTTTTTAAGTTTACATCCAAGTTAGTTAGCATATAACGCAACAATGATTTCAGGAGGAGATTCCTTAATGCCCCTCACCCATTTAGCCCATTCCCCCCCCTCCCACAACCCCTTCAACAACCCTCTGTTTGTTCTCCGTATTTAAGAGCCTCTTCTGTCTTCTCCCCCTCCCTGTTTTTATATTATTTTTGCTTCTCTTCCCTATGTTCATCTGTTTTGTATCTTAAAGTCTTCATATGAGCAGAGTCATGATATTTGTCTTTCTCTGACTAATTTCATTTAGCATAATACCCTCCAGTTCCATCCACGTAGTTGCAAATGGCAAGATTTCATTCTTTTTTTTTTTTTAATGTTTTTTATTTATTTCTAGGACAGAGAGAGAGACAGCGTGAGCAGGGGAGGGTCAGAGAGAGAGGGAGTCACAGACTGAAACAGGCTCCAGGCTCTGAGCTGGCAGTCAGCACAGAGCCCGACGCGGGGCTCGAACCCACGAACCGCGAGATCATGACCCAAGCGAAAGTCGGACGCTTAACCGACTAAGCCACCCGGGCGCCCCTGGATTTCATTCTTTTTGATTGCTGAGTAATACTCCATTGTATATACACCACATCTTCTTTATCCATTCATCCATCGATGAACATTTGGGCTCTTTCCATACTTTGGTTATTGTCAATAGTGCTGCTATAAATATTGGGGTGACTGTGCCCCTTTGAAACGGATTGCTGGTATCTTCTTACCAGCCTCCAGTTGTTTGATTAAACATGAGACAATACTTTTCTTTTTCATTCAGGCAATTTTCCTGGAAGTATGACCCAATCGAAATTTCCTAAATAAGCAGGCTTCGCAGAAACACTGCAGGCATTGATGTCCAGGCACTCCTAAATTAAGACGTTAGCTGGTGGATACATAAAAACACGCGGGATTCAGGAGACCAGCAGTTGGTTCCAGACCTCTGAGGGATTAGTGTGCAGATTAGTAAAATGATACATGTGGATGTTAAGGCACATGTGTTGTCGGGAAACTGGATTAGGGTTATGAGACTAGTTTCTTTCTTACATGCATGTGTTTGCTTCAAGAACGTGGCTTCTGTTACCAAATGCAACTAGAGCTCACCTCCTCATTCAAAAAGGTCCATCGAGTGTATATTACATGGCAGGTGCTATGGCCCCACTGAGGACATGGAGGTGAACGTGAGCAGCTCCTGCCCTGACATGATCCACGGTCCACCTGGGACGATAGACATATAAGCAGACACAGTGGCAATTAGGGTGAGAACTTTAAACATTTTTAAAAAATGTTTATTTTTGAGAGAAAGAGAGAGAGAGACAGAGCATGAACAGGGAGAGGCAGAGAGAGAAGGACACACAGAATCTGAAGCAGGCTCCAGGCTCTGAGCTGGCAGTCAGCACAGAGCCCAAAGTGGGGCCTGAACCCACAAACCGCGAGATCATGACCTGAGCTGAGGTCGGACACTTAACCGACTGAGCCACCCAGGCGCCCCTAGGGTGAGAAGTTTTAAGACGTTGTGTCCTTTTGTATTAACAGCAACTAACCCAGGACCTGACATAGTAAATATTCAGTTGAAGAATGCATATATCCTCTAATGCGGGAATGTTCTGAGAAGGTATAACAGTGACCCAAAGGAATACTTATCAACCCTTCCCAGGATAGGGTAGAAAGGCCAGAATCAGGAAAGTCCTCATAGAGGGAAAAATATATGCCTGGTGTGGTGGGCTCATAATGCCCCCCAAAGGCGTTCACGTACTATCTCCAGTACATGCAAATATGTCAGAGGCAAGAGGGACTTTTGCAGATGGGATTCAGTTAAAGATCTTGAGATGGGGGGATTATTTAGAAGGGTCCAATGTAGTCACAGGTCCTTATGGGAGAGAGGCAGGCAAGTCTGAGTCCAAAGGAAACGCGGGAGAAGGGTCGGGTTCTGTCCTTGAGCCTCCAGAAAAAAAACCAGTCCTTCTGACCTCCTTGCCTGAAGACTAATGAGTCTGATTTCAGACTTTTTTTTTTTACATTTTAAAATGTTTTATTTATTTTTGAGAGAGAGAGAAGCAGAGTACGAGCAGGGGAGGGGCAGAGAGAAAGGGAGACAGAGAAGCCAGGAAGCAGGCTCCAGGCTCTGAGCTGTCAGCACAGAGCCCGATGCGAGGCTCAAACCTGTGAACCATGAGATCAAGACTTGAGCCGAAGTCAGATGCTTAACCAACTGAGCCACCTAGGCGCCCCTGATTTTCAACTTCTAACCTCTGTAACTGTAAAATAATCTATTGTATTGTTTTAAGCTACTCGGTTTGCGGTGATTTCTTACCACGGTGATGGGTAACCAGAACACTGGTCCACTCTGTACCTGTAATCCAACCTCTCCAGTGTTTTCCTTATACACACAGAGATTCATTCAAGGCTGTGCTCTCTCAGCCCTTGACTGCCTTTGTTCCGGGGAGCTCTACCCTACGTCAGCACTCACCAGGGGCCACCCGGGATGTTACTAATGACGGCAGGTCCTCTGTAACTTTCACTTTCAAGGATCACCCTCTGACCCCCACTTCCTATTTTTCTGGCACGCTCTCCAGTGCCCAATGCCTGCCATCCTCCAGTCCCTTCTGGATCCTCCAACCCACTGGCCCCACCACCTGTTCACTGTCCTTCACCCTTGATGTCCTCGCTTCCCTCCTAACCCGATTTAGATTGCTTGGGCAATCACTGTGAACATTCCCTTGCCTCCCTCTTGCCTTGACCTATTTGCTTACCAGAACTCCACTCCTGCCTATATCTGATTGTGTGCACTTGGCCTGCTGAGCGTGACCGAAGAAAATATCCAACCACGCTGCTGGACCCAACTTAAACTCAGAACCACTCATCTCAAGCAGCCCTAGTGCTGCAGTGCACGCCCCACCCCTCGGTCCCCTCTCCCCAGGTAACCACTGACCCTCCCTCTCCTTCACCCTCCACCCCCGCTTCTGATTCTGGAAATGGCAGTCAGATGAAGACTCCCACATGCTTACGCCATTGATACCTTCCTGCCCTCCTCCATGCACATGCTCTTCCTCTCCCCTCTGTGATTCCCGGCGAACTGTCTGCACTCCTGTCCTAAGCCAACTGGTCCATTCATGCACCATTTCCATTCTCTGCGCCCGACATTGTTTCCCTCCTCTCCAAGGTCATCCCGTGTTGTACCAGAACTCCCTCTGCTCTCTCTGTTTCCTCTCCATCCACTCCTCTTGAGCCTACTCTGGTCCAGCTTCCTTTCGTACCATCTTACTGAAATTGCTCCTGTGGATGGGTCAGAGATCCCAGGCTGCCAAACCCAGTGGCCAGGCCCCACTGAACTTTCCAGAAGCGCCTGAGACTATGATCATGCCTTTTTCTTGAAACACGATTTTGCTTTGGTTTCTGGAACATTCTTTCTTGGCGCTCCTCCTCCTCGGCTGAGGACTCTCTGTTTGCACTTGTCTCCCCGACTTCTAGACCCTTGGAGACACAGGCTCGGTCCTGAGAGCTCTCTTCTCCATCTATGCCCCCCCTCCTCCGGGATCTCACCCAGACCCATGCTTTAGGTATCATGACTGGCCCCAGATTCGTATCTCCCTCTTGACCCCCAGCCCTGAACATCCAGCTGTTGCCTCGACATCTCCACTCGGAGGGCTGGTAGGTGTATCAAAGCAGCAGGGGTGAGGCCGAGACCCTGATCGCCACATCTGCCCAACACCACACCATCGCATATGCTACCCTTGGAACAGCCTCTGTACACAGCAACTCCATCCTTCCCCAGACCCCAGCCTCAGTCTTGACTCTTCTCTCTTACCTACAACCCACATCGAATCCATTAGCACATTCTGTCTGCTTCCCGATATGCTCCAGATCCAAGTAGTTGCCATTTCTACTGCGACAGCTGGGATTCAAATCCTTTCCTCCCTGCTCTCCTTGCTTGCTGCACCGGCTTCAGTGTTGATCTCTTTGTTGCTACCATGGCTCCCTGTCTCAGCAAGAAGGGTCCATTCTCAACATGGAGGCCATTTATTTAACAAAGATTTATTTATATATTTAAAATGTTGATTGATTTATTTTGAGAGAGAGAAAGAGAGAGCAGGGAAGGGGCAGAGAGGCATAGAGAGAATTGCAAGCATGTTCCACGCTGTCAGAGCAGAGCCTGATGCAGTGTTCAAACCCACGACCCATGAGATCTTAACCTGCCGAAATCAAAAGTTGGATGCTTAACCGACTGAGCCACCCAGGTGCCCCAATTTAACGGATGTTTAGTAATGGAACATTTGCTCTGAAATGTGAGAGCCCATCAAATGTCTACTCCCCAGAGTAGATGTCAAAGCTCTCAATGGCCAAAGGGCTGAAAATGGTCTGCCCCTTTGACCTGGTTTCCCAGTAGACCTCTCCCCCACATTGCGGGCACTCAGAGAAGCCAAGTGTCCCTCTACCTCCAGGACTTGTATTTGTGGTCCACTCTTCCTGGAACGTATACCCCCTAGATCTCATGGCTTGCTTATTTCTTTCAGGGCTCAAGGAACCAGGGAGAACTTTCTAAAATAGCATCGTCTTACCTACAACCCACCCCTCCCTTTTCCCCTGTCCTCACTTTATTCTTCTTCATGACATTTGTTTATGCTCTAACAATATTATTGTATATTTACTTGTTGATGGCTGGACTTCTTCCACAAGAATATAAACTCTCCGAGAGCAGGAATTTGAGTTATTTTGTTCACTGCTCTATTCCCAGTGCTTAGAATACTTTCTGGCATGTGATAGATGTTCAACAAATACTTGAAGAATGAACAAGTTTGCTGGATAAAATACAGGATGCCCAGTACTTTTGAATTTCCAATAAACAAGTTAATTGTTTAGTATAAGTATATCTCATGGACTATTTGGACATACTTAACACTGAAAAGTTTTCTGTTGTTTATTGGAAATTGAAGTGTATTTGTATATCCTGTATTTTTTTTAAGTATATTTATTTATTTATTTTGAGAGAGAGAGAGAGAGTGCAAGCAGGGGAGGGGCAGAGAAAGAAAGAGAGAGAGAGAGAATCCCAAGTAGGTTCTGCACTATTAGCGTAAAGCTTGACTCGGGGCTCGATCGATCCCACAAACCATGAGATCATGACCTGAGCTGAAATCAAGAGTCAGATGCTTAATTGACTGAGCCATCCAGGTGGCCTGTATTTTTTTTTTAAACTAAATCTGGCAATCTTATGCACATATGAATAGTTGATGAGGGTCTTGATGAATTCTGGTAGAAGACAAGGGGGTAAGAAAAGACAGTCTGGCAAAAGAATGAGTTTGCAAAGGGACACAGGTGTGAGAGTGGTAGCATTCATCCAGAGAAGAATAATTTAGAAAAACTAGCCTATCCTCACCTCTGCCAGGATTGTTTTGTTAGAAAAGAGACTTCCAAAGGGTCGGCTTCAACACTTGGACAGACTGTAAGTCTCATCTTCACAGATGGGTAATACTGAAGGTTTACAGGAAATTTAGAAGATGGAATATACAAAATATGACAAGAACATCTTGGGGTGGGCGAAAACGTATTTTTGCTGTTTCAGCCTTGAGATTACATGAACCCCTTTGCAGTTACCATCTTATTCTTACTGCTGATATTTTCAGGTCTAACATCTCTGGACGAAGTCTCCTCCCTTGTAATGGAGGAAGTTTTGTACTGATTAGATCTTTTTGCCTGAGAAAGAGACTTCTCTTTATACAGTGATGCTGTGGTGTGGTGCCCACAGGCCACTTCAAGACTGAGGCACTCATTCACCCAGCTGTCAGGAGTGTTGATATCTGGTTGCTCTCATTTGAATTATTTTCTATGAATTGCCATTAGCCAAAGGGAGCCTCTTTGCCCAAGTCATACTCTAACTTGAGTGACCCACATCCCACCCCAGAGCTCCCTGTGGGATCAATAAGCAGAGGCCCTCACTGTGATTTACAAAGCGATTCATGTCCTCCTTTCTATTCCTTCTTTCTTCATCTCCTTTCCATGTTGATCTGATGACACTCCTCCCTTTATAAATCTAAAGTATGTAGGGGCGCCTGGGTGGCTCAGTTGGTTAAGCGTCCAACTTCGGCTCAGGTCACGATCTCATGGTTTGCGGGTTAGAGCCCTGCGTCGGGCTCTGTGCTGACAGCTCAGAGCCTGGAGCTTGTTTCAGATTCTGTGTCTCCCTCTCTCTCTGACCCTCCCCTGCTCACGCTGTCTCTCTCTCTCAGAAATAAATAAAAAACATTAAAAAAATTTATTAAATCTAATGTGTGCTAATTCCCAGCTCCCGATCTGCTTCTTGAGGAACTTCAACCTAGGATAGTTGGTTCCACGAATGATCTGAAGAAGACAACTCTAAAATGGATTTGGGGCTGGATTACGCATGCTCACAGGCGATGAGGCTAATGCTGTAGAGGGTGGAGCAGGGGTGATGCTTGGCATGCTGTAGCCACGCAGTTACAATTTCTGATGGTGGTGAACTGGGCTGCGGCATCGGTGGAAGGCGATGCAGGGGCAATATCTCAAGTATTTTGGAAGTTCGGGGGAAGTAGTAATTATAACAAGTATAGAAACGGATGGCTGTTGGGGCGCCTGGATGGCCCAGTTGGTTGAGCGTCTCCCTCTTGGTCTCAGCTCCGGTCATGATCTCGTGGTTTGTGGGTTCAGGCCCCACGTCGGGCTCTGTGCTGAGAGCATGGAGCCTGCTTGGGATTCTTTCTCCCTCTCTTTGCTCCTCCTTCTCTCTTTCACCCTCTCTCTGTCTCTCAAATAAATAAACTTTAAAATTTTTTAAGAAAAGAGATGGATGGTTGTTGCTGTGGACATTGGTGCATTGGAGAAACACAAGGAAGGCTGAAGATGATTAATCAACAATCAGAAAACCAGCTTTCTTTGGATCCGTGAGATCGTGACCTGAGCCGAAGTTGGATGCTTAGCCGACTGAGCCACCCCGGCACCCTCTTTGGATCCTATAAAGAGATTCTTATCCTATAACTGGAACACAGGAAAAGCTGAGGATGAGGCCCAGGACTTAATTACAAGAGGAAGACGGCTCCGGGAGAGATTGAATTCATGGTATCTACCTCTGTCACACGGGTTCTTCTCCCTCAGCTCACACCTAAGGACCATGGACGGTTGACAGGGAGGGAAAAGGTCATGCCAAGTTCATGCCTGGACTTTGGATGCAAGATATAAAGGGACCCACCTTCCCTACTGCTGAATTGCAGCCCTGCAGTGGGAGACCCTGAAAGACAGTGAAGGAAATCCTACCAGTTGGCAGATCTCTGATCAGTGCACCTCATCATCTACTCCTGGCAGTTAGTTTCATGGTATGCTCAGAAGAAGGGCAGAGGGTGAAAATACTAGAAGATTGGGGGTGAAGACATTTGTAGAAAGGTGCATTTTGAATGGATCTATGGACATGGCCCAAAGTGCGAAGGGTTTTGAATCCTACTGTTAATGCCCATTAGACAACATCCACCATGGAAAAGGTACCAGAACCAAGTGGAAAGAATGACAACTGACAGTTATCAGCCAGCCCATCATCAGCCACACCAGTGATGGCACAACAGGTACCTGGGCAGAATAGCCATGGTGGCTACACCATGAGGTAAGCGCACGAACTCTCACTCACCAAGGCTGGTCGAGCTCCTGGAACGGCCAGATGTCCAACCTTCCAGCAACAGAAGTCAATCTGGGTCCCCAACATGGTGCCACCTCTCCAGGGGACCCTTTAGCCACTTGGTGGCAAGTTAATTACACTGGACCCTTCTTTATTGGAAGGGGCAGCACTTAATTTGGCAGGAGTCAGTACACATAGATGTGAATTTGCCTTCGGTGCCTACAGGCTGTTGGCCAGCCCCACCCTCTGAGAGGTTGCAGACTCTTTGATAGACTAACTGTATGACACCATATCAGTCCAAAGGAGCCACTTTTTTTTTTTTAATGTTTTATTTGTTTCTGAGAGAGAGAGACAGCATGAACTGGGGAGGGTCAGAGAGAGAGGGAGACACAGAATCCGAAACAGGCTCCAGGCTCTGAGCTAGCTGTCAGCACAGAGCCCGACACGGGGCTCGAACCCATGAACCATGAGATCATGACATGAGCCGAAGTTGGACGCTTAACCGACTGAGCCACTCAGGCACCCCCAAGGGACTCACTTTATAGCAAAAGGAGTTCGAAAGCGGACACATGACCATGAAGTCAACTGGACCTTCCCAGCCTGCTCGAAAGGTGGAATGGCCTTTGAAGGGGCCACTGAGGCTCTGGCTTGGAGATGATAACCTGCCAGGATGGGGCATTATTCACCAGGTTGCAGAACATACCCTGAATCAGCTACCACTACGTAGTGGTAGCTACGTGTCCCCAGAGGCAAGAATACATGGATCTGGCAAACAATGTGGCGGTAGGGGGGCTATATTTATCATCCCTATCAGCGACTAATGGGAATGGGTGCTTTCTGTCCTTTCAGCTCTGGACTCTGTGGATTTAGAGGTCTTGTACCTGAGGAGAAACCACTTCCGTCAGGAGACACAGCAATGGTTTCATTAAACGTGAAGCTATAGCTGCCTCCCCCATCACTTCAGGCTCCTTGTTGTAAGAGACAAGAAGAGGAAAGGAACCATCGGCCTGGGGACACATCATATTGGGAACCCAGCTGGGGTCATTGACTCTGATCATCGGGGAGGTGCATGGTGCCAGGGAAAAATGTGTTTGGCATGCATGTCGCCTCCAGGAGCATTTCCTGATATTCTCTTTTCCGATTTTGGTGGTGAATGGACAAGTTGTCACAGTCACAGCCTGAGAAGGGCATGGCCACCAGGGTCTCAGACGCATCAGGGACGAAAGTCTAGGTCACCCTATCCAGTACGCCATCAATACCCACAGAGTTGCTGGCCAAGGGCGAGGGGAAGATAGAAAAGGTAGTAGAGAAGCGAAACCATCTGTTGGCACCTTAACCGGAAGTTGTAGTTTTTCCTCTTGTAAATTTCCCAGACAAAGAGTCAGCCAGAATCCTGAAGGAACTGTTTGCAGAACTTAACTTTACATAGAAAACAATCCAAGCAGCAGAAAGGGTGGGCCGTAGTTAACGCTGTGATACACAGTCCAGATTTTCCCTTCAGAACTGAGATACCATTTTTCCAGCTGTTGGGAGGGTGGGCAGCTGAAGGCTCTCCGCTGAGTCACTCTCCAGAAATGCTTAGTCCCTTGCCCAAGAACCTACCCTCCCTGGGGCCAGTTTCCAACCAAAGGCTGACAGATGCGGGATACAAAGGTTTAACCCCTTTGCCCCAGGGTGGGACAAGCGAGTCCCCCTTCGGCCTGGCTTTTATGCATCGCATCTCAGCTCCTTTCTCTACCTCCCTGGCGCTCTGTTGGGGCCGATCCCAAAACACTCCCCAATAAACTTCCTGCGCACAAATCTGTTCCAAAGTCTGAGTCCCAGGGGATGTGACCGAAGAAAACTTTGTCGCAAATGCATTATGATTTACAGCCAGGGAGAGTGCAATCATTTGAGAAACAACCTGAGGAAAGAGTCATTATGTGATAATTCACAAAGGAAATGACACAGAGGGACTTGGTGAAACGTGCTAATAGATAAGAAGGGTGTTGCCTGGTTGAGCTTTACAGATGGAGAAAAACTCCCTATTGAGACTGTCTCCCGAGGAGAATCAGAGAGATGGTAGGCAAAATAGAAGGTTTGGGCAAAGAGGATTGTAGGAGGCAATGTTCTGGGAGGGGACGTGTCAGAGATACCGCGTGTCCGACCGCCCCTCGGCCCACTTTTTTATGCCAGCTGTTGATGTGACTGGTGTCCGGTGGCATTAAGCGGGGCTGGCTTGAATCCTGGTCGGCGAGAAGGTCATCAGCCCTGTGCAGGGGCACTCTGACAGCGCCTCCCTCAGCCGTATCACACACCTCTCCATCTCTCTCACTTCTTGCCCTGTGGGGTGTGTGCCGGAGCCCATTCAGCCATTCCGACACACGGGCTATGCAAACCTGCCAGGGAGTTTCATTTCCTGGGGCTGCTCTTGACCAATGGGAGACTCCCAGGGGGACAAGTTCCAGGTGCCTCTTACCTGGCCCCTTAGAGAGTGCCAGAAGGATTGGACCTAATGACCAGCCTGACAACACACCTTTGGATTGTTTTTCCTCCTTCCCGGTTTCGCTTTTCCTAGTGTATTCCGGTCCCTTGGGGGTCACTTTTCAAAACAAACTACCTGCATGCAAACCCTCCGCTTAGGCTGTACTTTTTAGGGAAACCCACCCTAGGATGGTTGGAACCAGAAGTAGCCTAGAGAGGTAGGCTTTCACCAGTCAAGGACCTCTGGTGTTGAGCGGGGTGATGATACCCCTGGCTTGTAGCAGTGTCCTCGTCATGAACAATTTCACCAGTGACATGGATTGGCGCGAGATGCCCATGAACGCTAGAACACTGTGTTAGGCCACAGTAATGGCATCCGAATGGTATACGGGAACAAGGTAGCTTACATGGATGTGGACTCGGCCGAATCTTGTTCACAGCATTAGAAGTCGTGAGAAAGAAAGTGACAGGCTCCCATTAATCAAATACGAACTTAAGATGTTCTGGGAAAGCCAGAAAGCCTTCATGGTGGTACTTAAAAAAGGCTTCTGTCTTCCGTATTTAATTATGGATTTAATTGAATGGATACAGAGTTACAACCAATAGTAAGTGCACAGCCTTGACAAGCTCCCTGTACCGAAGTCGGAGCCTTGAAAGGGATGAGTGATCTCCAGGAAGTGGAAAGGGAACGTCGGTTTGGACCTAGAGAACTTTGAGTTCCCAGAGTCCCCTGAACTCTCTGGGTTGGCGGAAGTAGCTTGCTATGCCATGCCAGAGGAGAGGAGCCTCTCACCTCCTACAAACTCTTTAGGGACCTCACGGAGACAGTTGCCTCCTAGACAAATGTCCTCCTTCAGCCCCCCTCCTGATTCAAGATCTGGCTAATAGGTATTGGCAGATAATAGGAAGGCATCGCTACAGGTGTATGTTGAGGCACTTGGGCTGGGAAGGACAAGATCTAAAGCTGAGGGTGGGGGAGGTGAGAATTGATTGACCTGCGAGTGTTCTATAATTAGGCGTTTCATCTGAATCGGTTCTAATATGTGCTGGGATTGCTCGATAAAAATGTATCGATGACCTGCAGTAAATGAGGTAGGGAGAGGCTGGAACTATCTTTCAGAGTATCGAGAAGGGGCTAGAAGGCTCAAAAAGATGGAAATAGAAGAGTGGATTTATCATATGACACAAAGAGCCCATTCCTGAGCATGCAGTCCATGGAACATTCGCTGAAGCAATAAGGTCGTGCTTACGAGGGGCGCCAGCATCTCTGAGAGGTTCAATGATGGTTCTCCTCCATGGGGCAGGAGTAACCGTAGGAGATTCTGCCATGGAACTGGGCTCTCCAGCATGGATGGAGGTAAGAGGATTCTGGAATAGCAGAGCCCAGGCGTGGCGCTTAACGGACAAGGGTAAAGGTGGATGTAACAGAACCAGGTGGCAAGGCCGGACCCTAAAACAGGGTGCCTCCTCTTACAGAGTTTTGTGGCAACGGCTAAGAAATAGACTGTAGTGATTCCAGAGAGGTGAGATCGACGGGCAGCTAACTGAGATGCTACCTCACTGAAATGACCAGAAAAACCCAAGAGCTCAGTGAGCAGAAGGCCAGCTTCAACCGCAGAAGTGGAGAACCACAACCCCTCGTCCAGTTTGCAGATCTGAGCTGCTTCTCACTCACAGAGGCCACCGACTGAAGGAGAGGCTAGGTCCACTTATGAAAGAAGCCATGTCACTTACAGGAATATACAGTTACCATTTCCCCTGATTCTTCCCGTGTGTGTCCATGACCTGTGGTCAATGGCCAGAATCAGTATATAGAGGGAACGGGGAAATTACCGGGCCATTTGGGGGCTGCTGGATAGGATGGACTCAAAATACCATTGCAATCCCCTAGTTGCAGTAGAAACTATGGAATCTAGGTGATATTACCGATGCGGTGAATGTGCCCTTTCTAATTGCCATCCATAAGTGAAGGTGATCTTTCCAATTACAGTTTGCTTCTACGAGGCAGCAGAATATGGTCACTGTCTTGCCACAGGGCTCTTAACTCTTTTTCCTTCTATGGCAACAGAGCCCACGGGGCCCTTGACCATTTCGATCCTCTGGAAGCAGGATATCACACTGATGTGTTAGATGAGTGACATCGGCTCATTTTGATTTGGAGAGCAGGAATTAGTGCAAACTTTGAACGCCTTAGTCAAACACTCTGCGCGTCAAAGGATAGGAGATCAACACCGCGGATGCTCACAGATGGAAGTAGACACAGCTGCAGACAAGCCCTGACAATTTACAGCCATCCGCCAGAGGTTATGAAGCTACCAGTGACATTAGGTCTTGTGATTGTTGTAATTCACCCATAACAGACAATTGAAAGGAAAGGGGAGGGTAATCGTCAATAACCTCTTGCGTGTTTCATGAGGCGCTTCCTGATTTGGGGGTATGACCGGCCGTATTGCTGCTGCAATTAAGGAACCGAAAAATCTCAGAAATACAAATGCGTTGCTGTGTCGTGCATACTACTGTCGTTGTTGGAAACGACACGGTTTCCTTACCAGTGGACCGACAGCCATTGCTATCATTGAGACAGATAAGCGACTAAAAAAGATGCATAAAATAATAAGAGTGTGCAACTAGGTGTGGACATTGGCAGGTTGTAAGAGGCCGCCTGAGTCAGGACTGGGGTGGCGGGGTCCCCGGGAAGCACGGGTGCCCAGGGAAAAGGCAGGGAGACTAACGCCGTGTGACAGGGACCGAGAGCAGGTGAGCGTGGGAAAGAGGGAACAGCAGAGTCTGTAAACAGCTGATGCGAAAGAATGGAAAAAAGAATCAATGAGTCCGTGTCACTTGTAGGAAGAACAGCAAAGTTGAGTGATACCAAAAGACTGATCTGCCTCAAAAAAAAAAAGTTCTGGATGCCTTTCCCACTACAAGATTGATTGTCTCCAGGAAAGACATCCTGAAATTCTCCCCAAAATTTATTTTCTTAAGTGACTCTTGCCGCTCCCCCTTAGCAAAGGTAGTTAACACATTTTGTAAAACACAAATGAGCGAAAAGGGAAACAACTCTTAACTGTCCCATTCAGAGATTAATTCCACTAAAATGTTCATGTTTACCGTCCAAGGATTTTGTGTGCACATATTCTCTTTTAATAAAAACGGGATCACGGTGCATAAGACAATTGCTTTTAAAAAATGCATTGCTTTCATCCGTGAGGGGAACAATGGGGTTTCCCTCAAGTCGCATTCAATTTCAGAAAGGAACTCAATGGACGACAGAAAATCCCTCCTGGGATTATTTTTTATTTGAATCCTCCACATCCTATTTTTTTCTTCTGGAATGTGCTGCATCACCGCGGTGTGAAGCCAGGGCTGGGTCAGGCTCTTTCCTTTCTGCAGAGCGCCATACCCCCTGTCATGTGACGTTGCCAGCAGCTTGCTACAGCTGACCCACATATTTAATTTATTTTTATGGAGCCTTTTTCTGGAACAATAAAAAAAAAAGTGGTGTGGGATAGCTTCCACAAGAAATGGAGAGGAAGGGCTGTCAGTCTGGGAGAACGTCAGGGCAGGTGGGCGCTCCCTACTCACCGGGACGTCACTGCAGGGGGTCAGTGCCTCATGGCCCCTTCACCGTGGTCCTATTTACGACTGGACGGAGGCCGGGGAACAGATGGGGTGTATATAATGACCCGGCGTCATCTTGCCTTCTCATTAACCAGGAGATTCTGAGCAAGTTACTTAAATTCTCCATGCCTCGGTTTCCCCACATCAGCTAAAGGAAATAATACCTGTGCTGTAAAATGGTGGCGAGAACTGAGTAAGACGTTACAGGATAAGAATGGCCATTTCTTGGGGCACCTGGATGGCTTAGTCAGTTAAGCATTCGACTTTCGCTTAGGTCATGATCTCGCGGTTCGTGGGTTCGAGCCCCGCGTCGGGCTCTGTGCTGACTGCCAGCTCGGAGCCTGGAGCCTGTTTCAGTCTGTGACTCCCTCTCTCTCTGACCCTCCCCTGCTCGCACTGTCTCTCTCTCTCTCTCTCTCTCTCTCTCTCTCTCCTAGAAATAAATAAAAAGTTAAAAAAACATGAGCATTTCTTCACCATGTGCAGAAACAACCACTCACTCACTCTGCAAACTCATACCCTGGAAAAGTAAGAGGGTTTCTGGGAAAAACAGGATTGGGGCAGGTTCCTTGAGGCCTATGCAGTGTCACCATGAAAGCACTGACAATAACAGTAACCATCGTAGGGGCACCTGGGGGGCTCAGTGGGTGAAGGGTCTGGCTCTTGATTTCAGCTCAGGTCATGATCTCACGGTTTCGTGGGTTCAAGCCCCTCGTTGGGCTCTGCGCTGATGGGGGTTCTCTGTCTCCCTCTCTCTCTGCCCCTCCCCAACTTGTGCTGTCTCCGTCTCTCTCAAAATAAATAAACTTAAAAAATTTAAAAAAAAACAATACCCATCCTGATAAAATGCTCTCAAGGGACACTTCTAAAAAGAAACTAAGTAAATGTAAGACTGGCCTTGAAGGAAAGGTGATGGCTGCTTGATGGAAGGAGGTGCGAGTAAGAGAGGGTGTTGCCAAGGTATGGAGGGGGGAGAAAACTGCACCAAGATCCAGGAAAACTTCCCAGGGAGCACTTCTCAGACGGAGCCAAGAGGAAGAAAGTGGGGTGAATGGGTACCTTGTTCAGTACGGGATGACTTCATGACTTCCTGTGGTTTTTTTTTTAATGCTTATTAAATAGTGTGCATTGAACTGTAAAATAGTAACATGTGTACCCTGCACTGCAAATATTGACAGGAAAATCACATAGGAATCAAAGCAATCTTGGTTATATCACTATCTCCCGATTTACCACGCATGCATGAACCGATTGGCATCACATACACAAACTGTACTTAAAATGGAGGCTGGCCCCTAGCACATGCTCCTGAAAGATTGTAAAATCCCCCTCCTCCTCATTAACGTCATCCTCATTATGGAAATGGTCATCCTATATGGGAATCTGCACTAGTAAGGAATTCAGAATAGAGGAGAAAGTTAACACACAGAACCAGTATCCAAGGGACCATAAGGAATAACCATCCTAAAGCAAGATTCGACACCGGGGGTGCCTGGGTGGCTCAGTTGGTTAAGCATCAGCTTAGGTCATGATCTCATAATCTGTGAGTTCCAGCCCTGCATCAGGCTCTGTACTGACAGCTTGGAGCCTGGAGCCTGCTTCAGATTCTGTGTCTCCCTCTCTCTCTCTGTCCCTTTCCCACTCACACTCTGTCTCTCTCTCCTTCAAAAATAAGTTAAAATTAAAAAAAAATTTTTTTTTAAAAAGCAAGATCCTGACCCTGGCCAGAGGCTTAGTGTGTGTTCCTGCTAAAAGAGGATCTGGTTCTGGAATGTTGGCAGTTTTTGGGGTTTTTTGTTTATTTGCTTTTAATTTTTTTAATGTTTATTTATTTTTGAGAGACAGACAGACAGACAGAGTGTGAGTGGGGAAAGGATGGAGAGGGAGGCACAGAATCTGAAGCAGGCTCCAGGCTCTGAGCTGTCAGCACAGAGCCTGACACGGGGCTTGAACTCATGGATGGCAAGATTACAACCTGAGCCGAAGTCGAATGCTCAACCAACTGAGCCACCCAGGGGCTCCCGGATGTTGGCGGTTTTGAATTTCAGTTGAAAGTCACAGGTGAGGGTAGAGAACCAGATGGCTTTGGGGATAACCATACCGAGGCTTGGAATTTAGCATTTCTCATATAACCTTCTTAGGGCAAAATGATATGGCTGGGTTTACTTAGTGTCCAAACCCAAGAACACAATGAGGCGCTTTGCTTTTATTTTTATCAATTACCTACTAAAAAGGGATTGTGAATAGGCATAAATTGAATCTAATCCCTCCATTCTACGTAATTTTGGATTTCACATTTATTGCAAAAGGTCTCGGAAAAATAGAGGACTCGTGTTTTACCTAAATTTGACCTTTACATAAGAGCCATTGATGTTTCTTAGCTTTTGCAACAGACTTCAGTCTTGCTTGATAGGTTGGGGGAAATTTGTGTCAGGAGGCAATAACGATTTTAAGAATTAAATGGGGCACCTGGGTGGCTCAGTCGGTTGTGCTGACAGCTAGCTCAGAGCTGGGAGCCTGCTTCAGATTCTGTGTCTCCCTCTCTCTGTGACCCTCCCCCTGCTCATGCTGTGTGTGTGCCTCTCTCTCAGAAATAAATAAAAAACATTAAACATTTTTTAAATAAAAAAATAGAAAAATTAGAAAAATAAAAAGAATTAAGAACCAGGGGCATCTGGGTGGTTCAGTCGGTTAAGCGTCTGACTTTGGCTCAGCTCATGATCTCACAGTTTGTGGGTTCAAGCACAGTTCAGGCTGTGTGCTGACAGCTAGCTTAGAGCCTGGAGCCCACTTCAGATTCTCTCTCTCTCTCTCTCTCTCAGAAACAAAAAAAATAAAATTAAAAAAAAGAATTAAAAACCAACTACTTCAAGGGTGCCTGGGGGGCTCAGTCACTTAAGTGGCTGACTTCAGCTCAGGACACCAGCTCACAGTTTGTGAGTTCGAGCCCCGTGTTGGGCTCTGTGCTGACAGCTCAGAGCCTGGAGCCTTTTCTGATTCTGTGTCTCTGCCTCTCTCTGCCCTTTCCCTACTGGCACTCTGTCTCTCTCAAAAATAAATAGACGTTAAAAAAATTTAAAAACACAATTACTTCATATGGAGCCTTCTTCAAATATCAATAAGAGCTTCAATCTCAGACCTACTTAGTGCCACATTCGTTTGACTCTGCTCCCACAAACCCTTGCCCCAGGCTGTCTTCGAGGGCCACAGCGGCCCTCCTGATGGAAGGAAACAAAGTTAAAAAGACAAAACTTAGCACATGATGCTTGTTTTCCAGAAAGTGTCCATACATGGTATAACTTAACAGTACGAACTTAGACCTTCAAGAATTAGAACATTCCAGAGTGAAGGTTCTTATATAGCACATTAAAAAACATTTTTTGGTTAACATTTATTCATTTTTGAGAGACAGAGAGAGACAGAGTATGAATGCAGGAGGGACAGAGAGGAAGACACAGAACTCATGGACTGTGGGGTTATGACCTGTGTGGAAGTCAGATACTCAACTGACTGAGCCCCAGCGTGTTCAAAATGGTTTATAATTGGCCCTACAAATGTAAACCATAACATGGTATGCTATTGTATACCACTCTAAGAAAAACATGGGAAGACTCACTTATGGCTGAAAAGACTGAATGAGTCTTGCTATGAGAATCTTTGGAATTTCTTATGCTTTGGTCATGTCTATTCCTAATATATATGCTTCATTGCTATCATTTTTTCAAGGTTTAGATAGAAAGTATATCAAAAGAAAAAGTGATTGTTTTGCTTAAGTCAAATCCCTAAATTGCAATGTTTTGAATCAGGAAGCCTTAAGTCAAAGGTCTTGCAGAAACCCATAAAATGTTCTATTTTGTGCTTGTTCTTAAATACATTATTTAAATCTTCATGACTTTAGATTGGCTTGATTTTTCCCCTTCCTCCACTGGGAGTACATTCCTGCCAAGTTGGAAGTTTGTAACAATCATTTTTGAATGACATAAATGCAAAAAAATCTCAACCGTCTGTCTGCAATAGGAAAAATTATATTTCTTTCACCATTGTTTTACTGCAAGCTCATGAAGCTATTTTTATAAAACAATTTTTTTTTTCATGGGGGAAGAAAGTTCAGTACAAATATGTGGACTTAAAACCCAACCTAATTTTTCTAGGAAGGTCTTCGGTAAATGAGTGACTGTATTATTGTCTTAAATATTAGGCCTTTAAAATATTTTTGGTGTTGACTTTCACTGACTTGAGTGATCTGGGCAAGGTGACAGGTCTTTCTAAGCTTCCTTTTCACAAAGCAAAACTGGGTATAGTTTACGTAATAGACGACAGTAATTATTGTTATTTATCTGCCCAGCAAGATTTCCCAACACCTTTCTTGGGTTAATGTTTCCTGCCCCTAGGAGTCCTTCCCTGGAATATCTTGATTTGCAACCTAAGGAGGAACAGCCATGCCCCTGAAGTCAGGTGCTAAAGATGCAAGACAGGAAGTATGTCGGTGGGAAGATGGGGGAGGTGACCATCTTCTCCACCATGAGCTGATGCCTCTCTGCAGCAAAAGAGGGTAAAATCAAGCAGAACCAGAAATGAGCAACATATGGACTGAAGGTGGCCAGGGAGCCAGGATAGCACTAGTGAGTGGGCAAGAAGGAGAGTGAGACATTCCTTGTCTTCTTTCCAGTTCCAGAAGGCTCCTCAGGTCCAGATCAATCCCTTTATCTATGAGGTACCCTATTATCCACAGCCTCATGGACTAGGATATTCCCTTTGTATGCAAGAGCTAAAAGTATAGTTCGATTTCTTTTTTTTAATGTTTATTTTTTTTTGATAGAAAAAGAGAGAGAGAGAGAGCGCACACACACACACACACACACACGCACACTTGAGTGGGGGAGGGGCAGAGAGAGGGTGAGAGAGAGAGACTACTAAGCAGACTCCACGTCCAGCATGGAGCCTGATGCAGGACTTGATCCCACGAACCATGAGATCATGACCCAAGCCAAAATCAAGAGTTGGACACACTTAACCAACTGAGCCACTCCAGTGTCCTCAGAAGGAGTTTTTTCATTTGTCAAAAATTATAGTGCCCTAATATTTTATGATTTTTAAAAATTTCTCCTAAGAGGGAGCAAAGGAATAAAAGAACACTCCATCTGGTTCTTCCAAATAACAGAGAAACACAGGAAAACGGAAAGTATTGTTCAGTAATACACGGTGGTGTATTTCCGTATTGACTTTGGGAAGAATACACTGCTATTGTTTACGATGTTCTGTACTCAATCGGCAGACACATTTAGCTTCTATTCCAGGTTGTTAATAAAGCAGATATTTTATGCCCTCACTCCCCAAACCCAGTGTAACAACCTTACAAGTTATATGCATGATAACTGTAGCCAGAGTTTATATTATAATATATTAAAAATTCTGGGGCGCCTGGGTGGCTCAGTTGGTTGAGCCTCTGACTCTTGACTTTGGCTCAGGTCATGATCCCAGGGTCATGGAATGTAGCCCTGCATTGGGTTCTGTGCTGAGCATGGAGCCTCCTTGAGATTCTCTCTCTCTCTCTCTCTCTCTCTCATAATAATTTCAAAAATTCTAATGAGTAGGAGATCAATTTTACCAGCTCCGCGAGTTCAGTTCTGTTACCATTACCAATAGTTAAATCTATTGCTCAGTCTGCCAGAAATATCATGTGGGGAAAAAATTCTTTGTTTCTTTTTTTAATTTTTGAGAAAGAACAGAGTGTATTGAACAAATGTGATAATGAAAACATTACAGCTTTACTGTGTATTGTTATATTTTCATTGTGTGGCAACCACCTATCAGGACTATTTCTTTTTTTCTAGCATGGGAATTGTCCATTTAAAAAAAAAATGTGTGTGTGTGTGTTTTTAGAGAGATCGTGAACAGGGGATGGGCAGAGAGAGAGAGAGAGAGACTCCCAAGCAGGCTCTGCACTGGTGCTACAGAGCCCAACTTGGGGCTTGATCCCATGAACCATGAGATCATGACCTGAGCCCAAATCAAGAGTCAGATGCTTAACTGACTGAGCTACTCAGGGGCCGCTGGAAATGCCCACTTTTGAGTAATATACTCATGGTTATATGTAGCTGGTTGAACCAGGTCAGACACACTAATTGTGGGGCAGTGTCTTTGATGTGCTGTTGTTAAATGTGTTGAATATCACCCCTGAGTAACTGTGTCTTAGAAACCAATGTTTAAAAATGTTTTTAAAATTGTTATTTATTTTGATAGAGAGCGAGTGGAGGAGGGGCAGAAGGAGAGGGAAAGAGAGAGAATCCTAAGCAGGCTCCATGCTGTCAGTGCAGAGCCCAATACGGGGCTTCATCTCTCCAACCACAAGGTCACGACCCAAGCTGAAATCAATAGTCAGGTGTTTAACCGACTGAGCCACCCAAAAACCCCTCTTAGAAACCCTTTTTTTGGGGGGTCTATTTTTGAGACAGACACAGAGAGAGAAACAGAGTACAAGTGGGGAAGGTCAGAGAGAGAGGGAGACACAGAATCTGAAACAGGCTCCAGGCTCAGAGCTGTCAACACAGAGCCTGATGCGAGGCTGGAACTCGTGAACCGTGAGATCATGACCTGAGCTGAAGTTGGATGCTTAACTCCCTTAGAAACCATTCTTAAAGGTACAAGCCTCAGGGTGCCTGGGTGGCTCAGTCCATTAAGGGTCCATCTCTTGGTTTGGGCTCAGTTCATGATCCTGCAGTTAGTGGATTCAAGCCCCATGTTGGGCTCTGCACTGGGGGTGTGGAACCTGCTTGGGACTGTCTCTCTCCCTCTTTCTCTCTGCCCCTACCCTCCTCTCTCTCTCTCTCTCTCTCTCTCAAATAAATAAATAAACATTTAAAAAAGGTACAAATCTCAGTGCTAATTCTTTGACAAAGAAATGAGACACAGCAGGTTATTTTGGTTGTGTTTTGAGACTTCAAAAATTTAACCAGGCTTTTTAAATCTTAAGACACTTTTTTTAAAAAAGAAACTAACGATAAATGAAATAAGTATCAACATGCGTTGTTTTGAAAGTACACATACACGGACCGGTTACTTAGTAGCCTTGTCACTTTGTCCAAATATCAAGGTTCCTGAACCTCCCACAGGCGGATTTCTCTTCTGGAAAATACAGAGTTTGGATTGGATGCTCTCTGCATCCCTTTTAAAGCTTACATTCCACAGTCTTACAGGGGGAGTGGGGGTAGCCTAATGACTCATCAACAGTTTTCTATAAACGTATCTCTGTTTATAGAAGTTCCTAGACTTCAGGAGTTGAATCCATTCCATACCTTCATTTAGGAATCTGAGACACAGAGAACATGAGCGGTATGTGACCAAACTTCACAGGGAATGGTGCCTCATAAAGGGAGAAAATTGGAAACTTGAGAGCAAGGCGGAAATCTGTGTACCAGAATTGTGGGCGTGTTGGAGAAGTGGCTGGAGAAGGGGGGACTGATGTGACCCGTTATTTATGGAGAGCCTCCTCCCTCCAAAAGCAGCAGATTACTGTGGTTTTTCCGTGGAATCTCACCATATGCTCTGTGGCAGCTAAATTATTAACTCCTTCATATGCGAGGAAATGGAACTCATACAAGCAAGTAATTTTTGCGGGTTTATGCAATGAGCCAGTGTTCAAAATCAGATTTAAAAGCTTGAAATGTGGGGCGCCTGAATATATCACACAAGTATGGTCATGTGAAAAGACTGGTAAATTTAAGTGAAAAGCCGATGTTAGCCGAGTTTCCTTTTCTATCGGCATGAAAACTAAATAGCTTTAAAGGAAATAATTGTGGGGGAACACTGCATCATCACTGTTTACAAAAGAAACCATTCAAAGTAGTACTATGCCGGCTCACTTTCAACTGCTGTTGAAAATCAAAACACAGACCCCGAATCACAAATGAAACTTGGTACAGTTGAGTACAGATGAGCATAATTAGTGTGAGTGCATTAAAATGACGGGTAAACTGTACCGGTAAAACCAAGACATAGAAGTTTTTGTGCAAAGGAGAATCTATATAAGTGAAGTCTGAGGTTCCTGGTTTGAAAGGGATTAACTAAACATCACAGAAGTAAAGCCAAAGAAAACGTACACTTAATCTGGGAGAAAGAGAAAATGCTTAAGTTTCTCTTGGTGATGGCATATGGCTACTGGATAATCAGGTCCTTGCAAGGACCAGCTCTCACATATTCCGTTAATAATATCAAAAACCCAGTCTTTACAACTCTGCTGAGCCTACTGGCATAATTCATAGCAGATAAAGGAAATACATCCTCTGACAACTTTTGGCTCACTATCCAGAGAATCTGCTGTTTGATATATTTAATAAAACAGGGAAGCTTGATATTGAGTTTCTACAGAGCAGAAATATCCCAAGAATGTGCAGAGAAAAAATAAATAAGAATATGATTCTAGTAAAGGAATTGAAACAAATGTGAAGATGGAAGAACTTTAAAGTAGAGATGAATTAGACTAGTTTCACATTCTAAACATTTTTTAAAGTTTATTTAGTTAAGAGAGAGAGTGCTTGGGAGGAACAGAGAGAGAGAGAATCCCAAGCAGGCTCTGCACTATCAGTCCAGAGCCTGAAGCCAGGCTTGAACTTAAGAACTGTGAGATCACTGGGGCGCCTGGGTGGCTTAGTCGGTTAAGCGTCTGACTTTCGCTTAGGTCATGATCTCGCGGTTCGTGGGTTCGAGCCCCGTGTCGGGCTCTGTGCTGACTGCCAGCTCAGAGCCTGGAGCCTGCTTCAGTCTGTGACTCCCTCTTTCTGACCCTCCCCTGCTCATGCTGTCTCTCTCTGTCTCTCCTAGAAATAAAAAAAAAAAACAAAAAAAAAAACAAAAAAAAACCTGTGAGATCATGACCAGAGACCAAATCGAGTCGGACGCTTCACCGATTGAGCCACTCAGGTGCCCCACACCTTTAAATGACTGGGAATTTATTTTATGTTGGCATCAAGCTGGAAGATCATACCACTACCAATCTATAGTATAAAAAAAAAAGAATTTTTTTATGTTTTGAAATAGATCATTAAAATATGCTTGGATATGCTATATTTTTCCTGTTTAAAAATGGATTCACACACTAATTGGGACTATAGCAATTACCTTGATAAAGCCTAGCGTTTAGGTGCAATGAACACCCAACGCTGGAGGAAAGGGAGCCCGGACCTGGAGTAGTTGTGGGAGGTTCAGCAGACCGTGCCTGCGGCATATGTGATGGTCATGAAAGTGGAACCAAAACGGGGTTCTGTAGGTTCCATTCTCTACTTTGTATACTTATCTTCATACCAATATCTTCATATGGCCTCACGTGTCTGCCCAAAGAATCTAGTTGCATGACTCTTATTTTCTTACTTTCTGTATTCTTTTTTCTTTTTTTTTTTTTTGAAGTTTATTTATTTTGAGAGAGACAGAGACAGTGTGAGTAGGGGAAGGGCAGAGAAGGGAGAGAGAATCCCAAGCAGGCTCCACGCTCAGTGCAGAGCCCGACATGGGGCTGGAACTCACATAATTGTGATCATGACCTGAGCTGAAGCCAAGAGTCGAACGCTTAACCAACTGAGCCACCCATGTGCCCCTACTTTCTGGATTCTTGACTCTCTGGCATCAGGGGGCCTCTCAGAAATGGGGAACTGCCCTCCTCCAGGGTTAACTGTCCTAATCACCACAGGGCCAGGTGCTGGCAACTGGGGAGTATCCCTACAGCCAGCGCCTGCTGATGACTCTTCAGACTCTTCAACCGTACGTCTGTAGAGCTGGCCTACCTGGAAGCACACTAAAAGCTCCTGTCCACAGGCCTCTTCTCTTTGCTCGCTCATCTTGCTCATCTTGCTCTGGTACATCCCTATGGGGCCCTGCGTGGTGTGGTATGGGACAGCATGCCCCCATCTCTAGGGGATTGTGAATATATTGAAAGAATTTCTTCCCATTGTGATCATTTTCATGTTTCATTTTCACACCTGCTCAAAACAAGCCCCAGGTACATTTTTTGAATGATCGTGTGATGCAAGTTTACTGAACTTTTCAACTCTCCATGTAGACTGCTCCAACTTATCGTTTTTTTTCTGAAGGTTGCCCGTTATGTACCACGGTCCCCAAGACACCTTACCCTCCACGTTTATTTTCACTCAGCACTTTAATGACACCGTGTCCATGACGGTACCGTGGACTGTTTGGGAGGGCCCAGCAACATTTCCTATTCTGGAAAATGAGAAATGTGTCCTTTCTCCCCCAGTTGGATCTTCGTTAGGTGCCAGGACCTTTCTCTGTCCAGGAGCTGAGCACGCAGCCAGACGAGGTCAGCTAGACGTTGTTTCCCTGACGTTCGGTGCCTGCCTCATATGACACAGGGTCAGAAGTGTTGGCGTTAATGTACCCTGTCATCAGCACCTGGAAGAAAAGACCACTCGTTCTCGCTGCCTGGATCCTATAGGTGTCCTGGTGGTACTGCGTTTCCTCTGATTTTGTGAGTTCTCTCCAAAGCTTCCAGCAAACTCCATCTAGCACTGGAGTCTTACAAAATCCCAACGGATACTCATGAATACAGTGAATAGAGCACTTCATGCAAACTTGACTCGTAAAGTAGAAGTCACAGAGTTTCCTGAAAGCTCAGAGCGTGTTAAGAGAGCTTATGTGTGAAAGTATGTTTTGTAAAATGGTCAGCGGTCTATAGCACTGGCCTCTAGTCTGGTCTCTGCTCATCTTCCTCACTCCACCCCTTACGCTAAACCAAAGGTCAGGCTTTGATATAGACACTCTATCCTTCGCTAGAAGGATAATTTATTGGCCATTCTGTATCTGTGGATAGAGTCAGTGTCCTCAGGGAAACATCTGGTAAGTAAGAAAGGGTTCCTCCCTCTGGAAAGCTAGAGAAGGGACAGAAAGGCTGAATCTCGCCCCTCAGTGTGGAGAGTCACTCAGGGCTTTCTCACCCCCCACAAAGGGAGAGTGTGATGAACACTCTCATCTTTCCTCTTCAGATGCCTTGACACCCCTCCCCACCTGTGACTTTCTGACAGCCCTGTGATTCTGCCCTGACCTCAAGTTTAGGCTTTGAGACAAACCATCTCTTTTGGGGTCTGTATTTCGGACCTTGTGCTTCACATCTCGTGGAAATGATCTGTCCACACAGAGGAGTGAAAAGATCTGAGACTCGAGTTCAGGTATCCAGTAGAAAAACACAAGGTAGGCCTTTAGGCCTATGTAGGTTTGAGGCTACTCAGATTTAAAGAAAAATTTTTTTAATGTTTATTTATTTTTGAGAGAGAGACAGAACACAAGCAGGGGAGGGGCAGAGAGAGAGGGAGACACAGAATCTGAAGCAGGCTCCAGGCTCTGAGCTGTCAGCTCTGAGCTGTCAGCACAGAGCCCAATGCGGGGCTCAAACCCACAAACCATTAGATCATGACCTGAGCTGAGGTCGGACGCTTAACCGACTGAGCCACCCAGGTGCCCCAAAACATTCATTTCTCATATCCTTAATGTCATAGCCCACATGTCCCATATGTAATTTTGATGATCTGTGTGGCCAGTGGCAAAACAGCCACAATTGTTTATAGTCCCCTGTACCCACACCCTTTATCATGGCCCATTCGGGGCTGAAGTCCAGCTTCCCACTCGCTGAGTCTAGGTTGGACTGGGGATTCCGTGTTGGCCTATGTGATGTGGCGGAAGGAATGGTGTGTCCATTTCAACACCTGTGTCTTTCTACTTGCTCTCTTGGGACTCCGGCCCCTGGCATGCAGACAAGTCCAGGCTGGCTGGCCGCCGAACGTGAGACTGTGCCAACCAGAGCCGAGTCAGCTCACTGGTCCCAGCTGAGGCTTCAGATTTGTGTGAGGGCCCATCCCCCACCAGCAAAGCTGATCTATAGCCACAGATGCTCGAAGGAGCCCCGCAGAAGAACCGGGATGCGGAACTGAGCCAAGCTGCTGGCTCTGGGATCATGAGCTGTATAAAAGGTGGTGCTAAGTGATGCATTTTGAAGGGGTTTGTTACCCAAAGCAGCAATCGCTAACTGGTGCCATGTACTACTTATTATTCATGATAAAAGGTAGATTTAGCAATAAAGTCGAGCTTGAAAAGCAGTAAGATCCTTGCCACTGGGATCTCTAAGCAGAGATTTGTGATTCTTATACTGTGAAATGATCCTGAGTAGGAGTATCAATTCTCCAATTCTGAAATTCTGCATTATGATAGTTTTTTTCTCTATCACTTAAAATTTCTTTTTAACATTTATTCATTTTTGAGAGACAGGGTGTGAGCAGGGTCAGGAGCAGAGAGAGAGGGAGATACATCCAAACAGGCTCCAGGCTCTGAGCCGTCAGCCGAGAAGCCTGACGTGAGGCTCAAACCCAGAAACTGTGAGATGATGACCTGAGCCGATGTTGGACACTCAACCAACTGAGCCACCCAGGGGCCTCTTTCTATCATTTTTTTAAAGCAGGCTCTGTGCCCAACATGGGGCTTGAACTCACAACCCTGAGATCAAGACTCACCTGCTCTACTAATGGAGCCAGCCAGGTGCCCTATTATTCTAGATGCAGATAAACACATTTAAAAACATATTGGTCTACGGGCACCTGAGTGGCCCAGTTGGTTGAGCATCTGACTCTTGGTTTTGGCCCAGGTCATGATCTCACAGTCTTGGGATCAAACCCCACACCGGGCTCCACTAGAGATTCTCTCTCTCTCTCTGCCCCTCTCCCCTGCTTACACACACACACTCTCTCAAAAGAAATTAATCAATAAATACAAATTAAAAAAAAACATATTTTTCTCTTCTTCCCATAAATAAAACATCTGTACATTTGCATGCAAATATCCAAAATTAATAAAGAATCTGTTGAGTGTGGATAAAAAAAGCCAACCGGCTGTGTGCCAAGAGTGTAATAGAAACGATAGATTTTGACACATAGGGGCATTGACTTCTAAGCCATGGTCATGTCTTTAATATGTTCTCCCTGTTACTACTGGACCTCAGGAAGTTCCCTACACTTGAGCTTGGGTTTCATGGTCCATACAATGGGCACAATAATCTCTTATCCTGAGATTTGGTACAAGCTACTCACATATTCCCTCTAAAGAGCAGAGAATTTAAGGCAGATTAAATATACATCCAGAGGACCATCACATGAAGAAAATAAATCACTTAAGAAGAATATCTTGGTAACTGTATCACCTAAGGCATGAATATCCCCAAATAAAGGTCTCATTGAAGAAATAATCAGGTTAGAAAACAAATGATCACATTGCATTAGTCATAAGATATTAACTACTGTAGACAACTTAAACTTATGTTTACACAGAAGCCAAGAGAAATAGGAGTTATTAAAACTTCTGAGAGAATAGATGTAAGAGAGAGGCACTAATAGGACACCCAGCGTAGCGAACAGCTCAGAGCCAGGTTTCCAGATGGACAGACTTGCTTAGTCATCCATTAGGTTTTCATTTCTTTCTGAAATAAAAGGACTGACTTGTCCATGCCACCAAATTTCAGGATAGAAATTCGATGAGTATGTGTATGTGGATTTTCATATCCAAAATTATTTACATTCTCACAATTATTTAAAATGTTAATTGTGAGGGGCGCCTGGGTGGCTCAGTCAGTTAGGCGTCTGACTTCGGGTCAGGTCATGATCTCGCGGTTTGTGGGTTCGAGCCCCGCGTCGGGCTCTGTGCTGACTGCCAGCTCAGAGGCTGGAGCCTGTTTCAGATTCTGTGTCTCCCTTTCTCCCTGACCCTCCCCTGCTCAAGCTCTCTCTCTCTCTCTGTCTCTCAGAAATAAATAAAACATTAAAAAATGTTAATTGTGATAACACACAACATAAAATGTACCATCTTAATCATTCTGAAGTGTCCAGCTCAGTAGTGCTAAGTATACTCCCCTGATATTCTGGCGATTTTTAACGAATTAATGGCAGATGAAATTTTACAAAGGAGGGAGGGTCAGAAAAATATTTCAAAGCCTCTGCACACACGTGAGCTTCAGGCCTTAAACTGTTGTATCAAAAATGTGGCCAAGCTGTGACTCTTATTTTATAGGGGGTGGTCCCTGGGAATGTTTATGCAGAGGCTGCGTGACTTCTGGGTTGGGTAAGATAATGATTTTTCCAGCACAGAAATTTCAACGCCTGCTGCTCTGAATCTTGTTTCATACATTCCCTGATCACGTATTCCACCCCTCAAGTCCATGCCTGCACCCTGCAGGGCCCCCGGTGTGAAGCTGAACGAGACCGTGAGCCAGGGGGCCCAGGAGTCCTCAGAATCTTTGCCATGGTTCCCTTTTCCCATGTGGCTTTGTTTGAGCAGGCACAACTAGGAAGCTGGTGAAGCTTCTCTCTCTGTTCTGTCACCATGGACTTTGGTACCAGGCAGACTGGGCCCTACCCAGCTCGGCCACTAACGCCTGTTTTCTCATCTGCAGATGATGCTGCCTGATTGCGAGGGGTGTTGTGAGGGTCAGAGAAAGATGTGAGAACCGTGTTCAAGATGGACTCTCCATGGAATGTTTGCTCTGATTTTTCCATTCCTCACTGCTCTGTGGAGTGTCCCAGGCATAGACCTTTCTTCATCTATCTACCCGTCACCAGTTGTTGGAAAAAATGACACACGTGGCATTCTCTTCCTTCAGCCCTGTCCCTTCTGGGTAAGGTAGTTCATGTAAATCCATAGGAATGTTCTAGTACATGCTAACTGCATGCTATTTGTCCCAGCTAATGAACTTAACGGGAACTTCCGTGAAATCATACATTTTCCCCCCACTGAGACTGGTTATGTTTAATAAGTATTTTTAAGGTTATTTATTTTGAGAGAGTGGGTGTGCGTGAGAGGGGCAGAGAGAGAGGGAGAATCCCTAGCAAGCTCTACACTGTCAGTGTGGAGTCTGATGAGGGGCTCGAACTCACAAACCCATGAGATTGTACCTGAGCTGAAATCAAGAGTTGGATGCTAAACTGACTGAGCCACCCACATGCCCCTCTAGTAAATGTTTTTAAACGTATTTTCTTTAATGATGATGATGAGTTAAGGGAAAAGAAAGTAGCAGGAAGTTAAGGAGAAAGAAGGGAAAAAGAGGGGAGAACACTAGAAAGGAAAAAGAATGCATGGGAGGGGGAAGGTAGGCAGAGGAAAAGGAGGAAGAGGTAGATCAACAGAAATTGCTAACAAGAAGTTACATTGTCAGAGGTTGAGGCGAGCGCAGGGTAGCAACCAGGAATGAGAAACAGCTTGAGAGAGAATTGTTTGTATTCTCAAGCCTCACGGAGACTGGGAAGCATGAAGCACACACTGGCATACAGTCAGTGCTCAATATATGTGTGCCAAATGCAAGTGTGTGAAAGGACCGAGGCAGTTGCCTTTGACTAACGTGTCATTGAGGCACCCGATTGCCATCTGATTGTTCTTTGGGTGAAGATGTTATTCCTGGGCTGTCTCTTCTGACTTGCCTTTTACAGATTTTTTTTTTTTTTTAATTTCTAGGAGAGAGAGAGAGAGACAGCGTGAGCAGGGGAGGGTCAGAGAGAGAGGGAGTCACAGACTGAAACAGGTTCCAGGCTCTGAGCTGGCAGTCAGCACAGAGCCCGACACGGGGCCCGAACCCATGAACCGCGAGATCATGACCTAAGCGAAAGTCGGACGCTTAACCGACTAAGCCACCCACGCGTCCCCTGACTTGCCTTTTAAAGACCAACAGGCTTGCAAGGAAGAAATCATCCTTTGAACTTCAGTTCCAGTGCTCAGAGTAATAAGTATCCATATGCTCGTGGTCAGGCCAACCCCAGCTGCGGTTTGTATCCAGCCTGTGAAAGATGTTCCCCAACTTCACCTTGAGCCAAACCAATGGTCAGGCTGTTGAAGGTGCCAGGCATCACGGTGGGATGTGAAGGAGGAGGTAACTCCAGGCAGGTGGCCGCCAACCGTCGCTGTCCCAGTCCTGAGCACGGGCCAGCAGCGATTCCCCTCAGGCTCCACCCCACAGGAGACCTGAACAGGGCAAGCCCCGCCTTACAGAGCACCCCAACGATTCTGACCACTAGGTAGCAAGATCGGGAAGTAGGTCCTTGCACCCACGTGTTGGGTCCAGTGGGCCCAAAGTCACATGTACCTCCTGACTCCTAAGAGAGCATCTGCCTGCCCCCAATTCTACCTGCTCAGCTCATGGCGTAGGCTTTGCATCTTGGTTTTGGGGTTCCGTTCCAGTCCTCTGATGAAACTGGAGTCTGTCCCTTCTTGCCTGAGACCTGAAAGCTCTCATCTCATGGGCTCCTCCCTCTGGATCTGCTTCTTACCTCTTTTACTAACCAATGCCACCTTAACCTAGAAGGACTCTCATCTACAATCTTGGGATCCACCTGCCCCCTATCACTGCTTCCTCTAAGACGTGGCTCCACCCAGCCCCGTCCTCAGGGAATCAGCCACTTGGGTGTTAAAACACCGACACATAAGATTTCATGTCGCCATGCTTGGATTTGTTCATCTGTACATCTGTCCTTTCCTGGAGGGGCCTGACTCTTCTGTCCTGGCTTGTCCCCTACAGCTCTGAGACTGCCTTCCTTCCTCCCTGTGGGAAAAATCACTTCTGTCTGCTCCATTCTGAGAGTAATCCAAAGCTCACCAAGGGGTGTAGTCTCGTTCAATCCCCAGGGAAAATTCTCTGCTTCTTTACCTCCTACTAACTAACCTTCTCCTTTCAATAAAAGAACACTAACAATACTGTGATACCTTTGCTTACGATTTCCGTCTTTGGGGATTTGTGTAGTGAACGATGAACACCATCCACTCCTACTTTTTGCTCTGTTCCACACATCTGGTGCATTTGGGGGACTTGGTAAATGACAATTGATGAATGAATGAACTAGAACAGCTTAATAATGGTTTTTAAAAATTGGGAATGGTTTCTCTAGTATACTTATTAGTGGTTAGCTAATGCTTTTGTGAGATGGTTAATTCCATCCTAAGTATGAAGTACTAATGAGGACAAAGTAGTAACGTTTGGGGCTGCCTGGGTGGCTCAGTCGGTTAAGTGTCCGACTTCGGCTCAGGTCATGATCTCGCGGTTTGTGGCTTTGAGCCCTGCGTCGGACTCTGTGCTGACAGCTCAGAGCTTGGAGCCTGCTTTGTATTCTGTGTCTGCCTGTCTCTCTGACCCTCCCCTGCTCACGTTCCATCTCTCTCTCTCTCTCTCTCTCTCTCTCAAAAAGTAAACACTAAAAAAGATTTTAAGAAAGGAATTTTTTTCCTCAGAGATATTTTTATTATCTGTTACTCTTAAAATTACATATTTTATTTTTATTTTTTATTAAAAAATTTTCATTCCATTGTAGTCAACACACAGTGTTATATTAGTTTTAGGTGTACAATACAGTGATTCAGTGAATATACTTTACTCAGTGCTCATCATGATAAGCACGCTCTTAATCTCCTTCACCTGTTTTACCCATCCCCCGCCCACCTTCCTTCTGGTAACCAGTAGAATGTTCTCTATAGGTAAGAGTCTGTTTCTTGATTTGTTTTTTAATTTTCTTTGTTCATTTGTTTTGTTTCTTAAATTGCACGTATGAGTTTCTTAAATTGCACGGTACTTTTCTTTCTCTGACGGACTTATTTCACTTAGCATCATACTCTCTAGCTCCATCTATGTCCTTGCAAATGGCAAGATTTCATTCTTTTCTTACAGCTGGGTAATATTCTATTGTATACATATACCACATCTTTAGCTGTTCATCTCTTGACGGACACTTGGGCTGCTTCCATAATTTGCCTACTGGAAATAATTCTGCAATAAACATAAAGGTGCCCATATCTTTTCAAACTAGTATTTTCATTATTTTTGGGTAAATACTCAGTAGAGGAATTACTGGATCATATGATAATTCTACTTAAAAAAATTTTTTTTGTTGTTTATTTTTGAGACAGAGAGAGACAGAGCACGTGCGGGGGAGGCACAGAGAGGGAGACCCACAATCTGAAACAGGCTCCAGGCTCTGAGCTGTCAGCCCAGAACCCGATGCAGGGCTTGAACTCATGATCTGTGAGATCATGACCTGGGCCAAAGTTGGACGCTTAACTGACTGAACCACACAGGCACCCCCTATAAATATATTTTTAACATTTATTTATTTATTTATTTAAGTTTAAGGTTTATTTATTTTGAGAGAGACAGAGACAGCACAGGTTGAAGAGGGGCAGAGAGAGAGAGAGGGAGAGAAAGAATCCCAAGCAGGCTCTGCATTGCCAGCGCAGAGCCTGATGTGGGGGCTTGAATCCATAAAGCCACGAGATTGTGACCAGAGCTGAAACAAAGAGTTGTATGCTTGACTGACAGAGCCACCCAGAAGCCCCCCTATTTTTAATATTTTGAGGAACCTCCACACTGTTTTCCACAGTGGCTGCACCAATTTGCATCCCCACCAGCAGTGAAGGGGGTACCCCTTTCTCCACATCCTTGCCAACATGTTGTTTCTTGTGTTTTTGATTTTCGCCATTCTGACAGGTGTGATGTCGTATCTCGTTGTGGTTTTGATTTGCACTCCCCTGATGATGAGTAATGTTGAGCATCTTTTCATGTGTCTGTTGGCCATCTGTATGTCTCCTTTGGAGAAGACAGAGTAGTAGTTTTATTACTGCCTAGAAATTTATTATTATGTAGAGACATTATCTGCTCCACAGTTATACATGGTACCTTGTACCGGGCTCGTCATGAAATAAATCATGATTTTCTCACAAGGCAGGGTGAGCAAAAGGCTGTGAATGCTGCAGAGAAAATTCAGCTTCATTGCTGCGATAATAAACCACTAATGATCAATTGTTTATATAGGGTAACATGCTATCATTATGAGAAACAAAATTTCAAAGAACAGGAATACCTAATGTTACAGCAGAGAAAAGTACTTAATTTGTCTTCTTCTAGCACCATTATTTAATATTCTCTAGCTTTCCCCCTGACCTGAGCCATGCTCATATCTGAAGAAGGGGTTGGAATGAGTCCAAGTTGTAATACTTACAAAGTTTTTCATATTGTTCCTTCTCGTCTGCATGGATTTTTGCTTGTATTTTATGACGTTATGGGCCTTTTTTATTTGAGGAAAGCCCCTCTTGATATCTCAGATTTAATTTCCCTGAATTTTCATTTCCTTTATTCTCATGAATGCCTGGGGGGCTCCAGATACCATCCAATTTGTGGGTTTATGTCTTGATACTTTTTATTATTATTTTTGTTACTTTTTTTTATCCTGAGGAACATTGCTGACAGCGCTCGTATTTCATTCCATTGGGCTTGTAAGTGCTGATGCTGCTATCTTCTGGGTCAGAAAGAGGTCACAGTCTGTTCTAAAACCTAATCACTGGCCCCACCATATGACTGTGGGTTTAATTAGCCCCCCGTACTGGTGTGGAAGCACTGAATCTTCTTGCTGACTGCAGCCTGGAGAGTGCATCTGTTCTGGTCCTTTTACCTTCTGGCAGGTGGATTCCAAACGATTCAAGAGAAACGGCAGTAGAAATTGCGTTGAAATTGATCGTTCTTAAAATCGTCAAGAGATTACAACTCCACAGTCTCTCTTTGTGTCTGATTTGGGGGGCTTGCCATCCTGACGGTTCAGAGTTTCTCTGCTTGTCTAAAGGAAATAAATCCTATTTTAATAAAACTGTTCTCTCTGGTTTTGCTCTTCTTTGCATGGAAAATTATTGACCAAAATTCCTGCAAGAGAGTGTCTTCTATGCGTCAAGGGTTTGATGGAGTCATTTTAGTTTTCCCTTCTTTTGGTGAGACAATAGGGCTTGGTGTAATTATTAATCGGTTAATTGATACTAGTTTCTCTTAGCTTGCCAGGAGTTGGGTTAGCAAAGTGTTTCAGCGCATGGGCTTTCTATTCAGTCTCACTTGGGTTGAAATCCTGACCTTCCCGTCTATCAGCTTTATAACCTTGGGAAAGTCGTTCATTTTTCTATACGGAAATGTTATGGACTGAATGTGTCCCCACCCCAGCCCCATTCATACATTCAAATCCTAAACCCCAGTGTGATGGTGTTTGGAGGCGGGGCCTTTGGGAGATGATTAGGCCATGAGGAGGACCCTCCTGGTGGGATCAGAACAAATGAGAGGACACAGGAGAGAGCCACCTTCCTCTCTCTGCGCTCACCACCATGTAAAGATACAATGAGAAGACATCCATCTTCACGGAAGGGCGTGTAACCAGATCGCCACCATCTTGATCTTGGGCTTCCCAACCTCCAGAACTGTGAGCAATGCATGCTTGTTGTGTAAGCTCCCCGATCGGTGGTAATTTGCTACAGCAGCCTGAGCTGAGGGAAATAAGTGTAGTTTCTGACCTGTTGAGTTAGGATGATTCCGCGAATGCAAAGTTCTTAGTTTGGTGCTTGATAGAGAAGGTGCTCAATTAATGTTGGCCATTAGTACTGCTGCTTGAGGCCCATTGTACGGCAAAGGACACTGGTGTCACATCTTGTTTTCCCCAAATTAATAACCTATCTAAAGGAATTTTTTTCCTCTAGTTTATTTATTATAATTTTTTAAAGAATTTTTAAATGTTTATTTATTTTTGAGAGAGAGGGAGAGCATGAGTGGGGAAAGGGCAGAGGGAGAGGGAGACACAGAATCCAAAGCAGGCTCCAGGCTCCGAGCTGTCAGCACAGAGCCTGACATGGGGCTCGACCTCACAGGTTGTGAGTTCATGACCTGAGCCTAAGTCAGATGCCCAACTGAGCCACCCAGGTGCCCCATGGAACTTACATTTTATTTTTGCTTGTTTTTGTTTTGTTTGTTTATTTTTGAGAGAGAGAGAAGTGGGAGAGAGAGGGAGACACAGAATCCAAAGCAGGTTCCAGGTTCTGAGCTGTCAGCACAGAACCCCATGCAGGGCTCAAACTCACGAATCGCAAGATCATGACCTAAGCCAAAGTCAGACACTTAACTGACTGAGTCCCCCAGGAGCCCCACGGAGCTTACATTTTAGAGGAGAGATTCAAGCAAGAAACAAACTTTCAAATATATAACAACCACAAAAATCTGCCATGTAGATACATAGGACAAAGCAGGATGAATGGATCCAAGATGGCGAGATGGGTGGGAATGCTGTCCAGAAAAGGCCTCTCTGCAAAGTGATGTTGGAGGAGAGACTTGAGTGGCAGAAGAATGTTCTAGGCAGAGGGCGTGGCCAACTGCAAAGAGCCTGAGGCAGCAGTGTGTCCTATTTGAGAAAGAGCATGGGGTTGGGGGGGCACTGTGGTTGAAACACAATGAGTTTGGGAGAGGGGAGTTTAGGGAATGGAATCCCAGATAGTCAGGGACTGGGTCATGGAGGGCCTTGCAGGCTATGGTAGGGTTTGGTCTTCTTTCTAAGCAGAATGGGAAGCGAGTGTGGTGTTCTGAGAGGCTGGGTGTGAAGGCGGCAGGAAGAAGTAGTCACATCTGTTGTGATATTCAGACCAGCATCTGTCCTGATTGGTTGGAGCCCATTTCAACATAGGGTAGACGGGATTTGCTGCTAACAGTCTGGTCTTGGAGGGTGAGAGAAAGTGAAGAGTTTGGATTCATGCCACGGAGCTCGGTAAACGAAAACACTATTTACTGGGGTGGGGAGCCCTAGAGAACGATCATTAATTCTCATGCTTTTGGAGGGGGTCAGGTTAAAGACTTCTGTTTTGAACATACTGCCTTCAAACAAGTGTCAGGTAGGCAGAAAGATAAGTCTGAAGTTCAGGGCAAAGGTTCAGATGAAAAAAAACCAGGGGGTCATCAGCATTTATATTTTATTCTGGTTGGTTATTATGTTTGTGGGACAACTCAAAACATAGCAGCTTACCATGATCATTTTATTAGGTTCATGGTTGCTGTGCATTTGGACATTTGGAAAAGATACAATGAAGAGAGCTTGTCTGTTCCACCATGACTGGAGCATTAGCTAGGAGGAGGTATCTTCAGCTATACGTCTGGCGTGGCGGTTGCCTAGAGCTGTTGACTTGGTGGCTGCGTGGGGTCCCTTCATGACTTGGGCTCCCTTCTAGCAGGGTAGTCCTGGGGACAGTTGGGCTTCTCATAATAGTTGAACTTGTTACATGGCAGTGCAGTGTTTGCGTGACAGTATTCCAGGCGACAAGGAAAGGCTCCGTGGCCTCTTATAGCCAGCCTGGGAAGTTCAACACTCCTTTCCGCTATATTCTACTTGTTACAAGGGGACCACGAACACTGGCCTAGATTCAAGGTGAGGGGATAGAGGCCCAATCTCTTGAGGAGAATAGTGTTGAAGAATTTGTGACAGTTTTCAAACCATCATGTATAATATTTATTTGTTTGTTTTAATTGTTTAAGAGTTTTCACTTGTTTTTTAAATGTTTGTTTTTGAGAGAGGGAGAGAGAGAGAGAGAGAGAGCAAGGGAGAGGCAGAGAAAGAGGGGGACCAGGGATCCGAAGCAGGCTCTGCACTGTTAGCACAGAGCTCGACATGGGCCTCGAACTCATGGACCTCGAAGTGGTGACCTGAGTGGAAGTCGGATGCTCAACCAAACAAGCCAGGCGCCCCATCGTGTATAGTATTTAAATCCTTAAGACGAATAGAGATCATCTAAGGGAATGGGTGTAGATAGAAGGAAGAGAAGGCTCAAAGATTGATCCCTGGGTCATCCCATTGTTAGAGATCAGAAGGATAAGGAGGACCTGTCAAAGACTGAGAAATAGCGGCCTGTGAGGTAGGAGAAAATCAAGAGAGCGGAGAAGCAGAGGGAAGAAGTATTTCAGGAAAGGGGGGTGATCAGTGCTGTCAAATGAAATGTGGCCTGAGGATCGACGGTTGGCTTTGGTCACTGGGGACCTGGACCAGAGCGACTTCCTTGTGTGGTAACTGGATTCTTCAATTCTCACTTCTTTGGCTGGCGGCCCTCAGGTCTGGGCTATGTCACCTCTAGTGCCACCTGAGGACTGAGAGGAACACACCAGCTTCCCGGGCATGCTTTTTGTCATCACACATGGTCACAGAGTCTTGCCAATGTTTCCTGCGGATGGAATTTATAAGAGATGGCCACCTATCTTCTGAATGTTCAAATTTACGAAAGAGCTTCAATAGCAGACTAGTAGCTGTATCATAATGTTTGACCCAAAGCGGAGTTTTGAAAATTCCATTTAGAGTAGAGCTTGTTAATAGAGAGCTTGAATGAAAAGTTTAAAGATTTAAAGATTTAAAGATACGGCAAGATGGGCAAGATCTATTCATGAGCAACTGGTTCACAACCTTAGTCTGTGAACCGAATTAAACTTATCCTAGATGATGAAGTTTTGTTTGGTTGAATTTTAAGCTTCTTGAGGGATTAAGGAAAGCAAAATAAATATGAAAAGGGAAGAGTATAAGTTGCTCCTATGTTAAAGCCATGCACTTCAAAATCCACCTAATGGTTGTCCAGAAATAAAACATTTATTTCATCTTTTAAAAATGTTTATTTCTTGGGGCACCTGTGTGGCCCAGTTGGTTGAGTGTCCGACTTTGACTCAGGTCATGATCTTGCCTTTCATGAGTTCGAGCCCCGTGTCAGGGTCTGTGCTGACAGCTCAGAGCCTGGATCCTGCTTCTGATTCTGTGTCTCCCTCTCTCTCTCTCTCTCTGCTACCCCTCTCTCTCCTCCCCCCCTCCCCGCCCCCCGCTTGTGGTCTGTCTCTCTCTCAAAAATAAATAAACCTTAAAAAATGTTTAAAAACTATTTATTTATTTGAAAGAGAGACAGAGTGAGAGAGAAAGAGAATCCCAAGCAGGCTCCATGCTCAGCACAGAGCCCAAAGTGGGGCTTGATCCCATGATGCTGGGATCGTGACCTGAGCTGAAATCAAGAGTTGAACACTTACCCGAGCCACCCAGGTGCCCCTCATCTTTTTGTTTTTTTAAATAGTTTGGGTAAAACCTACACTGTGTGGATTGTACGCATGTAAATCCTTGACCTGCTTGCTTTTACAGCCATTTATCACCCTTTGCCTGCTCTGTGTCTGGGGGAACACTGCACACAGGCTCCGTGCTAGCCGCAAAAGTCTGGAGACTCCAGGTGAGAGGCTTCTCCTTCTCCCTCTCTGCCTCACATCCGCCCTAGAAGCCCTTTATCCCTTCCGTGGCTCAGCCCCCAGAAGGCCCGGTCCTAGCTTCCACCAGCATCACAGTGGTACCAGCTGCCACCCCCAAATTGTGCGGTCACCATTTCCCAGAATTAAGCTTCGCCTGGTTTTAAGACACGGCGATTTCTGGTTTTCTGGTTGGGCCCTGACACACCCTATCTGTTTCCCCGTCTCGCCTGCATGTCAATTTCTAATGCCCAAACCTGTGAAGTAACCACTCCCTGCTTCCCGGTCACAATAGAATTCTGGGTTTACAGAATTCTGCACTTAGAGACCTCACTTGTATAGGGGTTAAAACCACAGGCCCTGGGGGCGCCTGGCTGGCTCAGTCGGTAAAACATGTGATTCTCGATCTCGGGGCTGTGAGTTCACGCCTGACATTGGGTGTAGAGATTACTTAAAAATAAAATTGTAAAAATAAATAAATAAATAAATAAACAAACAAACAAAACCACAGGCCTGGCATGAGCTGGACCTGGTGTTAACTGGTAGCTCCTTGGTCACTTGCTAGCTATGGATGTATGCTCGGTTTTCTCATCTATGACGTGGAGAGGATACTTTTTCTATTTCATATGCTTATGACAATATAGAGTAATGTGTCCATGTACTCAGGACAGTATTTACACACTAAGTGTTCTGTAAAGGAAGCAATTACTCTTGTTGGGAGTTCGGGAACCCGCTGTGAAGTGAGGACAAGCTGGGGTTTCATCCTCAGAGGGCTTGTTAAAACCATGTCATTCATTTGTGGGGTCAGGATGTACTGGGCTGAAAGGAGATATGATGTGGTGCACACCTCATTCTTGGCCCTCTTGTCCATCATTCTTTTTTTTTAATGTTTAAAATTTTTTTTAAATGTTTTTATTTATTTCTGAGAGAAAGAGAAACAGTGTGAGCAGGGGAGGGTCAGAGAGAGAGGGAGACACAGAATCTGAAACAGGCTCCAGGCTCTGAGCTGGCTGTCAGCACAGAGCTGGATGCGGGGCTTGAACCCACAAACCATGAGATCATGACCTGAGCCGAAGCCAGACGCTTAACCGACTGAGCCACCCAGGCGCCCCAGTGTTTATTTGTTTTTAAGAGAGAGGGAGAGAGAGTGGGGAGGGGCAGAGAGAGGGAGACACAGAATCCGAAGCAGGCTCCAAGCTCTGAGCTGTCAGCACAGAGCCCCAGAGTGCGGCTCCAACTCACAAACTGCAGGATCATGACCTGAGCCAAAGTTGGACACCCAACCGATTGGGTCACCCAGGCGCCCCATGTTGTCCATCATTCTGGAGTAAGATAAAACAAGGTAAGAGTGAGCTTGGAATTATAAACGTTCATTGGTGGATCCATTCTCTTGCTTTGAGGCCCGAATCTTAGGATTGGATAGATGAAGAGAGCTTGCATTGGAGACAAGGCTTAGTGACTCCTGCCCTCTTTCTATTCTGAAAGGTCAGAATAATTCCCAACACCTTCCTAAAACTTTTCCCGATGATTTCAAACAAATTGTGCTCGCGGTGGCATACATCTAATCTCCAGGCCCCCGACCAGAGTTGCACAAAGACCTCCCCCAGGCTCTTTTCCCGGGGACGCCTGCCAGGCAGCCGGTGCCAGGAAGCCCGTGCCACTCGCGGTTCGCAGGAGCACTCCAAGCACCGTGAAGGCCGCCGAGGCTGCACCTTTCTTTGGCTTCAGACCGGTTTCATTAACAAGCATGTTCACACTTCAACTGGAACATTTAAAATAACACCCGCACAATGTGTTTAGTGTCTAGTTAATTATTAACTCCCTGAGCTTGAATTATTCAAGCAAAATTGATTGCGTTCAACCTTCTTCCTTCTCTTTGTGGCTTTTTTTTTTTTTTTAAGTAAGAATAAGTCCTCCCCTTTACTCTCTAAACAACACGGAAAAGGTTATTAAGCAACCATCAATACCCTGGACTGTGGGTGGTACCCAAGTGCTAACAGAATAGGGAGAGACGACTGGCAGCTTGAGTCTTTTGTTCAAAAAAAAAATCTGTATCTCGTACACTTCCATTGTTAATTAGCATTTATAAAGGCTGAACATTTTAAAAGTTCTTTTAAATTCTTTCTTATAGTTATCTACAAGTTGGGTGAGTAGGCATCTTGGAGTCATTTTTTAAAAAAATGTTTATTTATTTATTTTTTGAGAGAGAGAGAGAGAGCAGAGAAGGGGCAGAGAGGAAGACACAGAATCCGAAGCAGGCTCCAGGCTCTGAGCTGTGGGCACAGAGCCTGACATGGGGCTCGAACCCACAAACTGTGAGATCATGACCTCAGAGGAAGTTGGATGCTTAACAGACTGACCCACCCACGCGCCCCTCTTTCTTTGCTAGTTCAAATGAGAGTGTTAAAATGTCTTGGCTGCACTATTAAAACCCATTTTGTTGAAGAACATTCCTTGCCCTAAAGAGATGTTTATAGTATATTGCTAAGTGAAAAGACAAGGCTATAAAACTGTCTTTGAGTGTGTATCATTTTTGTTAAATGCATGGATAGAAGACCTGAATAATAAACATCAAAATATTATTATCTGTGTTAGGATTAAACAGTTCATTTTTGCCTTTCTATTACTTTTATAACCAGACAACACACACGTACAAAGATGTCATGGCTAGAAATGATTGATCTTTTGTCTAAGTATCACCCGTATCAACAGTAGAAGAGATAACGCTCTCCTACTTAAGTCAGGCAAGTGTAGACTTGGCACGCGTAGATTTTACACAAAATTCATAGTGTTTTGTGAATCCCAGCAACTTGAATAATTTCTAGTAGCCTTTGTTTCTTAGGCTTCATTTCTAGTTGTTCCTCAGCTTCCATATTATTGACATGTAAAAAAGATGCCATTGTGGGCACTAACATAGAAAACATTTCTGGCCCACGGGCACAGGCAAGGGAGAGAAAATAATTGTGTTTTGGAGAAAAATTATAAAGGCGATGGCCATTTTGAGAGGAAATGACAGAAACGCAGTGACCCAGTTTGGTGATACATTTCAATGTGGGACCTTCCATGAGACATTTGTAAACAGAGCTCTCCTGAAACCAAGACTGGAAAAAGCCGGGAAGGCCCCAAACGCCTAAAAGCATCAGGGACGGTACCTTCTGAACTTGCCCCTGCTACCCAGCTTCTGCAGCGCCCCAGGGCCACACGTGTGCTGGCGCCTGCGCGCGCGCGCAGGGGCCGCGGGTTCGAAGCCCGCCGAGCGCTGTGGGGACTCCAGCACCGCCTGAACGCCCGCAGGTGGTAACCTTGGCTGAGGATGCACGGGCGGCAGCCGGAGTGGTTCCGGGGGAGGGGCCCGGAGCTCCGCGGAGGGAAACTTTCGGGACTGGAGATGGGCATCCTGCCCTTGGCACACACGCTCCCGATCCGGACGCTAGCGCACACGGGTCCATCACTGCATTTGTCCTGGGAATGACACACGAAGCGGTGTAATCAGACGCCCAGGGAATTGCCATCCGGTTCAGCTCGGGATCCGCATTTGGGGAGGGCGGGTGGTGCGCAGGTAAGGGGCGCTGAGAGGGGCACGTCCTCGGCAAGGCTGGGGGACCCCCGGCGGCGGCTCCGGCCCCTTCCCCCCTCCTCCCGGAGCAAGAGGGCAGGGCAGGTGGTGCTCAGGGGGCGCCGAGCGAGGCCCGCTCGCCGTCCGCATCAGAGGCCTCCGCAGGTCCTCCAGCATCCCTGCGTTCCACATCGCGGCGGCCGCGGCCCCGCCGGGAGGGCTGGGTGCAGCCGCCCGCACCCCGGCCCCACGCCCCGCCCGGGCCTCGGCTCCGCTCCGCGCTGCTCGGGGACCGACCCCTCCTGGGCCGGGCGGGCTCGGGCGGGGGGCGGGGCGGGGGGCGGCGGGGCGCGCGGCCGGGCCGCCATATTGGATCCGGGCGCGCGCGCGCGGCGGCGGGGACTCGGGGGGGAGCCTCGCGGAGCCCAGGGCGCGAGCGCGCCAGGCCGCGAAGGCGGGGGAGGGGCGGGACGGAGAGGAAGGGAGTGGCTGCGAGCCGGGCTGCCGCAGCCTCCGCGCTCCTCACCCGCGGCGCCGACCCCTCCTCCCGCGCCCGGTCGTGGGGAAGATGCCCTTCGCCCCGGGGCGTGAAGAAGGGGGAGACCGCGTCCTGTGAATCCAGAACCACCCCCGCCCCGCCCCGCGCCAGGGCGTCGGGAGCCTCCGGGGCGGCCGCCGGGCGGCCGGGGGGCGGGGGAGAGCGGCTGTCCGCCCCGCGCGGCGCAGGCCCCGGCCGGCGACCCCGCCATGGGGCGGGCGCGGGCGGCCGAGTAGCCGCAGCCCCCGGAGCCGGGGCGGGCGCCGCCGCAGCCCGCGCTCCCGGCCCGCGCGCCCGCGTCAGGCCCCGGCGGACGCCGCGAGGGAAAATGAGGGTGTCGTCCGGAATCCGCGGGAGAGCGGACTCGCCGCAGCGCCCTGACGAGGGGGCCGCCGGGAGGAGGGAGGAAACGCGTCCTCCGGGAAGGGCCGGCCGGGCGGGCGGCGCGCCGAGGGGCTGCCCCGCGGACCCCGCCGCCGGGCCGCTCTGCCCGCCGCGCTCGCCGAGCCGTTGCGGCGGCGGCGCTGCCTTGGCCTCCGCCGCGTGCCTTCTGGGGGCTTCCTCCCCTTGCCGTTGTCCTGCTTCCCGGGGAGCGGAGTGCTGGTGCCCATCGGACCTGATCCATTAATGATGCGGCCGGACTCGCTGCGGGATTGTGTTGCACGAGTTGAATTTTGAATGAAGGCGACGAGTTGTGTTTTCTTTTCTTAAAAAAAAAAAAATTTTTTTTTTTTTTTTAAGAAGTCTGGACTCTTGGGTTCGGTGTACTTGGAATGACTCTCGGATTGAAGCCTGCGACTGAACTGTGCTCTTCTGGGTAAAAACAGAAAACGATGCACGGAAGCCCTGGTTTATGGTAACTCGCCCCGCGGAGCCGTGTGCGCGCGCGCGGTCGCAGACGCTCGGGGCCGGCGGGCTCCGCGGCCGGGCGGGTCGCGCGGCGGCGGCGGCGGCGGCGGCCCGGCCTGACAGCTGCGCGGGGGACGAGACCCGCCGCCTGCCGAGCTCCGGCCCGGGGCCGCCGCGCGCCCAGCGCGCCAGTGACCGAGGGGAGGCGCGGCCGACGTGGGCGCAAACATGTCCGGAGAGGTGCGCCTGCGGCAGCTGGAGCAGTTCATCCTGGACGGGCCCGCGCAGACCAACGGGCAGTGCTTCAGCGTCGAGACGCTGCTGGACATCCTCATCTGCCTGTACGATGAGTGCAACAACTCTCCGCTCCGAAGGGAGAAGAACATTCTCGAATACCTGGAGTGGGGTGAGTGTGCCCGCGTGCCTCCGCTCCCCTTTCGTTGGGCATTGGAGGTTTGAGTGCTGCGGGGAGTTCGCGCGAGGGAGCGGGGGGTGCGATCAGCTGGGCATGGGGCGTCCGTGTAACGTGTGTGTTAAACGCATCGCGGGCCCGGAACGTGTGTTTAAGTTAGAGGTGCCTCAGGGGAACGGATCCCGCTGACTCGAGATTTTTTTTTTTTTTAATAGTTTTTGGTAGATGTCCCACGAGTAAAAACCGTGCTCCCGCCTGGTTGCTTTGATTTCATGTGGCGTTGGGGAGGACCGACTTACGTTTTTAGGTCAACGGCCAGAGATTTTTGAATCATTCTGTGATGAGCCAAGTGGCTTATTGCTCACGGTTGCCCACAGCACGGCGGGATCACGCACACTCCGTTGGAAGGTGTTTGTTGGGGGGACGCATTCCTTCCCAGACTCTGGAAGTCACTCTTGAAATGGGCGGGGATATGGAAATCATCTTCGGGCCACGGGAGCTTGAAGGTGGCGGCCCCTGGGTTTTAGTTCATCTCCTCAAGGCGCTTAGCGGAGGAAACTGCTCATCATGGACCTTCCAGAAACTGTCATGTTTGGAAGACAGCATGACATACTAGTTAAAACATTCTGTGATAGTACTTGGTGGGGAATGTTTAGGAACAGCTCCCACTCGAGGGCTAGACGGACTGTAAATTTAATTCGGGTCTGAACCGGCTAGACGTTTGTCTCCGTTCCCCAGACTAGAGACAGGACTCGGAGGAGGAAGACCTACTGTGGCGGAGAAGACGGGCGAGGAGCGCGGACGCTCCATGTGACCTTCAAGCTGGGGGGGCTCGGCTGCAGTTCCGCCTCGCGTGTCACGTGCGCGCACGTCGCACCCCAGCGGCTCGCTGCTGGGAGAGTGAACCCCCCCACCCCACACCTGCCCAGAGGGGCGTTGGCTCGGAAAGTGGGTCGTACCTGTAGATACTAACACTTTTCGTTTGTTGGCAGGTGTTTATCCTAAAATGCCTTCCTAAGTAGAGCTTTAGTTTCTCGAAGTGCAAGTCAGGTGGTGGTTATTTCGTGGATTGACTGATGGAGTTTCGGTTTGAAATTGATTAAAAATTAGTTTGTCAGGGAAATCCCTCCTAGGCCGTATAATGGTCTATCCATAATGTGTTCAGCTTGGCCAGGATCAGAAGTTTTCTAGCAGCTTCAGGGCATGAGGTGTTGAAAACGTGTGTGTGTGTGTGTGTGTTTATGAATGTGAACGGGATTTTTACAGACAAACCACTAGGCTCACGCTGGGGATGTAAGAATTCGAAACGATCTTTCCTCCTAAGAGTGACACCATTTTGATTGACTTTGGTGCTGGTTTTGTGTGTCCTTTATTTTTATGCGTAGGGTAAAATATTGTATAACGCATACGTGGTTTTCCATTCCATGTGTCATAAATGTAGGGATTTTCTTACTGTTTCTTTTGAAAATTCAGAGAAATGGGCTAGGTACTTCTACCCGAGTTTCCGTTCTTGGATTGTGGTTCTACAGCGACACTCTTGTCAATGATCATGATTGTCATTTACTATCCTTTCTCATCTATGAAATGGTGGGAGATCTCTATGCACCAGTAATAAATACAAGTTTAAAAATACAATAAAAGAGAAAATCGTATCCTGAATTGCCGTTTGATTATTAAGAGTTTACATAGTAGTTTTATGGAAGAAGACACTTTGCTGTTTGGCCAGAATAATTTACGTGTATTTTTCACTAAGTACGTTTTCTCGAACTTTGTTTTTTATAGCTTTACTAAAAAAAGCCCTTGCTTATGTGTATTTAGTTTAAGCCACGTAAGCCAAAATCAAATAGGTATTTAGCCACATGTATTTTTATTAATGTATTTTAAGTAATTTCAAACCACGGATTTTGCACAGTTTAAAGTAGGTTAAGTTTTAGTGGTATCGTTCATATTTTGTCTTTTTAGAAGTCAGACGTGACATGTCAGAAATGGACAGTCTCATGTAAACTCATATTCTTTTTCTTAGGAATTGAAAAAAAGAGACTAGAATTTTTAGGGACTTATTTTGTACGATGTGGGGCGAGGCAGTGTCTGTTCAGGCATTTTTAAGATAGATAATGAGGTGTTGAAGGTGGCAGTTATCCACCATAGAAGGTTGGGAAAGGACTAAGAAAAAGTTGAGAATAGAGAAGCTGTCGAGATGTGTCTTAAGTAGTAGTGCTATTTTTAAGTTATTTGAGAATTTGTGTTAAGAATGCCAGTCTGCTCTCTCCAGTTAAGAATTGATGTGGACCAGCTGTTGGGTCTCAATTCATGACTACCTTTTGGGGAAATGGCCTATTTTATTCTTACTATCTAACATTGTATAAAAAATGGATCAAGGAAGTTGCCAGATAGTGAAATGACCTCAGTATAATTTCTTGGACATTACTTTTTTGGTCTGTGTTGGAAATTTATAGGGATTGTTTGTTGGGCTTAAATATGATAATTATGATTTGCATTAAATGGTACAGTTTTCAGTTTGATTTTTATTTTTTTAAAAATTTTTAATGTTTTATTTATTTCTGAGAGAGAGAGAGAGAGAGAGAGAGAGAGACAACGTGAGCAGGGGAGGGTCAGAGAGAGAGGGAGATACAGAATCTGAAACAGACTCCAGCCTCTGAGCTAGCTGTCAGCACAGAGCCTGACACGGGGCTCAAACCCACGAACCATGAGATCGTGACCTGAGCCGAAGTCGGACGCTTAACCGACTGAGCCACTCAGGCGCCCCCAGTTTGATTTTTTAAAAGACTCAGTATTTGCAGCAGTAGAGCGGCACTAGTTAAATAGTCTGTATTACATGCTGGGCATATGCGTGTTTGGCTGTTGACATGAATGAACGAGTCATCTGGTTATGCCTTATTTTCATGCTGAAGATAGGCTACTTGAAAAAATGGGAGTCAGCCAAGACTGTCTGTCTGCCTTTCTTCATTTCCATCAGTTTCACTTTACTCCTGGGTGGGGTCCATTTCACTTTTATTATCTGTACCGTTAATGTTTTGTTCATTACAGTATCACAACAAGAAAACTGACAATTCACTCAGGTACTTTTTTTTTTTTTTGCAGGGGGAGGACAGCGTTCCTTACTCTTGCTGATGTCTTGAGGGAGGAAATGAATAGAGTTTAGAGAGGAAGAGGGAATGAAGGCCATGAGCAAGAGAACAAGGGGATAAGCGTGCCTTAGGCTCTATAGACTGCTTACGTTTAATGAGATATTTTCCAGTTATATCCAATAAGATTAGAAGGACTTGTTTTGTGTCCTTGTTTTTCAACTGCCGAAATGATAAGAGGTTTGTGTTTGTTTATAAAATAATTGCTTGATGTCACTAGTGTAACTCGAGAATAATTTATAGAATTGTAGAAGTAAAAGTAACAATTGTGTTATAAACTAATTTGCTATCAGCGACTACATGAGCACACTGTTCATTGAATTGGCTACCTCTCCTTTGAAATGGGAAATTGGAATTTTAGGGACTTCTTTACCAAATTACTCAAGACACAGATGTAAGATAATGTTAACACAGAAGAAGCACGAAAGGCTGTGTGTGGATACCTGTTCTTTGATGCTTTCTGAATCACGTACTTTGTAATCTCATTTAAGTTATCCTTAATAATAATTTTATAGGTTAGTTAGTATATGCATACGCATACATCTAAATGATCAATAATAAACTTGTTACTCGAGCACTTCAGCAGGTCCTGGGGTTTAAACATTTGCTTTCATTGGGGGTAGTTTTAAATCTTAGTCAGGTCTTTTCACATGTGGGTAAATTAACTGAGGTGACGAGGGCTTGGTTAGAAGGATCTGAGTCTTTTCTAGAATACTTTGTTCTTCACTTCAGCTGTCGCTCCTTAGCTGTGGGTTAGTAGAATTTGTCACACCGAACTATCAAAATGTTTGTGTGATACACATGATTAAGCTTGTTTTATTTAAAGCCCTTAGGATTATCACAAATGTCATCAGAAATACGAGTTGGGCCCTTATTTCCTTTATACGAGCCAATAAATTTAGTCTTATTCTAAGAACGATACTATAAATTTTTGATCTAAACAATGCTGTTACAGTAGGTGGGGTCTATTTTTCTATTTCTCTCTTTTCTGTTTCTTTTTAAAAAAGAAATGTAATTATCATACACTGTTAATATAGTTTCAGGTGTGCCATACAGTGATTCAACAATTCTGTGCACTAGTCAGTGCTCAGGATAAATGGACCCTTAAGCCCTTTTTCTGTTTCACCCCATCCATCCCCTCTCTGGCAACCACCAGTTTGTTCTGTGTTTAAGAGTCTGTTTTTTTGTTTTTGTTTGCCTTTGTTCATCTGTTTTGTTTCTTAAATTCCATATATGAGTGAAATCATATGGTATTGTGTCTCTTTTTAAAAAATATATATTGCTTTGTGAGTGAGAATGGGGATGTTAGGATTACCACTTAAAGAATTCTAGGAATTTATTTTTCCTATGGAAACATAAGGCATACCTTAGCATCGCAGTGTAAAAACAAATAGTATAATGTTGGCAATTTTGTGAACCATTTCCTAATTCCTGGGACTTCATTAATAGTACAGAGAAAGCTCAGGCTCTTCTTGGGTAAAGGAACCGAACTTGGTACAAATTAATATTGTGATATACTACTCTTCAGTTGGCAGTTAATTTCTTTGAAACCTTTTATCTTTTGGTACATTTACTGCCAGTATGTTGTGTCTGTAGCTCATTGTGTTTCATCCTCTTGTTTTGATAGCTTTTAAAATCAATTTACTGAGTCCAATGAGCATTTAAGAAATTAAACAGGCCAGAATTGAGACTATCAAGTACATCATGTTTAGAAAGAATAAGTATTTGCATCTAAAACTCTTGTGTTTTCCTGTATTTCTACTGTAGATTGGGATCAAAAGAGTTTGAAACTCTAGTGTAGATTGAAGCTAATAGATGTTGACCGTTTAACAGCAAAAAGATTATAGACCTAGTTCCTTTTTTCAGGAAGAAAAGTGCACATGATAAAAAAGGGGGGGACAGACTGGAGAATTCAGTGGAGAGGAGATTAGAAAGGGGCAAGGATGGAGGAAGGTGAGACAGAACGGGAGAAGGGACAGATGAGAACATGAGCTCGGATGCAGCGCTTTGCTGTGGTGCTCCCTGAGTCTGAGCTGTGAATGGGTATTTTTAATGTACAAGAACTTAGTGAGCAGAGAACTTGACTCTACGTCGTATTGTCTTTGAGTCTTTGATGGTTCATTTCCTTTTCCTTTGACATTTTTCCTTTTCGGATTTTGGGCTCCTGGATGTGGACTCGCTGATTGTCAGAGTTGAGGAAGTTTGGCGAACAGGAGGGATGGCCCTGTAGCCTGTAGACACTGGTGTTAGTTTTGGCTCTGTCTTCCCATTACTCCAGATGAACCTCTAGAGCAGATGCAAGTGAGAAGGGTTGGCTGCTTCCATGGATTTTCTGATCCCTTGTTACGAAACTGCCAGTGGGAGTGACTTCAGGTTTCCGGAAGCCAGGACCAAGAATTGCTCAGCTGCTTTGTATGTTAATCAGCCCAGAAGTTCTTTCCATAAAGATTTATGTTTTGGAATGACGCACACTAAACGGATAGGTCATTCCGTATATGAATGGCCATCTTTGTTGGTCAGTGCATACACAACCCCTTTGTAGATGAGGGGTTTCTCTTCCCCACTGATGCTGATCAGGGCTCCCAGGTAGCGCTTGTGGTCTAGTTGCTCTGAACTTTCTAGTGTCCACTTCCTTTTTCCACTGAGTCCATGGGAATGGATAACCCCCCTGCCCTGCCTCCTGGTGCTCCTTTTCTGCTAAAGGAAAGCCGCACGCCAGCTCTCCTGGTAAGAGGAGGCGTGAAGACCCGGCCCCCCACTTTCCCAGCTTGTCCCTTCCTTCTTCCTCGTAGGAACTGTTTTCTTCTGCTTTGAAATTAGGGCTGCTTTAGTCTGGCCCTGTCCCTAGTTTCAAAATGTGCTCTGGAAATCCAGGGGGTAAGAATAGGTGCTTTGTGGAGGGAGGGGGAAGGAGATGTTTACCTGACTGAATAAATTTGGGAAACAATTTTAAACAAAATTAAACATCAAATATAGTGCCAGTTACCCTAGAATCTATACAGTTTGTATGATGAATCTTTTAAAAAATTTTAAAAATGTTTTATATATTTTTGAGAGAGAGAAGAGAGAGCACAAGCGGGGGAGGGGCAGAGAGAGAGGGGGACACAGAATCCAAAGCAGGCTCCAGGCTCTGAGCCGTCAGCACAGAGCCCGATGTGGGGCTCGAACCCATGAACCACGAGATCATGACCTGAGCCAAAGTCAGATGCTCAGGCGACTAAGCCCCCCAGGCGCCCCACATCTTTTTTTTTTTTTTTTTTTAAACAATATCTGGATGACGTGTGGCAACAAGTGTCCCATGGAACACCCTGTGAGAAATGCTCTTTTATTAAGAGGTCGTGGTGTTTCTTATATCAGGGTTAGAAGGAGATAATTTTGGGAAACGTTGGTATGCTTTGTGGTTTGAGGGAGAATCGTAATTTGAAAGTGGTACTTTAATTGCCTTCTGGTGATAGTCTCATGAACTGAGAGATAAACTTGATCATGGTGGACTAGCACAGGAGTGGTGCTGCTGAACAAGTACACGTATGAAAAGCATCCTATAAAATAGAATGAAATTAGATGTAAGATAATGAACCACTACTATCAACCCTTACAGTCCTTGAAATTACTGAGAAGACTATTTATGACCTTTTCTTGCTCTAATTAAGCTTGCTTTTCAGGACGCAGGGTGGCTCGGTTGAGTGTCTGACTCTTGATTTCAGCTCAGATCATGATCCTGGGGTTGTGGGATTGAGCCCTGTGTTGGGCTCTGTGCTGACAGTGGAGCCTGGTTAGGATTCTCTCTCTCACTCGCTCACTCTCTCACTCACTGTCTCTGCCCCTCTTCCCCACTTGTGCTTTATCTCTGTCTTAAAAGAAATAGGCATTCACCATGAATACAGAAATTCTTATACTATCTTTTGTAGTTTTAGTGACTATAATTGTTAATATGTTGCAAAAGAATTTATCTGAATCAGTTTGATCCATTTGTGACATTTAAGAGGAAAAGATCAAAGGCTTAACAGTTTTTAGAATTCATTGTAGTATTTTTTTTTTTAATGTTTTATTTATTTCTAGGAGACAGAGAGAGAGACAGTGTGAGCAGGGGAGAGTCAGAGAGAGAGGGAGTCACAGACTGTAACAGGCCCCAGGTTCTGAGCTGGTTGTCAGCACAGAGCCTGATGTGGGGCCCGAACCCACGAACGGCAAGATCATGACCTAAGCGAAAGTCGGAGCTTAACCGACTAAGCCACCCAGGCACCCCGAATTCATTGTAGTATTAAGTATTGTTTTTTCTAAGGTTGTAATTTTTTTTAAATATATTTTTTAATTTATTTCTAGGAGAGAGAGAGAGACAGTGTGAGCAGGGGAGGGTCAGAGAGAGGGAGACACAGACTCTGAAATAGGCTCCAGGCTCTGAGCTGGCAGTCAGCACAGAGCCCGATGCGGGGCCCGAACCCACGAACCACGAGATCGTGACCTAAGCGAAAGTCGGACGCTTAACCGACTAAGCCACCCAGACGACCCTAAGGTTACAATGTTTTAACTAAGCGATTGGTTTCAGACTTTTGGACCAGTGTAGAAATTCACAACTCCCTATGACATCGTATGTGTGAAGCCCTGTGTTTCAAGTGCCAGTACCTATTTATATGTAGCGCAAAGAAACCACAAAATACAATTCTTTTATTGAAGAGAAAAATATCTATACAGGCACACCTTGGAGATACTGGGGGTTTGGTTCCAGACCACCACAGTAAAGCAAATACAGCAATAAAAGAATCAAATGAATTTTCTGGTTTACCGGTGAGTTAAACGTTATGTTTATCTACTGAGTGTGCAGTAGCGTTATGTCTAAAAAAATGGATGTACCTTAATTACAAAGTGCTTTATTGCTAAAACACCCTAACCATCATCTGTCTGAGTTTTCGCGAGTCTGAGCTTTTCGCTGCTGGAGGGTCTGGCCTCCCTGCTGGCGGCTGCTGACTGGTCAGGGTGGTGGGGCTGCCGGCTGGCGGCTGTGGCACTTTCTGAAAATAAGACAAGTCGGCCTCATCGATGGACTCTTCCCCTCACGAGCGATTTCTCTGGAGCACGCGGAGCAGCCTGACCGCATGGGACCCGTGGTAGAACTTCCTTCAGGGCTGATCCGTCCTCAGACCCCGCTGCCGCCGCCTCAGCCCGGCCCGTGTCCTGTTCTGGGTCCTGGCGGTCACTTCCGCCGCCTTCACGGCGTCTTCATCAGGAGGACGTTCCTCCTCCAGGAACCGTGTGCTCCTCCGTTCAGTGTGATGATGAGATCGCAGCCTTTCCGTCACGTCTTCGGGCCCCACTCGGGGTCCCCGTTCCGTGCTGTTTCCACCACATCTGCGGGGACTTCCTCCCCTGACGTCCTGAAGGCATCTCGAAGGCTGGAATCCACTTCTCCCAAACCCCAGTGAGTGTTGGTATTTTGACCTCTTCCCACAAATCACAAATGTTCCTAATGCATCTAGAATAGGTGAAATAGAAAGGTGAATCCTTTCCAGAAGGCGTTTTACTTTGCCCAGATCCACGAGAGGATCACTACCTGTGGCAGCTCCAGCCTAATGAGATGTAGTTCTTCAATAACAAGGCTTCAGAGTTAAGATTACCTCACGATCCTTGGGCTGCAGAATGATGTGTGTTAAGAGACGTGAAATCAACATCAGTCTCCTCATCCGTCTCCATCAGAGCTCTTGCGTGACCAGTGTGTCAGTGAGCAGTCATGTTTTAAAAGCAGTCTTTTTTCTGATCAGTAGGTCTCAACAGTGGGCTTAAAGTCAGCTATGCTGTAAACACATGTGCTGTCTCATCCAGGCCTTGTTCCATTTCTAGGGCACAGGTGGAGTAGAGTTAGCATAACCCGTAAGGTCCAGGGAGTTTGGAAGGGCACGTGAGCGCTGACGTCAGGTTACAGTCCCCACCGGGCTGCATTAGCCCCTAACAAGAGAGTCAGCCTGTCCCTTGAAGCTCTGAAGCCGGGCACTGACTCCTCTCCAGCTGTGAAAGATCTAAATGGCATCTTCCAGTATGAGGCTGTTTCGTCTACACTGAGATCTGATGTTGAGCATCACCACCTTCATTAATTCTCTTAGCGGGACCTTCTGGAGAACTCGCTGTGGCTTCTCCGTCAGCACCTGCTTCCTCACCTTGTACTTTTACAGAGACGACTTCTCTCCTTAAGCCCCATGACCCAGCCTCCACCAGCTGCAGACCCCCCTTCTGCAGCCTCCTCACCTCTCCACACCTTCACACACTGGAAGGAGCCAGGGCCTTGTGCTGGGTCGGGCTCTGGCTTAAGGGGATGTCGTGGCTGTTGGGTCTTCTGTCCAGGCCCCAGACTCTCTTCCCATCAGCTGTAAGGCTGTTTTGCCTTCTTGTCATTCACATGTTCACTGGGGTAGCATGTTTCATTTATTTCGAGAGCTTTCTGTTTGCGTTTACAAGTTGGCTGCTTGGTACAAGAGGCCTGGCTTTCAGCCTGTCTTGGCTTTCAGCGTGGCTTCCTCCCAGAGCTCCATCACTTCTCGTCACGATGTAAAGAGAGGTGCGACTCTTCCTTTCACTTGCACACTTAGAGGTTATTGCAGGTTATTAATTGGTCTAGTTTCAGTATTGGTGCATCTCAGGGAACAGGGAGGCCGACTCGAGGGACAGAGATGGAGGAAGAGCTGGTCAGAACACACACACAGTTGTTAAGGTCTCCATCGTCTGTGGGCGTGGCTCGCAGTGCCCCGAGGCAGTTGCAATAGTAACATCCCAGGTCACAGATCCCTGGATTGCCGTGACAAATGTAATACTCATGAGAAGATGTAAATCCTGCAAGAATTACCACCATGTGACACAGAGACATGAAGTGAGCAAATGCTGTTGGAACAGTGGTGCTGCTAGACTAGCTTGACGTGATGTTGCCATTTACCTTCAATTTGTAAAACAAAAAAAACCCAACGACAATATGAAGCACGATAAAGTAGTAAGTCATCAGAGGGTCAGTAGTAGCCTCATGCTGTATCACAGTGTCTGTGGTCACTGACTTGCGTCACCTCATCACGTAGGCAATTGATCATCTCATAGTGTCATGGGGAAGAGTGAGTGCAGCACAGTGAGATATTTTGAGAGGCCGCATTCACATAACTCTTATTATAGTGTACTTTTGTAATTGTTATTTTTTTTAAGTTCATGTAAACCTTATTTTGAGAGAGAGCATGAGCAGGGGAGGAATGGGGAATCCCAAGCAGGCTCTGCACTGCCAGTGACTGACAGATGCGGGGCTCCAACTCACCAACCAGGAGATCATGACCTGAGCCGAAACTGAGAGCCAGACGCTCAACCGATTGAGCCAACCAGTCGGTGCCCCTATGATTGTTATGTTTTATTAGTAGCCTCTTACTATGTCTAAAATTTTAATTAGACTTTATCACAGGTATGTATGTATAGGAAAAAATATAGTGTATGTAGGGTTCAGTACTATCCTCAGTGTCCACTGGGTTCTTGGAACACATACCCCCAGGATAAGGGCGAACTACAGTAATCGGTGCTGTTTTTACCATGAACTTCTCAGGATATCAGGGCGGCAGGTAATAAGACTAGAGGATAATTCAATTTGATTATTTAAAGACAAATAGCTTATAGGGGGAGAAATTGATTAGCTTTTTTTCCTCCTCTGATCTACATTTATTTCTTTTTCTTCCCCATCAACACTGTTCCTCTCCCCCAATCTAATTATGCCTGAAAGCACTTCCTGTATGGATGAAAACAGTCTTCTAAGAATAGACACGAATGAATTTGGTCATGTGTGGTCATCTATGATTTGGTTTTATTTCAGACTGCTTAAGCATCACTGTAGGCTAATCAGTGACAAGACCCCAACATTTCAGTTGCTCGATTCGTCGTGATCAAACTTAATTAAGTTTACTTAGAATTTTTGCGGTGAACATCTGCACGTGGGATACCTCAACCTGAAATACTCCTGCTCTATGCCAGCATCCTGGTTAAGAGCGCAGGCTTTCGGGGACGCCTGGGGGGCTCAGTCAGCTGGGCGTCCAACTTCAGCTCAGGTCATGATCTCATGGATTATGCCCCTTCCCCACTCATCCTCTGTTTCTCTATCCTTCCAAAATAAATAGGCATGTTTTTTTTTAAAAAAAAAAAACAAAACAAACGAGCTTTTGATTCAGACCAATGGCTTGGGTCCTGGCTGGCTGATCTCAGTGAGTACTTAACCCTCTCTAAGTTTTGTCATCTGTAAGAAATGGACATGATAGTAATAGCTTATTTTGCCAAAAGGTTGAAAGTTGGTCTAGGTTTATTCCTTTTCCGGTGACTTATATGTTCTTGTATTTTTTTTTTCCTTGTTTTCTGTTTTCGAAGTTTCAGTCTAGTGTTATGATAAAGTTAGGATGAATATACTATTTTTTTGGTAAAGTTTAATTTAACTAATGGAAAGTTATGCATTTAATTATCCATTTAATTAATGGATAGCTGTATCAATACCAGCATGTATTTTCTCATTAACAAGTATCTCTTACCGATCATATGATTATATTGGCATTGGAGGTGTCTTTCCTTATGTAACTATGCAAACAGCATCTTATTCCTTCTTTTTGGACAAGGTATTTTGCATCAGAACATCTTGTTCTTTTTTTTTTTTAATTTTTTTTTTAATGTTTTATTTATTTCTAGGAGAGAGAGAGAGAGAGAGAGACAGTGTGAGCAGGGGAGGGTCAGAGAGAGAGGGAGTACAGACTCTGAAACAGGCTCCAGGCTCTGAGCTGGCAGTCAGCACAGAGCCCGATGCAGGGCTCGAACCCACGAACCGCAAGATCATGACCCAAGCGAAAGTCAGACGCTTAACCGACTAAGCCACCCAGGTGCCCCGGAACATCTTGTTCTTAACAGAACTGTTTTTCAGCAAATGTTAAGCCAGTATCCATCCTTTATATCACCGACAGCAAATATTATTAAATGGATAGTTATACTAAAATTTTTCTTTTACATTTATTTTTGAGAGACAGAGCACAAGTGGGGGAGGGGCAGAGAGAGAATGAGACACAGAATCTGAAGCAGGCTCCAGGCTCTGAGCTGTCAGCACAGAGCCTGACTCAGGGCTCGAACCCATAAACTGTGAGATCATGACTTGAGCTGAAGTCGGACACTCAACCAACTGAGCCACCTAGCGCTCCAGTTATGTTTTATTTTTATATTTATATAGCTCCAATCTCCACATGAGTGGTAGCATTCTAGACTTCGAATCAGAAGGTGAAAGTAAATGTGAAAAGTCATTGACGCGTTGCTCACTTAAGACTGTGGACTAAGGATTATGCAGCACCCATAAGTACATGTTTGGTCTGACGTGAAGAAAATGAACAGTGAACACCTGTGTTTCCTAACCTGTATTTCAAGGATGTAAGTGAATATTCCGAAGATGAAGAGTTCAGTGAATATGTAGGATTGGGCAGTAGTTTTATTGTATCTTTGGATATTACAAAACACATTGTCAGAGTAAAAGTTTTCATAAGTTCTACAGTACAGGGCGCCTGGGGGGCTCAGGCGGTCGAATGTCCGACTTCGTCTAAGGTCGTGATCTCGCTGTTTGTGAGTTTGAGCCCCGCATTGGGCTCGCTGCTGTCAGCCTGTCGGCACAGAGCCTCTTTCAGGTCTTTTGCCCCCTCTTTCTTCTCCTTCCCCTTCTTTGCATACTCTCTCTGAAAAATAAATAAACATAAAAAAATTTTTAAAAAGTTCCGCGGTACAGAAACCATTTTAGCTTTATCTAGAATTTGCCTGGGTTATTTGTCCTTGGAGCCCTTTTATGAGGAGCATTGACCGCGTTAGGAAAATGCCAGTGTACATTCAGGCTCTGCAGGCAGTGTCAGAGCCTTTAAACTGGTGTTGCCACAGAGGGTTGTTCCTAGATTCTTCATCACATAGGCTTTGAGTATCGTTGCAATTTACATCAGACTCCAGAGGCTGAGGACGGAGGGACTGGCTTTTATCCTTTCCCTGCATAACATTTTCCAGCACTTCCTTCACATCCCTGGAAGCCAGCCTGACAGCGTCTGTTAGGTTAGCGGGGAGCTCTGCGTCAGGTGGACGTGCATTGACCAAGGACAGGAAGACTCAATACAGGCCTTGGAGGTTCTACGTGCAGTTCCTTATTTGCAAAGACGCCCCTGCTTAACCCAGTAAGTTTTTTTCAGTAGAGCTTGATCATTTTTTAATCCAGCTACCTACCGCTGCATTGGATCAGAATTTGAGAGACCGTCACGGCTGTTGAGATGGAACAAGCCTACTTCGGCTTTATGAGGGTTTTGTAAAAGTAGTGTAGTTGTTCTCGCACAGCCGGAATCGCATTCTTTACTCTCTGGGTCATGAGGAGCGGCTGATGCTCCAAGTTCACTCTGATATTGTTAGCATTATTATTATTATTATTATTGTTTTTAAAAGATTTTATTTTGAAGTAATTTCTGCACCCATTGTGGGGCTCAAACTTACCACCCCAAGATCAAGATCAAGAGTCGCATGCTCTTCTGACTGATAACAGCCTGGAGCCCCGACCCTGATATTATTAAAAGCAGTCAAGCATTTACTTCTGTCCTAAGATTTAGAAAATATGTGTATAAAAAGGTTAGGAAGAGCGTGCAGTGGCTAATGCCCTGTTTTAAGACTGTGTTGCTGGGTAAGTATGGCCTTAACCTGACCAAAAATTATAACTAGGAAACACTTAAGAGCAGACTAAAAGCTCAGGTATGTAGTCAAGCTGACATATGGGTATGATATCATAAAGCCTCTCTGCACTCCATACTTACAAAGGTTTTCCTAGGGTTTTTGGTGAAAACCACAGTAGCGTTTGCAAGTCTAGTGTGATCTCCATTTCTGCCCTTTAGCTGCATGCCCTTGTGCTGTGTCACCCCATTCTGGCCAACGCGTGCCACGGTGGCCGTTTCCCCAGGAGTCCTTGCCGTGTTACATGGCGCAAGGTTATGGTTAAGTGTGACGATTCTGTTGCCTGTGTGCTTGTGGTAGTCTCCAGGACCGGCCGCCCTGGTTTCGTTCAGCCTCTCTGTGCACCTGGCTCTGTTAACTCGACTGTATCAAACGTACCTAAACGGATTGCATTTCTGGATCTTACTGACCTCCGTAATCATGCTTCTGTTTCTCCGTTAAATGCTAAATAATCTGTAGCCTCATTATTACTTGTGTCCCTAGCCTGAAAATACTGTGCATCCTGCCCAGAGAATGACCTCTACGCTCTTTAGCATGGCATACAGAAGTTTAAATGATAGAGTCTTTGTCGATTTTCCTAATCTTTTTCTTCACTTGAAAAATAAGTTTAAAAAATTTGAAACAACGTCAAACACAGAAAAATTGCAAATACAGTGTAGTGTCTTTTCCCCTGAACCATTTGAGAGTAAGTTGCATATTCATGTCCTATATCACCCCCAAACATTTTCATGTGTATTTTCGATTTTTTTTGCATAAATACGATGCAACTATTAAAATCAAGAAACTGACACTAATGTGTTACTGTCGTCTAATCTTTCAGGTTTTGTCAGTTGTGCTGGTAATAGTTTTATAGCAAAAGTTCAGACTCACAGGTTGCATTTGGATGTCATGTCTTTGAGTATTCATTCGGTCTGGATTAGGGCTTCAGGTTTTCCTAAACTTTCTTGACTGAGACATTTGAAGACTATTGGCCAGTTATTTTGCAGCCCTTGTGATAGCCCTGAATTTGGGTTTGTTTCTTCCTGAGAACACATCCTTGGCAAGAATGTCCCAGAAGGGATTGCACGCAACCCTTTTATGTGGACCTCCTTTTCATCTAGTTCAGCCTTCAGAACCCTACTCTGGTCCACCATGACTTCTGTCTCCACCCGTGCCTACTTTGATCTGTGTGTCTATAATTTTGTTTAGATTTATTTCCCATTCTCAACTTAAAAAAAAAAATCTTTTCAAAATATATAGAGAGTGGCTTTTACTCTTTTTGGTATATATTCCTTGAATTTTGGCCAGTGTAGACCACCAGTGGAGTCAAGATGCAGAGTAGTTCCATTCCCCCCGCCCCCCACCCCTTGTTCTCTTGTGTTGCCCTTTCGCACCACACTCATCTTTTGCTCCAGCGGCAGTGAAGTGTTGACTGTTCTATGACTTTTCACGCATTGGCTAATTTGTTTGGAAACTCATCTTCCATACCACCTCCCCTGCCCCCCCCGCCCCGGCCCTCCTGTCCCAGTACACATAGCGCATAGTAGGCCTTTGGTAATGTTGGTTGGGTGAATTAATGTGATTCTACTTGCTTTAGACAAGGCTGAAAGCAGTAGGTTTGATCTCGAAGCCCTGCGTGAAAATGTTTGTATGTCAAGGACTTTCCTCGTTGATTTGTCCTGATTTATCTTAGAAGTGATTTCTTACGAGTAGTGGTTTATAACCCCCTCCCTGAGCAGTTGGCAGTCTGTACACAAGTACTTCGTGGGGTGGAGGGAAGGAGAGGGTGCTACTGTTTAAAGGAATAAGATAAAATCAAGTAATGTTTAACTTGTCAAGTTAAAATTGTCTTACTTAAAGTATGTCTTTATAACTGCACAGTGTACGACATAAACTTTAAAGTCTGGTGATTATGAGTTGAATGCACAAATACATTTCATTCCCTCCTACCGTCTTCTAAAACTCTAGTGAAGGAATGTTTTGAAAAGTCATGAACCTCCAAGGATGAGGAAAACTGGGAAGGTTCTCTGGCAGGGAAGTTGGCAGGAGCCAAAACGTCAGCAGATGAGCAAGGACGGAGTTAGCAGATCTGAGGAAGTTGCATCCTCAGTTAATACTAGTGAAAGCTGAGCACTTCCCCAGTTTATCTGGCAGAATCCTCAAACATCTTAGAAATTGGTATCTTCAGGAACCTCTGAAAGTTGAGGGGGAGGGCGTGGGGTAAAATATGGAGGATCGCCTGGAACTGTTTTACAAGCAGTAGGAACTCTCAAGCCTTCCCTGCCCCATGCACTGGGCTACAGTAGTCTTCTCCCCCGGGAGATCGGATGGTTATTCTCAGTAAAACAGAGGCTCTCTGGGTTGAGGGTAGTTTAGGGTGAGCATTTCAGACTGAAAATACAATGAAAAAATGTTTATTGACTTCTGCTTGGCTCCCAGAATGCGGCAACCGGCCTTCATCAAGGACAGAAGAGTCTTCTCAGGTGACTCTGACCAGCCTGAGAAGATGACCCAGTGGCGTGAAGACATCGGGGATCCTTTAGGAGAGGGCAAGGCAGTCATGCTGCAGTGAAGGCCATTGGTCCATGGGTTTCACCCAACGGTTCCAAGCTTCAGATCGTCTTTTCATTTTCTCATACTTAATGTGTCATGAGTAGAAATAGGAATGGGAAACCAAAGATTGCCAGCTACCCAAGTAAGGCATAGCTCCACGTAAGCAGACACACAGACCAACAAAAAGGGCAGCTTACACGAACCAGACTCTGTAGGGGAAGCATAATTTCAAAAACAAACAAAGCTATCAGTATCCTTAGAGTAAGAGAAAAACCGTGAGTTAAGTCAGGATGTCTTAAAAGGGAATAAAAGCGAATGAAAAAAATTCTTTGACATTAAAAATGTGATAGCTTAAATTAAAACCTCAGCACAGAGTTGGAAAGTGAAGTAGCAAAAATTTCTCAGGAAATAGAGCACTACAAAGAGGAAAGAGGAGAGAGCTAGAACCTTTTAAGCCAGTTTAGGAGGCCGGGATACTAATCTGAATAATAGGAGTTTCAGTAGGGAGAGCAGACAGAAGGAATTCATCAGGAAATAATTCCAGAAAATGTTCTAGAACTGAAGCCTATGAGTTTTTCTGTATTCAGCACAATGGGTGGAAATAAATTCACATCACGATTCACAACCAGTAAACTGTGGAATTTTCAGAAATTAGGACAAACAGCAAGACCCAGAAAGTTTCCAGAGAGAAAGGATACAAAGAATCGGCAACCAGAAAGGCTTTGGGCTTCTCAGCGAGACTGGAGGATAGAAGACGATGTGAATGTTGGAAGTCTGTGCCCAAATTCTCAATCAAGTACGAGGACGGGATAAGGACTCTTGTAGACCTGGGAGTTTTCGAAAACGTTCACTTTCTGCCATCTCTGGGCTCGCGATGGGGTAAGCAGCCCGCCATCCAGGCTCACCCGGGACTGAGGTGTTCTTCCATATTGGGAACTCGTGCCAAAACCAGGGACATCCCAGGGAGACTCTGATGAGTTGGTTGTCCTGGCCGGAAGTTAAGATGAGGGGATATAGCATAGGAAGCAGGAGATACAGAACAGGGGAGGGAAGCAGGGCTTTCCTAGGATGGTGGCGAAGGGAGAACACAGATCGGTAGGTTTGCACTTGACACCGAGGTCATTGGAGCCAGATAGAGACTTCACTACCGATGTGAGTGGACCTCTGGAGAGAGTCTGGGGTTGCTTAGAAAATGAAGCAAATGAGAAGGCAATTATTGAGAATGTAAAGGTTTGTAGAGGAGAGAAAAATACTAATTTACATGGCTCTAGTCATGGAAACACTGAATATTGATCTGACCAGAATTGTGCTGTAACTTTTTTGGGAGGGTGGTATGGGAAGCACAAGTTGTTTTCAGTGAGGAGGATGGGACTTACTGGGGCCTGATGTTTTTCTTAAAGTGACCGTTGGGTCTGAGTTCATGAATAGGTGATAAAAATGAAAACTTAAAAAAAAATAGCTGTCCTTTTTGCAGAGTTAAAAAGTCCCAATTTCTTTACACTTTTCTCATCTTATTTCCAGGCTTTTTTTCTGGTCCTGTTAACCAGATACAGTGAATAAGAGGTTTAGAATTTATCAGTATATTGTTTGAAGAGATGAGTCACTTCTTTATTTTTTATTTTTTTATTTTTATCTTTTAACGTTTATTTCTTTTTTTGAGAGACAGAGAGAGACAGAACATGAGCAGGGAAGGGGCAGAGAGAGGGAGACAGAGAGAGAGGGAGAGACAGGATCTGAAGCAGGCTTCTGGCTCTGAGCTGTCAGCACAGAGCCCGATGTGGGGCTCGAACCCACAGACCGCGGGATCATGACCTGAGCCGAAGTCGGATGCTCAACCAACTGAGCCACCCAGGCGCCCTGAGATGAGTCACTTCTTTATAGTGATTGTTCTTATGGCTGGCAATTTATAAATAGTCTTTGTTTTATTCCTGAAAAAGCAACGTAGGATAAATTCCCTGTATTTGTGTTAACGATACACAGATCCTTCAAATGTTACACAGGCACGCACGTAGTATCCTTGTTTATGGAATTGGACGCAGACCGAAAGAACTCCACCGTAGCTATACAGTCAAAATAAATCACACGAGTGATGTAAATGGTGGGTGTAATGATCACTTCTGTCCATTAGTGAGCTACCAGGGACCGTGAGAGGAGGCATCAGAACTCTGGTCAGCGCATGAGTGCGGGGCAGCTCTGCTTCAGTGGTGCCCGGCTGCTGGTGGGCCTCTTGAAATGCAGGCCGGTGCTTGAAGATGGAAAGGATTGCTTCCTGTCAAGTGAGACTCTTCTTGTAGTGGCTTTCAGCCATTCACGGAGAACATATTTTGAAATCTAAATCACTGAGCTGTCCTTCTTTCTGTTTTAGGGCTGAGTTAAGAGAAGTCTGTTTTAGGGAGTGGCAGAGATGTGTAGGCCTACATGGAAAGTCGACCCATTTCGGGCCAGGTTGTGGACTGCTCCAGGTTTTCAGAGGATGACTTCGGTATTTAATGGGAACGTGAGGATGCGTGTTGGAAAGCACACCCCTAAGCAGATAATCATATTGAGTTATTGCTGTGGCCTTTATGTGAGTGTCTCTAAAATTTGTATGTTATCATTGTAATCCCCAAAGAGATGATGGTATAAGGTCCCACTTAGGTGGGTCCCACTTAGGTGCTTAGGTCATGAGGGTGATCCCTCACCAATGGGAGTAGAACCTTCCACCTTGTGAGGACGCAGTGAAATGGTGCCAGCTAGTGACCAGGAAGAGGGGGCTTCGCTGGAATGCAGTCATGCTGATATTGATCATGCACTCTGACCTCGCACGATTGTAAGAAACACATTTCTGTTGTTTATAAGATATTACGTCCGTGTTGCTTTGTTACAGCAGCTTAAAGGACTAATACAGTTATATAATCCTTTGTTTCCTTATATTAGATAGTCCTTTGATTAGTTTGTTGATTACTTCTGTTGTTCAAGGTTATTTTGATTCTCTTCTCCAGTTTGTTGGACACTTACTTTGTTGGTGATTGTATATTTAAAAAGTTCTTTTTTTAATTAAAATTTTTTTTAACGTTTATTCAGTTTTGAGAGAGCGAGAGAGCGAGAGAGAGAGCGCACGCTGGAAGAGGGTCAGAGAAAGAGAGGGAGATACAGAATCTGAAGTAGGCTCCAGGCTCTGAGCTGTCAGCACAGAGCCCAACGTGGGGCTCAAACTCAGAAACGGTGAGATCATGACCTGAGCCATCAGACTCTTAACTGACTGAGCCACCCTATTTAAAAAGTTCTGAGGGAAAAAAAAGTTTTTGGGGCATCTGGCTGGTCCAGTAGAGCATGTGACTTTTGATCTCTAGGTTGTGAGTTTGAGCCCCACGTTGGGTGTAGAGATTACTTATAAAAATAAAACCTTTAAAAAATTTAAAAGAAAAAAGTTCTGTGGTTACTCTCCTGTTTTACTTAAAAGAGAAAAAGAAGACATTAAAGATATAAAGCCACAGGTAAGATATTTATGTCGGTGATCATTTTTTAGTTTCTAGATTTAATGCCTTTACTTGAAATCAAGTAGGTAGAGACTAACCAGAGTGCTTGGATCCAACATTCGTAGTTTAAAATAGTCACTTAGAGTCAGGATGAAGTATTTATGACAGTGTAGTGTATTTTGTTTCCAGTTAGGTATGTTACTAAAAACTACAACTTCAACTATCCCATTTAAAGAAACTAAGAAGTAAAAGGAAATGATGTAATATAAGTAGTATTTGCAAATGATAAAGGAATTTTCTCCCCAGCGGTGGTGACATTTCCTTTGCAGCAGCATCTGACGTTTCAGCTCTAAAATAATACGAAGATAATTTTGTAAGAGGATGTGGTTTTGCAATAGAAATTATTTAGACTTTAAACAGTTTTAATTGTTAAGTGTTCATTAATGTTAAGATATTTTCAGGTAAAGCTATCTTCACTATATTTTTTTCCCTGAAATGGTCTACATGTGGCTGAAATTGTATTCCAGTCCAAACTTCTTGTTTTCAAAATCCAGAAAGTTTTATGAAGAAATACCAGGGAAACATTTAGTTCAGTCTACTGTCCTCTACCAGAAGGCCTTTCACTTTATTTAACTGCTTCAGCTGATGTTTTTAGATTTCAGTGCTGTTCATTTCTTTCTTTTTAACGTTTGTTTATTTTGAGGGAGAGACAGAGTGTAAGCAGGGGAGGGGCAGAGAGAGGGGGAGACAGAATCCGAAGCAGGTTCCAGGCTCTGAGCTGTCAGCACAGAGCCCAGCGTGGGGCTCGAACCCACGAACTGCGAGATTGTGACCTGAGCTGAAGTCGGACCCTCAACCGACTGAGTGCCCCCCCAGGCGCCCGAGTTCTGTTCATTTCTGAAGGTCACTAGCCTCCGTAATGTGGAGAGTTTTCTATGATTGTGATGTCCTAGCAGGTCGGATGTGGAGTTTTGGGGATAACCAGTGCCTTTTGTTCAGTTTAGTCTAATTTTCTCTTGAGTGTTGAGGTTCTAGCACCAACATACACACGTCCCTGTCTAGTTTATACATGTACGCAGCCAAATTAGTAAAACCAAATACACGGCTTTCTTTAGGTTATTACTACGAAAAGTGGTACAAGGTGAGCGAGGGCAGTTTAATGCTTGAATTTCTGGTACTGTTTGGTCATGTGGTTATTTTGTGTGTGTGTGTGTTGGGTGTGATGTAAATGCTCCCTGATCCTGGGCCTCGGACACATGTTTGAGTTTGGAATCGCGGTAGAACTCTGGGGAGAGAGGCCAGCTGCCTGAGATTCTTACGCAGCGCACAGTGCGCGTGTGTATGTGTTTTGAGATGTTTGAAAATACAGCCCTCCCTCTTGTTTCCCCCAGCTTCCTATCTCCTTCCTTCCTTTCACCTTTTTTCTTTTTGTGGTAAACTATGCATAACAGTTTGTCATGTTAACCCATTTTTAAGTATCTAACCCAGTGACGTTCATTACAGTCATGGTGTCATGCAGCCATCCAGGCTCTGTTGCTAGAACTTCTTCATCAGCCCAGACAGAAACTTTGTGCCCCTAACACAGTAACCCTCCATTCTCCTCTCCCCACAGCTCCTGGGAGCCCAGAATGTACTTTATGAATTTGCTGCTTCGGGAAGTTTCATAGAGGTGGAATCATACAGTATTTAACCTTTGGTATCGGACTTGTTTCCCTTAGCATAGTTTTCAGGATTTCTCCACCCTGTAGCATGTATCGGAATTTGACGGATTTTTAAGGCTGAATAATACACCGTTGTCTAAGTAGACACTGTGTTTTCTTGTCCATCTATCAGTGAACATTTGGATTGTTTCCACTTTTTGGCTATTATGAATAACGTTGCGCTGAAACTTTGTGTTTAAGTATCTGAGTTCCTATTAAAATTCTTGAGGGGCACCTGCCTGGCTTAGGAGAGCCCGCAACTCGATTGCAGGGTCGTGAGTTCAAGCCCTATGTTGTATATAGTGTTTACATAAAAAAAAAAAAATTCTTAAGGTACATACCTAGGCATGGAATTGCTGGGTCCTACAGTTTTTTATTTTTATTTTTTATTTATTTCTGAGAGAGACCGACAGTGTGAGCAGGCGAGGGTCAGAGAGAGAGAGGGAGATATAGAATCTGAAGCAGGCTCCAGGCTCTGAGCTAGCTGTCAGCACAGTGCCCGATGTGAGACTCGAACCCACGAACCACCAGATCATGACCTGAGCTGAAGTTGGATGCTTAACTGACTGAGCCACCCAAGCGCCCCGGGTCCTACAGTTGGAGGAAATGCCCAACTTTTCACAACAGCTGCACTGCTTTCCAGTTTTATCGGCAGTGTACTTAGGTTTCAGGTTCTCTGTCTCCTTGTCAATACTTGGTATTTTGCATTTTTTCATTATAGCCACCCTGGTGTGTGTGATGCGGTAGCTTGTAGTTTTCATTTGCATTTCTGCAGTGATGAGTGGTGTTCAGCATCTTTTCATGTGCTTATTAGCCATTTATATTTTTTCTTTGGAGACCTGTCTGTTCCAGTCATTTGCCCATTTATAATTGGGTGGTTTGTCTTTTTATTGTTGAGAGTTCTAAGTTCTTTATATATTGTGGATATTAATCCCTTATCAAGATAAATGATTTGCAAATATTTTCTCCCGTTTGGTGGGTTTCCTTTTTGCTCTACTGATAACTGTCTTTTCTTTATTTTCATGAAATCTAGTATATCTGTTTTTTTCTTTTGTTACCTGTGCCTTTGGTGCCTTATCTAAGAATTCATTGCCAAGTCCACTGTCATGAAGCTTTTCCCCTATGCTTTCTTCTAAGAGTTTAATAGTTCAGCTTTTATATTTAAGTTATCGATACATTTGGAAGTAGTTTTTTACATTTTTAATGATTTTTTAAATGTTTGCTTATTTCTGAGAGAAAGACAGAGCATGAGTAGGGGAAGGGGCAGAGAGAGGGGGAGACACAGAATCCGAAGCAGGCTCCAGCTGTGGAGGTGTCAGCACAGAGCCTGATGCGGGGCTTGAACCCACAAATCGTGAGATCATAACCTGAGCTGAAGTCGGACACTTAACTGAGTCACCCAGGTGTCCTGGAATTAATTTTTGTATGTGGTGTGATGTAGAGGTCTAGCATCATTCTTTTGTATGTGGAAATCAGTTATCCTGCATAGTTTGTTAAAGAGATCATTGTTTCTCCACTGAACGGATTAAGCATCCTTTGAAGCATCAACTGGCCATAGACGTATGGGTTATTTCTGGAGTCCAGTTCTATTCCCCTGATCTGTATGTCGATTCTGTGCCAGTACCACATACCCAAGTTCTCATTACTCCCGAGCTTTGTAGTACAGTACAGAATTGGGAAGTGTCGTTCTCTGCCTTTGCCCTTCTCTTTCGAGACTTTGGCGATTCTGGTCTCCTTGCAATTCCGTGCAAATTTGAGGATCGGCTTTTCCATTTCTGCAAAAAAGACTGTGGACGTTTTGATGGGTCCCCCCTCCCTCTTTAGTAACAACACTTAGTTGACTGCGTTCTGGCTTTCTTTGTGGTCAGGTGCATCCACGTGGCTAGTCCTGGTCGGTTGCTGTAATGTAAGTGGAAGTCGGAAGTGCTATGGGTTATTTATCAGGAGTTTTATTGACAGAGGCGAGCCTTCCCCAACTCTGTTCCCTGCACAGAGCACACGTGATGTCTGCAGAGCCGGGACCGCGAGGCGGGGGGTGAGCACGGATGGCCTCGTGGTGAACCAAGGGCATCTGGGTCCCTGGCGACTTGGTCAAACTGCCTTGCCAGCTGTGGACTGCTTAGCTTCAGACTTTCTTCACTTAAAAAGAAAGAGATTTTTATTTCGTTTAACCTGTGTTCAATTTGCGTTTTCTGTGTGGTAGAGCTGAACTAAATTGATACACTTTTCCCACTACGAATTAATTTGGTTATCTCTTCCTTGTGTGCCGCTCTGAGGGGGGGGAGGAAGAGAATATACTGCCAGCATTGCTGGAACTGTAATTAATGTAAACATTTTGTATTGTATGTATAGCCTTTGTGAGTTTAACCGTGGAATTATTTTTCCTGAATATGTAATATTAGCATGTTGGCCCAAAGAAAGCCTTCAATAAGTGTTAGTTATCATTTTCTCCAATATTGTATCATCCTAGCCTCTTTTTCTATATTATTGTAGACTTTTCATAATTACCATTTTCAAAATCTTAATATTCCACTAAATAGATACACAATTTTTGGGCACTACAATATTTTTTGAATAGTTAAGCTATTTCCAGTTTTCTTTAGCTGTTATAAATAATGCTGTTTTAGACTGATCTGTGTTTAAATGTGATTTTATTATGAGCTAGGGCCGTTTTTCAAAGCAGCCTTTGCCCCTGCCTTTATAATGAAGTAGTGAAGAAAATGGGAAATAGGTCTTTTTTAAGTGACTTTATCATAATAGCCGTGCCTAGCAATCTGATAGCTATCGGGGATACAGACTTCTCTGACAGTAGATGATAGTAGTTGAAGGTTGTATAGCCCATTCATTACAAATTCCATGAGCTGGAGGATTCAGCTCGGTCGACTTCCCTCTTTGTGATAATGTTTAGAAATTGTAAGCAATTAAAGATTTAAAGGTGATTAAAAATGTACCAATCTCAACAAATATATACCACAGTTCCCAATTTACAACACATATCACTATTTTATTTTTTTTTTAAGTTTATTTTGAGAGAGAGGGAGAGAGAATGAGCAAGCAAGCGTGTACAAGTAGAGGAGGAGAGAGAGAGAGAGAGAGAGAGAGAGAGAGAATCCCAAGTAGTCTCCGCACTGATGGTGTGGGGGTTGAACCTATGAACCATGGGATCATGACCTGAGCTGAAGTCGGATGCTTAACCGGCTAAGCTCCCCAGATGCCCCCCCTTATTACTATTTTAGATGGTGTATGCTTGTTACTATTTGATTAATATAACGTATTAATCTTCCCTACCAGAGAAGGGAATGTGTCTGTTTTGCTTCTCACTTCATCCCCAGTACCTAACACAAGTACTTGGTATATTACAGGCACTCAGATACTTCATTTGATAAATGAAAGAATTGGTGAATGGACATTGAAATAATTAGGCAATTAAAGTTATTTGAATACAGTTCACTCTCAACATCAAGTCAATTGTGATGAAGAAAAAACTTCTGAAATTCCTACTTTATTATTATTATTTTTTTTAGAAATCTTTTTTTTTATGTTTTTTAAATTTATTTCTAGGAGAGAGAGAGACAGCGTGAGCAGGGCAGGGTCAGAGAGAGAGGGAGTCACAGACTGAAACTGGCTCCAGGCTCTGAGCTGGCAGTCAGCACAGAGCCCGACGCAGGGCTCGAACCCACGAACCGCGAGATCATGACCTAAGCGAAAGTCGGATGCTTAACTGATTAAGCCACCTAGGCGCCCCTGAAATTCCTACTTTAAAGCAATTCTGTAGAAATTAAGAAAGAAATAGAAATATGACAAAGAAGGTAATCTAAATACCAAAATGTTTAAGTCTGTAGACTTTTGTTTTTATTTGAATGATCATGACAACATCCAAGTAGAATGTTCAGGAGTCATAAAGATGGATCAGAAGTCAAATGGTCATTAATGATAAATGGCAGTAATTAAATCCAAACAATTATGGAATGCTTACTTTGTGCTAGATAATTGTACTAGGTGTGGAAGGTGGAAAGAAATACAATAATATTATTAAAATGTTTTTAACCCCCATGATCCTCTTTGTAAGTAAAGTTTTTACAAATTTAGAATTTTGATTTTAGAATTAGTGGAAAATAGTAAGATTATGACCAAATTATTTTAAGATCTGTTAAACTTTCAGTGCGTCTTCTAGGTAATAGAAGAACATTTGAATTCAGCGACACATTTGCTAAATCAAACTATTTTCAAAATACTTGTTTAACTGCCATTCTATCGAAAATAATTGGAATAATATGATTATACCTATTTCACTTTTATGTCCCTTAAGATGGAAATATGGAAACTTTTGTACATCTGTAAAAATAACTACATAGTGATATGTAGTTATCATTTGAAATAGAAAAAAATCATCTTAGACTTTATATTTCTTCTTTTTGAAAAAAGTTTATTTTGTGGGGGAAGAGAATGAGCGGGGAGGGGCAGAGGGAGAGAGAGAATCTCCAGCAGGCTCCACGCCTTTAGTGAGGAGCCCAACGCGGGGCTCGGTCCCATGAACTGTGAGATCATGACCTGAGCCAAAATCAAGAGTCAGTTGCTTAGTGGACTGAGCCACCCTGGCGCCCTATATTTCTTCCTTTAAACAGTGATACTTTAAAAACTACTGTAACATGTCTGTTGTAGACCTTAGACCTTTTCGTTATTTTTCAAGGGCCTTTTCTTTAAAACGAACCTGAAAAGAATTCTGTGAACATTTGTATTTTATTTCTTGAATTTATGATTCTGTAGCAGAAACAGGTCACATTTCTAATGGTACAAAGCCCTGACTTCAGTGGTTGAAGTAAAAAGAAACAATTTAAAGGCTCGTATGGTAACAAGAAAAAGTTGTTGATTAGGCAACAAAAATGGGGTTGATGTGTGCTTTTGGCATAAGTCACTAAAAATCCAGTGCACACTGGTTTAAGCAATAAGAAATGTTCTCCTGACTAACCTATCAAGAGTGGAAGTAGGGCGAGCTGCTGGGGCGCGCGGCTCAACAGTGTTACTACACCGGGTTCTTTCAGTCTCCCAGCTGCCAGAGTCTAGTCTTCTTGTAACACTATTTTCCTCCAGGGTTGTAGGCACTGGGACAACCCGTTTCCCTGTTCAGGTGGAAGAGAGAGAGAGAGACAGACAGACAGACAGACA